>CM035839.1:168382416-168966538 GCA_020510985.1 Pholidichthys leucotaenia
TGCTACATGTCCACTGGTCCTTTTTTTGCTGGAAGGAATTGTCACTGAAAGCGCTGAAGTGAGGGCAGAGGGCATGGCCATGGGGGCGGTATAGTTCTTGGATAGGTGGAGTCAGAGCAATGTGGGAGTAAATACTGGAATAGCCATTATTAACCATGAGCAAATTGATTAGGCTGTTTTTAATAGCGTTGGTATATTTGCGCTACAAAAGGTGTTTACTTCGTTGCTGTCGTTATCGCCGCTGGTTTTGGGTTCACCCAATCCTCCAGACACAAAGTTTTCAACAAACTTTTGTCTCTCTCTCTCTTGCAGGCGGTTGAGAACAACAAGGACTGTGCTATGATGTAGACTAGGGTTTAATGATGCTTATCCATGCAACCCTATTTGACGCCGTTTGTTGCCATCTGTTCAAATCTATTCCTTGTGTTTTCATGTTTCTTTTTGCCACATCCTTGTGTCTAAGTTCGGGTCTACCTTGATTTCTTTTGCCTTCACAGAGCTGAGAATACAACAGTTGTCTTGGAAGTCTTTCACTTTCCATTCTGTATTCTTGGCCTAACCTCGGTCACATAAACGTCACGTTGCGTCAAAGCGTTGTCTTGTCCACTTCTATTTGTTTTTATTAACTTCATTTTTAATTTTTTATCTCTTTTTACTGATATTAACGTTTTACTTAGTGTTAGCTTAGTAGAAAGCCCGATCAGGCACACAGGTGAATCAGACCCCGGGCAGGGCTGTTTCACCAGTCTAGGCTAACCTGTTTTTAGCTAGCTAGCTATCCACTTCTCGCCTGGAACGTCATGACTCCATCCCCGACGTGTGTCAGCTGTGTGTCCCTCCTTGAGAAGGTTTCTGAGTTGGACGTGAGACTCTCCAACCTCTATAAGATTTGGGACGCTGAAGACCACCTAGATACTATAATCCTCGGGCAGACATCGTCCCCGGCAACCGACTCGCAGCTGGCAGAGACGGCTACTTACCTGGGTGAATTTAGCACATTGCCATCCACTTCCACCCCTGCTCCAGTCTCCTCAGCTGTCCAGGACCCCAGCAATAAACACTGGCTTCAGCTCGGAGCTAAACCCAAAGCCCCGGGTGGTTTTTCACATCCTCAATGCACGCCCTGGACCTTGGTTGGGCCAATTAGCAAACATGGGCGATTGACCTGACATGCCCGCGCCTCCTCTCTTCCCCTGTTACTGGAAAACAGATTCAGCATCCTTTCCCTGGAAGATTTTCCCCACCTGGACATTGATCATCCTCCCATGGCCGCCCCTCCTCCTCCTTCAGCAGCGGCCCAAACCCGCAAGCCTCGGATTAAAACTACTTTAGGTGTGCCAAACTATACACCAACTCCAAAAAGAAGAGAGCGATAACAACAACAACATCGGCAAAATTATCCACCATTTCAGAAACCACCGGCAAGGCCCCACCAGACGACGTTGGTAATTGGTGATTCAATTATGAGGAACGTCAGAAGCAGGTACTGTGTCACTAAATTTTTTCCTGAGACTAAAGTGTCAGACATTGAGGCTCTTACCGCTGACCTATTAAATGAATTCCCCCACGCTAAAACTGTCATTTTACATGTCGGATGCAACAACATCCCAGATGAAGCGTCGGTGATCTTAAAGAGTGACTTCAAGAGCCTTCTGTCCACTCTTATGAACTGTGGCAGACGTGTGACGAGGTTGCAATTATTTTAGCAGAACTCTCAGCCTTAATACCTGGTTGTGTTCTACATGTCCTACTTTTAACATTGGTTTTGTAGACAATTTCAACCTGTTTTGGAACCGCCCATCATTTATGAGGCCAGATAGCATCCGTCCAAATAGACTTGGTGCACGTGTTTTAAGGGACCATCTGTTCTATTCCATTCAGCGTTTTTTAGTACAGTGACTGAAATTTGGTACGTTAACTCACCCTGAAGTTCCTGGGTTCTGCCAACCAGCCCTTCTTTGTTTCCACTTCTCATATTAATCCAAATAATCCTCACTGTTTAGATCAGTCTTCAGTTTATAACCCCATAGAAATTGTGTCTGTCTCCCGTTACCCAAAATATTATAACCCAAGACAAATAACAACATAACTTGATAAATGCACGCCTTTCTGCAGCTCCTCCTCATCCGCCACCCCTCAACTTAGCCCCTGTCTTCCCCCTCAGAGAACCTTTGTCTACTCCCCCCAAAGTTAACCACTTGCGCTCCGTTGTTCCGCGGGCGGGCAAGTCTCTGCGTCCTATGACGCACGAGGGCGCGCGAGAGCGCGCTCGTGCGCCCTCGTGCGCATGACGCATGATGGTGGTGATGGTGATGTAGTAGCGTCCAAGCGCCACTCCAAAAAAAAAACTGCAGAGACAGCCGCGAACAGATTAGTTCATCTGATTGACCTCTCATTCGACTAATAAGAGCCTTGAATTGGGTTTCTGAAACCTTGAAGAACCAATGAATGAAAATCTAGGAAGGAGGACCCGCCTACTGTGAACGCAGGAGCCAATTGAAGCACAGAAATTCTGGCTGGGTGAAGCGATATTTACTGCTGCAGAAGGACGCTGGACGAATCTACTACAGACCCAGGCTCACCCAGCAGCATGGAGAACACCCACAAGTGGGACCTGCACTCATTCCAGCAGAATAGACGGAGGCCGACGACAAAAGTCGTAAATCATTCGCCAAAACGGCAATAATGGAATTATATTGATCGGGATCCACGAGCGGAGCAGCGTCACGTTCGTCTGACGCGTGGGAAGAGCTGTTCGCCACGACTCTGCTGCTTTGAAGAGGTAAGGTGTTATAAGCTAAATTATTTATCCCTGAAAACTGTAATCCAAAAATGACTTTTGACTGATCGGTAAATTACAACTGTACTGCGCACGAAATACGAAGTGCGTGCGCCGCGATAAACGGTTCATTTGCCGTGTTCGGACCGTGAACGCCCCCCCACCCCGCTGCAGAAGAGGAGCGGGGGGGGGGGGCACGGTCCGAATGCTCCCCGGTCCGCGGGGGGGGAAGCATATCAGTCTATTCCATCATGTAGCGATGGCCCTCTTCTGTAGCGAGGGGGGAGGGGCGTTCACGGTCCGTTCACGGTTCCCCCCCACACACACACACACACAGTAGCGGGGGGGGGGGGCGCTGTGAAAACATGCAAGGGAAAAAAAAAAAGAGTGTATTCCGTCATGTTGCGAGGGGGGGGGGGACGACCCCCCGCCCACACACACACACACACACACAGACACAGCCCTGAGTGTGACCTTTCATTAGAGCCTAAAATGAAGATTCTACACTGAATTATTCAAAAGTTAGACGTTTTTCCAAACTGTGCCATTTGGCACAGTTCCATAACGCCTGGGAACAGCCTGAGAACAAAGCTGTGTAAAATATTCATTTTTTGTGGTATTGTTACCAAATTTGGATCTCAGCTGGATAACACTTGGTTCTACATTTCTGTTGCATTTTCCAGCCGGATTGGACAGCTGTGTGTTATTTACAAGCATTTGTATCCAAAAAAACACTGTGTCCAATTTTTTTTTCTTCAAGTTCAGCATGTTTAGATGACTGTAACTCAGTGGCCGGAGCACGTAGAGAGATTATGTTTTTTTTGCCAAAAAATTCAAAGTGTTTTCTTTTAAATGAGACCAACCCCATGAAGATGCTGCAAAGGGTTGAATAACAGCTTTCGATTTACTTTGGGCACGTTATTTTTGGGCATTTTTAGGAAAATTGCCCGGAGTGCAAGTGGTTAATAAAAAATATAATGTATGAACATCCCAAAGTGATTAAACAAAAAGTTGGTAAAACTCAAATTAAACATCAAGTCTCTAAATTTAATGATTTGGCCTCTCTTCGTCCTCATAATTTAAAAATTAAATGCGGTTTGTTAAATATTAGTTCTCTAACTCCCAAGGCTCTACTAGTTCATGATCTATAAATTGATCATCAGATTGATTTAATATCCCTTACAGAGACTTGGCTAGGGCAAGATGATTATGTTGGTTTAAATGAATAAACTCCCTCTGGTTATCTAAACTATCATAATCCCAGAAATTCTGGTCGTGGAGGTGGAGTAGCAGCAATTTACCATTCTAAATTACTAGTTAATGTAAAGCAAAAATCATGTTTTAATTCCTTTGAGGGCCTGGTCCTCAGTATGGGGCATGTTGGCAATCTTAGCTTAAACCCAATTTTCTTTGCCATAGTTTACCGTCCTCCCTCAGCCTACTCAGTTTTTATCTGAATTTGCTGAATTTTTAGCTGATTTAGTGCTGAAATCAGAATAATTATAGTAGGGGATTTTAATGTACATGTTGATGTAGATGGTGACTGTTTTAATAAGGCATTCAATTCAATATTGGACTCAATGGGGTTTTCCCAGAAAGTAGAAAATTCTACCCATTATCTCCACCACACATTGGACCTTGTTCTGACTTATGGTATAGAAATAGAAAATCTAGTAGTGTCTCCTCATAACCCTGTACTGTCAGACCATTGTTTGTTAACCTTTGATTTCACTATTTCTGATTATTTGACTCCTAAAGAAAAATGCCTACTACAGCAGATGTCTTTCAGATGATTGTGTTACCAAATTTTTGCAGATTGTCTCCTCTATACCATGTGTCAACACAATGGAAATAAAAGATGGAGAGCTTGCTCCTTCCATAATTGATGGCATGGTCAGGGATGGCAATTTTCCGCCAATCCGCGAATTTCCGCCGATTTATTTTCAAATTGATCATTTCTGTGAATTGTCTAAATCTGTTGAGAAAATTTTAGGGGGGGTAAGGTACCTTATTGTTACCGATTTTAGCGAAAATCAACACTATTCCATAAGCGCTCGGTGCTTCCCCGGGTTAACTCTCCCGCGATAACCCGGATGTTTTGCACTCAAGCTACTGCTGTATTGTAAACAGCCCTGCGATTGGATAGTTGCAAATGATTGGACCAATCAAATGGCTCGTTGTATGCTTTGTCAAAAATTCATGGTGGCGTGTTCGTCAGGGATGTGATTTTTCTGCTAATTTGCGGAATTCCGCTTTTTTTTTTATCTTCCAGGAAGATAAAGTACGTTAAGTACATTAGCGGCTTGTGGTCCACGAACGCAGTGAAGGTGCGCCCTTTCAGGCAGAACTGGAAGTGGCGTATGGCCAGGTGGAGAGCCAGTAACTCTCTGTCGAACACGCTGTTTTTACGCTCATTGTCGTGCAAAGACCTGCTAAAAAAAGGTGAGTGGCTGCCAAGAACCGGCAACGCATTGCTCAACGACTGCCCCTGTGGCCATGTCCGAGGCGTCGGTAGTGAGCGCTATCCGAGCCACCGGGTCTGGGTGCGCCAGTAGTGCAACGTTTGCCAGAGCTGTTTTAACCTCAGAGAACGCCTGCTCCCGCTCAGGAGTCCAGTCGACTCTGTCCGCCGGTTTCCATTTCTTGAGTGCAGCGTTCAACGGCTGTATGAGCTGGGCTGCGCAGGGGAGGAAACGGTTATAAAAATTAACCATCCCCAAAAACTCCTGCAGCGCCCTGACATTGATGTTGAGGAGAAAAAATAGCAAAACAATTTAGTTAGATTACTTTTATGATTCCAAACAGTTTGAAATTGACAGTGCACAGTGTACATTGACTCATAACTTTTGAATATTTCTAAGACTTGGCTACATCAGTGATTGTGCAAAATGAACTGCTCAAGACTCAATGGAGATTGAAACTGGTGATCTGAAATGAATGCTGAAATTATAAAAAGTAATGGTATGAATGAATTTTATTTCTATTATGGAATAGATAAAATTAACTGATTTTGATTTGATCAAGTGTTAAAGCATGTGATGGATAATGCTTGTTGGAATATTTTAGGAATGCTATCTTCTTGGAACATAAGTCAATATTATACAGTAATAAGTGGCATTCGGCTGTTTGTTTTATGTCATTTAAGCACAGTTCTGGTACTTAAAAATCATAAAAACCCAGGAGCTTCGGGGGACTTCGCCCCGGACCCCACTGGGGGACTTTGTCCCCCAGACCCCCTGCTAAATTTTCAGATAATTTCCCCAACTCCAAATCACATCCCTGGTTCGTGTTGGAATTCTGAGCTTTTGGTATCATTTTCAGCAGAATTGAGATTTTTATCGAAGGATCAGGAGTCATCAGTGCTAAAAATAGACAAAAGTGTCAAAAATAAGTTCCGATGGAATTGGCTTGAGAGAAAAGTGACGGTAAAGGTGAAAATTGGCTCAAAGTTTGACAAGGTAACAGAAACACTCAGACAATTTCTGAAGAAACCAGAAAAGGAGATGAAGTTCAAAGTTCAGAGACTGACACAGCTTGCTGCCAAAAGGAAGAAAGTTTCACATTAGAAGTGACTTGGTGACCAGTGTAAATGGTGTAATAAACTCTTATAGAACTGTTAAATATGTTGGACTAAAGACAGTGAGACAACATTGAAGAAAAAGTAAGTTAACTTTTCATTAAATTTAATGATTTATCTAAGTCTAGTATTTCATTTTTTTCAGTCTAAATTACTTCTGTTTTACTGAAAACCTCTCAGCTTCAGGGGGGCTGTGCCCCCCGACCCCCCCATAAGTCAATCAACCAAATTAGATTTCAGCTGAAATCAGAATTTCCTGTAGCCATCCCTGCATGGTAGATAGTGTTACAGCTTCTCTGCATCAGACTCTAGACTTGACGGCCCCTTTAAAAAAGAAAGTCTAATCAGAGATTTCTAACCCCTTGGTTTAACACAGAAACTCATAGCTTAAAACAGAAGACTCGTCAATTAGAAAGAAAATGGCGTTCCACTAATTTAGATGAAATCTGTGTAGCATGGAGAAATCATCTCCTAATTTATAAAAAGTCTCTTAGAAAAGCTAGAACAAGTTATTACTCTGCATTAATAGAAGAGAATAAGAATAATCCCAGGTTTCTTTTCAACACTGTAGCCAGGCTGACAAAGAGTCAAGACTCTGTCAATTCTCGCATCCCCCTAGAGCTTACTAGTCAGGACTTTTTTGAACTTTTTCAATCATAAAATTGTATCTATTAGAGATAAAATCAGTCAGATTCTTCCCACCATAAACTTAGGTACAGCAACTACTACAACTCCTTCAATTGATATCTGTTTGGATAAGTTTACTCCAATTGACCTTTTAGAGTTGGATAAAATAATCTCCTCATCCAAGCCTTCAAGTTGTCTTTTAGACCCTGTTCCTACCAGGTTATTTAAAAAGGTCTTCCCATTTACTGGTAGCCGTATTCTTCAAATAATCAATTCTTCCTCAACTTTAGGTCATGTACCGCAGGCTTTTAAAATTGCTGTAATTAAACCCTGACTCAAAAAGCCAACACTCGATCCAGGAGTTTTAGCTAACTATCAACCAGTCTCTACTCTGCCTTTCATTTCAAAAATCTTAGTTGTTGCTACACAATAATTTGACCACTTGCAGGGAAATGATTTATATGAAGAGTTTCAATCTGGGTTCAGAATTCATCATAGTACTGAAACGGCCTTAGTGAAGGTCACTAATGACCTCCTTATCACATCTGTTAATGGACTTGTTTCTGTACTTGTCCTTTTTGATCTTAGTGCAGCCTTTGATACTATCGACCATGATATTCTACTTGATAGATTAGAACACTATGTTGGACTAAGTGGAACTTCGCTGCAGTGGTTTAGATCTTATTTGTCTGATAGACTTAAGTTTGTTCATATCAATAATGAGTTTTCTTCCAACTCTAAGCTCAGTCATGGAGTTCCACAGGGATCTGTGTTAGGCTCTACTGTTTTTAGTTTATATATGCTTCTGTTAGGCAACATCATTAAGAAAGCACTGTATACATTTTCATTGTTACGCAGATGACACACAAGTATAAATGTCAATGAAGCCAGATGATAGTAATCAATTAGCCAAGTTAGATGGCTTTCTTGGGGAAATCAAAGCTTGGATGACTTGTAATTTTCTGCTATTAAACCCAGATAAGACTGAAGTCATTTTTGTTGGTCCAAAAAACCTTAGAAATACCTTTCCAAATCAAACTCTTAATTTGGATGTGGCTACTCTTTCACTGAATAGTTCTGTGAGGAACCTTGGAGTTATTTTTGATCAAGATCTGTTTTTTAATTCACATATTAAATTTGTTTCTAATAATATAATATTGCCAAGATTAGGAGCATCTTGTCTCTGAGTGATGCTGAGAAACTGATCCCCGCTTTTGTTAGCTCTAGATTAGATTATTGTAACTCATTATCAGGCTATCCTAAAATATCTCTAAAAAGTCTTCAGTTGATCCAAAATGCTGCAGCAAGAGTTTTAACAGGTACTAGAAAGAGAGATCATATCTCTCTGGTTCTGGCCTCTCTTCACTGGCTCCCCATAGAGTTTAGAATTAAGTGTAAAATCCTTCTTCTCACTTACAAGGCTCTTAATAATCAGGCCCCCTTTTATATAAAAGATCTGATATTACCCTATCATCCTAACAGAGCACTATGCTCCCAAAATGCTGGATTACTTGTAATACCTAGAATCTCCAAAAAGTACAATGGGAGGCGGAGCCTTCAGCTATCAAGCTCCTTTCCTGTGGAACCAGTTACCAATCTGGGTTCGGGAGTCAGACTCGATCTCTGTTTTTAAGAATAAGGTAAAAACCCTCCTCTTCAGTATAGCCTCCAATTAGGGAGGGATCCTGTGTCTCTTAACCCTCCCTTTGTTTTGCTGTTAATATATTTAGACTGCTGGGTGACCTCCAGTAATGTACTTGGTTTCTGTCCTTTAATGTTTACTCTCTTTATGTCTGTTCTTTTCATCTTTTCTATCCCCTCACCACCCAGCCAGTCGTAGCAGATGACTGCATCTCCCTGAGCCTGGTTCTGCTAGAGGTTTCTTCCTGTTAAAAGGGAGTTTTTCCTCTCCACCGTCACCAAGTGCTTGCTCACAGGGGATCGCCTGATTGCTGGAGTCTTTCTGCAATTGTGGGGTTTCCCCTACATTTAAAAGTGCTATGAGATGACTATTGTTGTAATATGGCGCTATATGAATAAAGTTGAATTAAATTGAATTGAATCTGAGGCATTTCTCAATTAAGATGTCTTCCATAGATGGAAGTCCAGCACAACGCAGGATTTGTTAGTTGATGACTTTGTCCTTCCAAGATATGTTCATAATAGCCCTCAACTGTGTCGTCATATAAGCATGGAGCATCATCCAATTGTGGTAGATAGTCCAGGTTTCAGCACGATATAGTAGGGTTGACAGTACAACAACTCAAGAACCTTGCGTTTTACTTTGATGGAAGCATGTTTATTTTTCCATAACCGAACTTGTAGTTTGCCAAAGGTGGCACTCGCGTTACCCATCCCATTCCTGATCTCTTTGTCAATATTGACATTGTTGGAGATTGTACTTCCAAGATATTTGAAGTCTGTACACTGCACAAGTGGCTCTTGGTTAATTGTTATGATTTCAGGTGTAGGTGGAGGGTTGAGCAGTTTCACTGGCTGGTAAAGGCACTCTGTTTTCTTTATGTTGATCATTAAGGCTGAACTGAGCAGCAGTTTTGGCAAATCTGTCTAACATTTGAATATCCTCAGAGCTGTGTGCCACCACAGCACTATCATCAGCAAAAAGCATTTCTCTCACAAGGTGTCTTGTTGTATGCATCTTTGCTTTGAAGTGGGACAATATGAGAAGGTCTGCATCATGTCGTGTCTGTATGGGAACAATGTTGGAGCAAGCACACATCCTTGCTTGATGCCATTTGTCACAGCAAATTCCATGGAGGTGGTGTTTCCCTGAATTACTTGTGCTTGCATATCATCGTATAGGGAGCTTATCAGGCTGACAATTTTTGTCTGTACAGCGATACTTCTTCAGCACAATCCAGAAGTCTTCTCTTGATACTGTATCAAAGGCCTTTGTGAAGTCTATAAATACAGCATACAGGGGCCTGTTTTGTTCCATATGCTTCTCCCGGATCTGACGCAGGCTGAAGATCACTGAAGATCATGCTTCCTCCACTCCGAAAACCACAGTGTGTCTTGGGTAAGATGTTTGGGGTCAGCTTTTCATTGATTCTATTGAGGAGTATCAGAGTCATTATTTTACCAGCAGTGGACAGAAGAGATATTCCTCTATAATTACCACAATCCTTCCTGCTCCCCTTCTTAAATATTAGCATGATATTTGCGTCTTCCAGTCCTGTGGCATGCGCTTTTGTTCCCAGATGTCAACATTTAGATCATATAGTCTTTCTTTTAGTTTGTTTCCACCATATCACCATACCTCAGTTGGTATTCCACATCTTCCTGGTGCTTTATCTTTTGATGCATCAATGACTTTCAACAGCTGTTCAAAATTTGGTTCTGTATCTAGACTTGAGATGGTAGGCTTATCTGCAATTGATTTGAGCACTGTATCGTCTGCATCTCCAGGTATGTTTAAAAAGCTCGTCGAAGTGCTGCGCAAACCTGTTCAATATTTCATTCTTCTCTTTCAAAGGATCTCGCTGTCAAGGGCAGTCAGCTGGGTTGTGCCTCTCTTCTGAGGTTCATATACCAGTGTTTCCTCTGACTGGAAGACCTTGGCGTGGTGGCAACATATTTTTCTGGGGGGGGGGGCAGAAAATACATGACACTATTGTAACCGGAATATGTTAATGTTATACTACTTATATTTTTTTTTTTGCACATTAACTTGGAGTTCCATTAACTATGGAACTTACCATTTGAAGTATTGTACAACCGAAGCTTGAATATTGGAATATTGGCCAGTTGGGGTTCCACCCAGATGTCCTCTATTTGGACATTTTACTGGTGTCATCCTTCTCTCCTTCCTCTGCTCTCACCTCTCCTGGACTCTCTGCCTGAACACTTCCCTCTCCTTGGCACCTCTCTTCTGTCTAATCTTGCCGTCTCTGAGCTCTGTCTAATTCAGATTCTTTCTCTGTCTATGGTGGTATACAAACAGGTTAGAAAATATCAAGTGTGATGTAAATTAAAAGTAGACAACCAAAAATTTCGAGTTAAGGGTACAAAGAGCACCCACTTAGAAACTTAAGTAATGACTTCAGTCTTGAAGGTTTGAGGTTTTTCCTTAAAAATTTATATCAATTTTCTTATAGTTTTCTACTTTTCTCTCTAAATTTAAAACCATTTTCCTCAAATTTGTAATTTCCTCTTGTACAATTTATTTTTCTTGTACATTTGAAACTTTATTATAAATTTGTGGATTATTTTATGGCAAATTTTTGTCTATTTTTTTTTAAACAAAATTTTTTTTTTAATAAATTTGAAACAGACGGTGGTAATTTTTTACTTACAACAATTTACATTTTTGACCATAATTTTGCAGAGCCAGAACAAAACAATAATTAACTCTGATTTCAAAGAAAAAGATATTAATAAAATTGGATTTAATGAAATAAATTAACTTAAATGACCAAAGATGCAGTTATTTCTGTTATAATATTTCTGTATATTTATAGTTTTTTTTTGTTTGGGTTTTTTTTTTTTTTTTTAAATAAATGTCACCACCACCCAGACAATAGGTAAAACCTCCCTTATTTTGAAATCCAAATGTTGTTACGTTTAGTTTGTCTGAAGGCTGCTGACTAGGGGTGAATCACGGTTTGGTACGTACCTTGATTTAAAGGTCACAGTTTGGTTCATTTTTGGTCCAGTAAGGAAACAAGATGCAAAATATAAAACTGGTTATCTTTTGTATAAGTGGGAACAGCTTTGACAAAAAAAAAAACAAAAAAAACCCTGCAAACTGCCAGCAGTAAATTCTCCAATAAATGTATACAATAAAACAAATAAATTCTCTTTTAGCAAATGAATGATACAGACAAGTGCAACAATAGAAGTTTGATTAGTCTGAATTATTATTTTGTTTTTAGGAAATTAAAGTTTCTTATTGTCTGAAGCAGTGTTTTTAACCAGGGTGCTCTGGTATGTTCAGGTTTCTGTGGGAAATTAATTATCGAATTTCACATGTTAACTGGTCAACAGTTTGTCATTGATGTATATACAGTGCATCCAGAAAGTATTCATGGCTCTTCACTTTTTTCCCATTTTTAATGTTACAATTCCAAAAAAGAATTAAATTAATTTGTTTTCCCTCAAAATTCTACACACAATACCCTATAATGACAATGTGGGGGAAAAAAATGAGATTTTTGCAAATTTATTAAAAATAAAAACTAAGAAATCACATGTACATAAGTATTCACAGCCTTTGCCATGAAGCTCAAAATTGAGCTCAGGTGCATCCTGTTTCCACTGATCACCCTTGAGATGTTTCTACAGTTTAATTGGAGTCCACCTCTGGTAAATTCAGTTGATTGGACATGATTTGGAAAGGCACACACCTGTCTATATAAGGTCCCACAGTTGACAGTACATGTCAGAGCACAAACCAAGCATGAAGTCAAAGGAATTGTCTTGAGGCACAAATCTGGGGAAGGGTACAAAAAAATTTCTTCTGCTTTGAAGGTCCCAATGAGCACTGTGCCCTCCATCATCCGTTTAACAGTTTAGTCACACACCCACACACACATTACACAACATAACAAAAATATTTTTTTTGTAAGTTGTCTGTGTTTTTTCAACTGATTTAAGACAATTTTGCACCTCTGAATCCAAAAATGACATCAGTTTCTCTCGATCAGGTCAGGTTTTTATGCTAAGTTGTAAGCAGTTGTACAGTAAATTGAATAGTAGACAGTGATTAAAGGTAAGTACATGCAAATTGAATGTTGCCTCATCATTGTTCAAAATTGAGAGAATTTCAAGAAATAAAAAAACCAATGTGATTTTTGGATTCAGCACATCAAAATTGTCCTAAATCGGCTAAAAAAAATTTAGACAATAAATTTGGTGTTGACCAGTGTTATCAACAGCATGAATGAATTACAATGTGAATTATCAACAGCATGATTATCAGTATACAATAGTTTGTTTTGTTTTTTTTAACATTGTTTTGGAGCGTGAATGGGTCATCCCAAATAAGCTATTTAAAGCTTTTAGTAGGGAGGCTAATTTTACTATAAAATGATGACGGAAATCAGTCTGATGTCTTTGTGTACAGGAACAAACAAACATATGACAGACATAGGGCGGTGCGGTAGCTTAGTGGTTAGCACTGCGGCAGCACAGCAACTCACCCTTGGCCGGGGGATCCTGGGTTCGATCCCAGCCCCCGACCAACAGTGATCTGTGTGGAGTTTGCATGTTCTCCCCTTGTCTGCGTGGGTTTACTCTGGGATTTCTCCGGTTTCCTCCCACATGCCAAAAACATGCAAGTTAGGTTAATTGGCATCAAACTGGGGATTCTAAATTGTCCTTAGGTATGACTGTGAGAGTGAATGGTTGTCTGTCTCTCTGTGTTGGCCCTGCGATGGACTGGCGATCTGTCCAGGGTGTCCCCTGCCTCTTGCCCAAAGATGCTGGGATAGGCTCCAGACCCCCCGCGACCCGAAAAGGATTAAGCAGAAGAAGATGAAGGAATGAATGAATGACAAACATATAGCACATAATCCCAGCGTTTGTTTACATTGAATTAGTAGGTGAGTTCAAGATATATAGTCAAGTTATTAAATACTATTGGAGTGAATCAACATATAAAACAAATTTACAATGGCGTAACAACTCATCAGTAAGCAAGTTTGTGTAACAAATAGATTAATTATATAATGATAGGAGTTGCATTTTTAGTTTTTTCTTGAAGATGGAGATGGAAGGTGACATTTTTAGATTCTCATCAAGCTCATTCCAAATATGCGGTCCTCTGTACACAATACTAAACCTGGTGGATTTTAGTCTTCATTTTTTCCAAGTAATTTGGTTTTTATTTCTAGTGGTATAGGTGTGCATGGGAAGGAAAGTTGGAATGAGTTCACATAATTTATAGGTGAGTTTATGGACAACCTGATACATTATACAGGCATTGTGAAAGTAATTCTGCTCAGCAAGTCTTAAAAAATTATAACGGAAAAAATGACTAGTAGGAGAATTATATTCAGACCATAATAAGGCACGTACAGTATGACTTTCTTTTGGAGAATTTCTAGCTTTTTTTTTAGGTGAGCTGGAAATGTGTTACACCATATGATATTGCAGTAATGTAAGTGAGGCTCGAATAAAGTTTTATATAGAGTGAGAAGTGCTGAAAGTGGTCGAAAATGTCTCACTTTAAAAAACATAGCAGTGTATTTGGCCAGTTTCTTGGTTATATTGTCAGTGTGACATTGGAAATTGAGAACTTCAACAATGAGGACCCCCAAGAATTTTATAGAGCTAACTCTTGTAATATTCTGTCCATTAATTTTGGGGCAAAGTTCCTTGGTGTCTGGCTTTTTATTGGAATGGAATGGAATATAATTAGTTTTACTGATATTAAGTGAAAGTTTGTTACACTGAAGCCAGGTGTCTATTTTCATAAGTTCACTATTTATCTGTTCAAGTTCATTTGGATTCTGGTGAGCAAAAAATAAAATGGTGTCATCAGCAAACAGTACTTTATGTAGTAGAGACGAGGAGTTAGCAATGTCATTTATATACAGAATGAATAGAACTGGTCCTAAAATGGAACCCTGGGCGAACCCCATGATCGATGGATTTATATGATGACTTGTGGTTATTCATATAAACATACTGAAGTCTTCCAGACAGATAATTAATAAACCAATCTAATGCAAGGCCTCTGATACCATAATGTTGTAATTTATTAACCCCTTGCACTCCGGTCAATTTCCCTAAAAACGCCAAAAAATAACGTGCCCAATGTAAATCGAAAGCTGTTCAACCCTTTGCAGCATCTTCATGGGGTTGGTCTCATTTAAAAGAAAACACTTTGAATTTTTTGGCAAAACAGTCATAATCTCTCTAAGTGCTCCGGCCACTGACTAACAGTCATCTAAACATACTGAACTTGAAGAAAATAAATTTGGCCTGGGTGTTTTTTCGGATACAAATGCTTGCAAATAACACACAGCTTCAGATCCGGGCTGGAAAATGCAACAGAAATGTAGAACCAAGTGTTATCCAGCTGAGGTCAAAATTTTGTAACAATACCACAAAAAATGAATATATTACACAGCTTTTTCCTCAGGTAGTTCCCAGGCGTTTTTGAACTGTGCCAAATTGTGCCAAATGGCACAGTTTGGAAAAACGTCTAACTTTTGAATGATTCAATATAGAAGCTTCATCTTGGGCTGTAATGAAAGGTGACACTCAGGGCTGTGTGTGTGTGTGTGGGGGGGGGGGTTGTCTCCCCCCCCCCCCGCTACAGAGGACGGACATCGGCCATCGCTACATGACGGAATAGACTCATGTAGCGATGTGGCGACCGCGGCGCAGTCACAACGGCTCCCCCCCCCCTCGCTACAGAAGAGTAGCGGGGGGGGGGGCGTTCACAGTCCGGACGCGGCGCACGAACTGTGTACCGCGGCGCACGGACTTGGGACTTTGTGCGCCGCACAGTTGTAATTTACCCATCAGTCAAAAGTCTTTTTTTTTTTTTTTCAATTATATTTTTATTGGTGATCTTGGTCAGATTGTTTACATTGAGAGCAGTACTTTATTACAAAGGAAAGGTAAATAAAGAAAAAATAATACACAAGAAAATGCCCTCGAGTAATCTTCCCATAAGGTTTTTTTTTTTTTTTTTCAGTATAAAAAATAACATATAAACAAATAAACTGAACAGTGGACAAGTGGTATTAAATTTTTTCGGTTTTGCTCTTTTCTTCCCTTCAATGGGATAGATTACTTAAAGTCTCTCCTTTAATTTCCTGTATATTGGGTCCATTTAAGCCAGTATTTATCAAATTTATCTCTTTGTAGTCGTAAAGACATGGTAATCCTTTCCATCATAAATATCTGGTATACCATATCATGTAAATCCTGAATTTTTGGTATGTCTGTTTGGAGCCATTTTCTCGTTAAGACTTTCTTTGCTGACAATAGTACAATTCTCATTAAATATTTATCTGCAAATGAGGCTATGTTAGGAATTTCCAAACCTAAGAACATGTACAGGAAGTCAAAGGGGACATGGGTAGAGAAAACCTTTTCCAGGCACTTATGTGTGTCTTTCCAAAATGGGGTAACTTTTGGGCAGGCCCAGAATACATGATAATGATTAGCCTCTTCATTTCCACATAGTCTCCAACAACCGGTACCTAAATTTTGGTGGTTTTTTTGGACTGGGGTGATAAAGAAACAAATTAAATTTTTCCATCCAAATTCCCTCCAAATAGTTGAATAAGCAGTTTTCCATTGCACTGTACATAATGATTCCCAGTCACTATCATCTATTGCTGATCCTATTTCTTTTTCCCATTTCTTCTTAATATATAGGGTATTGGTGGATTTGTTTGCTTGAAGTCCCTGATAAAATCTTGCTATAATTTTCTGAACAGTAGTAGTGCTAAAGGCCATTTGAAATATATTTAGAATTTTATTATCCTCCTTATCAGTCTTGGTCCTTATAATTTCATTATATCTATGTCTCAACTGTAGGTACCTAAAAAAGTCTTGGTTATTTAGCCCCTTTTTTGATTTAAGGGTTTGGAAGTCTGCTAGCTCCCCCTTGTGGTTAAATGTGAAGTATGAAGTGAGCCCCATTGACGTCCATTTTTGAAATCTTGTGTCATTACGGTTTGGTAAAAATTCTGTGTCGTGAGCGCACCATCTTAACATCATTTCAGTCTTGGTTAGTTTGTTCTCTCTACTTACGTCATTCCAAATCTTAAAAGTGAATTTTAGCCAGGGATTATCCGGGTCTTTCAAATGTGATTGCAATTTCCTGTCTGCTATCATTGCTTGTATAGGAGGGCCCTTAGTGGCTTTTTCCTCTATATCTTTCCACCTAGATTTGAACATTGGATCACATAAGCAAACCAATGGTCTTAATTGGGCAGAGTAGTAGTAGTCCCTCATACATGGCAAAGATAAGCCACCTCTGTCCTTTGGCAGTTGTAATGTACTGTATCTTATTTGAGGTTTTTTCCCAAGCCATATATAGCGGGAAATCAACTTGTCCCATTCTACAAATTGTTGTTTTGACACTTCAATTGGGAGAGTTTGGAAAAGGTAAAGTAATCAGGGTAAAATGTTTATTTTTATTGATTCTATTCTATTAATTAGTCCTAAAGTTGGTATTAGACTCCATTTTCTTAAATCTGATTTTATTTTGGAATTTAATGGGCCATAATTCTTTTCAAACAACTTTCCAGTGTCTCTACTTAATATCACGCCAAGATATTTCATGGAGTCTTTGTCCCATTTAAAATCGTATTTATTTTTTAACTCCATTGAGGGTTGATAATTTAAGGTCATAATTTGTGTTTTTTCAATATTTAATTTGTAACCTGAAAGTGATCCAAACTGCTCTAATATCTCCATCAATCTAGGTAGAGATTTATTTGGTTGACCTAAATAAATTAGGACATCGTCTGCAAAAAGTGATATCTTCTGAATGTCCCCATGTATATCAATTCCCTCAATTAAATTATCTTGTCTAATGTATTGGCTAAGCGGTTCAATAAATAAAGTGAATAAAATTGGTGAAAGGGGGCAGCCCTGGCGACATGATCTTTCAAGTGAGACTGGTTCTGAAAGACTACCATTTATTTTTATTTTGGCTGTTGGTTTGTGGTAAATTGCCTGGATGGCCTTAATGATTATATGGTGAAATCCAAATTTATTCAAAACTTTGTAAAGAAATGCCCATCTCACTGAGTCAAATGCTTTTTCAGCATCTAAACCCATAAGCAATGCCTCAATCTTATTTTTTTTAATATGGTGTATAACGTGGAGGGTCCTTCTAATACTGTCTTGAGTCTGCCTCTGGCGGATAAAACCAGTTTGATCATGATTAATAAGTCTGGGTATAATATTGTCAAGTCGCTTTGCTATTATGGACGTGTATATTTTGTAGTCTAAGTTTAAGACTGATATTGGTCGATACTGTTTACAATTCAATTTATCTTTTCCCTCTTTTGGGATGACAGTGATAATCGCTTCTTTCCATGAGGGAGGTGGATCCCCTCCCTTCAATACCCAGTTACACACTTCCCTCAGTCTTGGAATTAATCCCTCCCTGTAGGTCTTATACCATTCACCACAGTAGCCGTCTGGGCCAGGGCTTTTATGTGGTTTTAGTCTTGTAATTGCATCATTGATTTCTTTATTTGTGATTTCTTTTATTAGGTTACTGTTCTCCTGTTCAGTGACACCGGGGAGATTTAGTGAACTTAAAAAGATTTCAGTGTGGTCACCATTGTTTAATTTAGGCTGTGAGTAAAGGTCTTTGTAATAGGTTACAAAACTCTCCTGAATTTCTGTAATATCATCATGTGTAATCCCAGTTTTGGGATTTTTTATTCTATAAATTGTGTTATCAGCCTGTTGTTTTCTTAGTTTAAAAGCTAGCCATTTTGTTGACTTCCCTCCAGCCTGATAATAATTTTGTTTAAGATAGATAAGCTTTTTTTGCGTTTCATCAGAATATATGTTATCAATTTCTTTTTGTAATCTTTTTATTTCATATTGTTTGTCATTGTTTAAAGTAATTTTGTGTTGTCTTTGTAGTTCCTTAAGATCCATTTGTAATTTTTCGAGTTTTTCTTTTTTTTGTTTTTTAATGAAAGAGGTGCTGGCAATAATTTTGCCTCTTATAACCGCTTTAAAAGCATCCCATAAAATGGATGGTGATACTTCCCCATTATCATTTTCCTTAAAGTATTCATCAATTTCTTCTTTTAATTTCTCTTTCATTTTTGAATCATTCAAAATATTGGAATTAAGTTTCCAAGTTGTGGTTTTGCGAGTATCATTCATACAGATAGATAAATATATTGGAGAGTGATCTGACAGATCAATTGTGCCAATATCACTTGTTTTAATCTTATCTGTCTTTATTAAATGTGAAGAAGTAATCAATTCTTGAATATGTAGAATGGGGGGCAGAAAAATGTGTATAATCGCGTCCAGAAGGGTTAAAATCTCTCCAGATATCGATAATTCCGGTTTCACTCATGATACTGTTTATTTTCTTTATTATTGATTTTTTTTGTGCAGAGTCATTCTTAGAACTGTCCAGTTTTGACAACCGTACACTCATGTCCCCTCCACATATCAACATTCCTTCAGTTTCAGATACCATCATTTCGAACATCTGTTTATAAAAATTCCAATTACTTCCTGGTGGTACGTATATGTTGAGAATAGTTACTAATGAGCCATCAATTTTTCCTTTTACCAATATATATCGCCCCTCTTTATCCTTCTTGTCAGATAAATATTCAAAACAAATCTGTCGTGAAATGAGAATTGCAACACCTCTACGGTGGCCAAGTTTGTATGATGATCCATAGACATATTTATAAAAACCTCATTTAAGCTTTTTGAGTTCTTGGTCTAATACATGCGTTTCTTGTAGAAGGGCCACATGTATCTTTTCTTTTTTGAGTTTGGAGAGTATTTTGGACCTTTTTTGTGGGCTGATAATTCCATTTACATTAAAGGAGATGACATTGATAGTCTGATTGTTGGCTATAATTTCTTTTTCTTTTTCTCTTCCTTAATAAACATAAGTATACCACTTGTCCAAACAGTGCTGCTCTGAACTGCAGCCAAACAAAACAATAACAAACATTTGAGGAAATAAACCAGGATTTCCGTTTGTGGGGTTTAAAGAAAAACAAACCCTGTAAGACCTGATGTTGTGAGTCTTTAAGAGGGTGAGCCACTTGCGTCAGGGTGGGCCCTCTAGGGGAGCGTCCATCGTCACGCATTTCCTCCATATTATGCCTGAACAGCCATTTCCCGGCAGCTGATTTAGATTGGCAATAAGTCTTAGGTTTCACTTATTTCTCGTGTTTAGTTATTGTATTATCTCTTAATAGAAAAACCATGTATATAAAAAAAAAAAAATAAATAAATAAAATAAAAAAATAAAGTAAAATAAACCACGGATAAGTCATTATTAAATCAGATTACCTGTAACTGGGTTATAAATTGAACAGCAGATTTATATTGGCGTTTTTACATGGATTCCCTTCTGTATTGTTGCAGTTTCTCCTTTATTGATGATGGTCCCGTCTGACCCGGATCCAGCGGTGTGCGTTGCTCTCCTCTTGTGCTTCGTTTAGTGGTCCACGCTGTTTTCTGAATCCGTGCCATCAGTGTCTCCGGTGGCTTGTAGACAGTGACTGGGAATCCTCTGTCAAACATGTCTTTAGTTGCATCTTCAGCGGTGTTATAAAGTTTTGTTTCGTCTGGGTAGAACACTCGGAGTTTAGCTGGAAACGGGGTCTGGAAACGTACCCCTCGTTGTTTTAGGATCTTTTTAGCCTCTGCGTATGTCTGTCTCTGCTTAAGGACGTCAGGTGCATAATCGTGATCAAGGTTAATCTGTTTGCCCTTCCACTGGAATCCCCTCATTTGCCAAGTTTTCCTGAGCACCTCTTTCTTGCTCTTGTAACTGGTAAAGCGTGCAATGATGGATCGAGGTGGTGCTCCGGCCGGGGGAACTGCTGCCAGGGCGCGGTGTGCGCGTTCAATATGCAAGTCCAGTGTCGAGGGCAGTTGGAGCTTTCCCTCAGAAGATTTTCAACAAAATCTATCATAGTCGGAGCACCTTTCTCTTCGTTTTCAATCACACCATATATCCGTACATTATTTCTACGAGAACGCCCCTCCTGGTCGGTGATTTGGGCTTGTAGCTTAGACTGGAGTTTCACGAGCTCTGTAATCACCTCCTCTATTGTTTCCACTCATTCCTCCGTTTCCAAAATGCGTCCCTCCGCTGTTTCGAGTCTTGCATTAATCTTGCTGATTTCTGCTTTAACTTCATTCGACTGTTGCATATTTTCTTTCCTGAAGTCCCTGATTTCCATCAGTATCGCCTTCTAATCAATGCTGTCGTCTTCCTCCATTTTGCTGGCACCAGCACTAGCCAAACCGACGCTGTTGTCGTTAGCTTCAGTTTCTTCGGTATCAAACTCCGTAGTTTCAGCCTGTTTCTTGGTTTTTGACTTGCCTTTTACCATTGCCCTTTTAGTTGATCGTCTTGAGCTGGTAATTCTATAGGTTTTCGCGTTTTAAGGGCTTTTTCAATATGACCGTGCCGGGAGCAGAGGTTCTATGCTGTTGCCTTCATGGCGTGCACCGACCGTCTCTCCAAAAGTCATTTTTTTGATTACAATTTTCAGGGATAAAGAATAATTTAACTTATAACACTTACCTCTTCACAGCAGCAGTGTCCTGGCGAACTTCTCTTCCTCATTGTCAGACGAACGCGACGCTGGTCCGCTCGTGGTTCTGGTCTCGCAACCCGGTCAAAACATAATTCCATTATTGCGGTTTTGCGCTTCCATGATTGCGGTTTTGGCGAATGATTTACGACCTTCGTCGTTGGCCTCCGTCGGTCTATGATGACCATGGAAGAGAATCCTAAACGTCTATTCTACTGGAATAAAAAAAAAAAAAAAAAAAAGCACCGCCTGTGGCTGAACAGGCCGATGCGCGAATGGCAGTCCCTGTCACACAGGTCGCACTTGTGGGTGGTCTCCGTGCTGCTGGGTCTGTGGCAGGTTCTTCCTGCGGGTCCTTTTTTTCATCTGCTGCAGCAGTCTGTCTTTACCCAGCCTTACACAAAACAGCTTGCGAACTTCTGTGCTTCAATTGGCTCGCTGCATTCACAGCATTGGTAGGTAGGTCCTTCTTGCTAGGTTTTCAGTCATTGGTTCAAGGTTTCAGAAACCCAATTCAAGGCTCTTATTAGTTGAATGAGAGGTCAATCATATCTGATCTGTTCGCGTCTGTGTCTGTAGTGGAAGAACGGAAATGCAGCCTTTTTTTTTCAGTGCGCGCTTGGACGCAGTGCCCTCGTGCGTCCTAGAGCACACGAGGGCGCTCTCGTGCGCCCTCGTGCGCTCTGGGACGCAGAGACGTGCCCGTCCGCGGTACACCGGAGTGCAAGAGGTTAATTAGGATGTCACGGTTAATGGTATCAAATGCTTTAGACAGGTCTAAAAAAAAATGCCAGTACCATAGTTGCCTCTTTGTTGCATCATTGATCTCCCCCCCCCCCCCCAGTTAGGTCAGGTTTTGCCATATAGGTAGTGTGTTTCTTTCTGAAGCCATACTGAGATGGGATAATAATGTTGAGCTTATCAAGGTAACTGGTAAGTCTGTTAAAAACTACTCTTTCCAAAACCTTTGAAAGAGTAGGCAGAATGGATATTGGATGATAATTAGTCAAATCATTCTTATCACCTGATTTATAAATTGGTATAATTTGTGCAATTTTTGTTATTTGTGGCACTACTCTGGAGATTAGAGACAGATTAATGCAGTAGGTAAGAGGTTGGGTTAATTGGAGACTCTAAAGTGGCCCTAGGTGTGAATGTGTGTGTGAATGGTTAAGGGATAGCGCCGTATCGTGGCTGCTTCATCCATCCAGGTGGTGGATGACCCTCAATTTCCCCTCTGGGGATTAATAAAGTATACTAAATCTAAAAAAAAAAAATACTTTTCAAAATTATGCTGGAAATTTCATCAGCTCCAGCAGAGTTTGAGTTCTTCATGTCCTTGATGATTTTCCAGACTTCCTCACAATCAGTTGGCTTCAGGAAGAAAGAATTTGGGTAATTTCGTGATAGTGTTTGAAAGAGGCAGCCTGGGGTTGGTTAATTTTATTAGATAAATTTTCTCCAATGGAAATAAAATAATTATTAAATTTGTCAGCGAGAGTGGCATTACTGGTGAGATTACTGACCGTGTTATTGTTCGGAAGTGTGGGGGCTTTTTGGTCCCTATTTAGAACCTTATTTAGTACTCTCCAGGATTTCTTGGATTCACCCTGTGATGCACGTAATACTTGGATTTTTTATGTAGCATTTATATAATTTATTATTGTACTTAATAGATTTTAGTATGCCCTAGAAAGCCATGGATGTTGAGTAGTACCATTACATGTGATAGTTTTGACAGGAATTGTCCTCTGGATGGATTCTGTTATTTCCTTGGTCAAGGCGTCAAACGCAGCATTGCTACAATTGTAGATTCTATCCCATGCCTTGACATGCAAGTCCTCACTCAGTCGTTGTAAAGTTTCTTCATTAAGTATTTTTAGTTTATGTCGTGAGATTGAGGGCCTAACGGCAAGGTCAAAAAACAGAACAATGGGGAAATGATCAGAAATCTCGGAGAGCACGACTCCAGATGCCAGTGTGGAATTGCAAATGTTAGTAATGATATTATCAATAATGGACTTGGTGGAGTGAGTGATTCTAGTATAGGTGTTAATGGTTGGGAAGAAGGAAGAGGAGTGTAGTGTATTCATAGTCATTTTTAGCTGCATCATCCCTGGAGAGGTCAATGTTGAAGTCTCCAAGAAGAGTACAACTTTTATTTTTGTAGTTGATTGAGAATAAAATTTCTTCCAGTTTGGTTGTGAAAATATTAAGGTCGGTGTCCGGGGGGGGCGCGATAAATCACACCTGCAATTAGACTTTTCCCATCGATAAATGGAAGAAGTTTGGAACCACCAGGATTCTTCCTAGAGCTGACCGGCCGTCTAAACTGAGCGATCGGGGGAGAAGGGCCTTAGGCAGGGAGGTGACCAAGAACCCGATGGTCACTCTGTCAGAGCTCCAATGTTCCTCTGTGGTGAGAGGAGAACCTTCCAGAAGGACAACCATCTCTGCAGCAATCCACCAATCAGGTCTGTATGGTAGAGTGGCCAGACGGAAGCCACTCCTTAGTAAAAGGCACATAGCAGTGCACCTGGAGTTTGTCAAAAGGCACCTGAAGGACTCTCAGACCATGAGAAACAAAATTCTCTGGTCTGATGAGACAAAGATTGACCTCTTTGGCGTGAATGCCAGACATCTTGCTTGGAGGAAACCAGGCACCGCTCATAACCATGCCAGTGGTGGTAGCAGCATCATGCTGTGAGGATGTTTTTCAGCGGCAGGAACTGGAAGACTAGTGAGGATAGAGGAAAAGATGAATGCAGCAATGTACAGAGACATCCTGAATGAAAACCTGCTGCGGAGTGCTCTTGACCTCAGACTGGGTCAATGGTTCAGCTTTCAGCAGGATAACAACCCTAAGTACACAGCCAAGATATCGAAGGAATGGCTTCAGGACAACTCTGTCAATATCCTTGAGTGGCCCAGCCAGAGGGCAGACTTGAATTCAATTGAACATCTCTAGAGAGATCTAAAAATGTCTGTGCACTGACGTTTCCCATCCAACCTGATGGAGCTTGAGAGGTGCTGCAAAGAGGAATGGGCGAAACTGCCCAAAGATAAGTGTGCCAAGCTTGTGGCATCATATTCAAAAAAAAAAAAACATGAGGCTGAAATTGCTTCCAAAGGTGAATCAACAAAGTATTGAGCAAAGGTTGTGAATACTTATGTACATGTGATTTCTTAGTTTTTTTATTTTTAATAAATTTGCAAAAATCTCAAAAAAACTTTTTTCACATTGTCATTATGAGGTATTGTGTGTAGAATTTTGAAGAAAAAAAATGAATTTAATCCCTTTTGGAATAAGGCTGTAACACAACAAAATGTGGCAAAAGTGAAGTGCTGTGAATACTTTACGGATGCACTGTAGGTTCTCAAGGCACCCATGCACAACAACAACAAATTATTCACATTTTTTTGGACAATTAAGAAGTTAAATTAAATAATGTCCCACAAAAATCTGAACATACCAGAGCACCCCTGAAAAACACTGGCCTCAAAGGCAGCATTAACAAATTTAGCTTTTTCTTTAAAGGATGGTATTGTTTTCTGGCTGAAGTGGGCACGACAAGGAACTTTATACCGGGGCTCAGTTACCTTCAGCATGTGTTTAAACCTGGTGTTCTTAAAAACTGAATATGGCCTTAGATCCGCTGCTATAAAAACCCCAGTGGCATTTGTTATTGCTTTGGCTCGATCTGAAAAGCCCTGGAGAGGCTCTGTAAATGCTGCTGGAAGCTGCGCTTGTAGCGTGCTAGTTTTTGTTTTTTTTTTTGTGCTGCACATTCGCGTGGTGCCATTTCAAATGAGTTAACAAGGTAAACATACTGCCAAAATCATATCCGATGCCGTTTTCGTCTTAGGGTGCTTTCACACCTGCAGGCTTGAGTTCGTTTCAGTCAAACTCAAGTTTGTTTTCTCTGTTAGTGCGGTTCGTTTTGTCTGGTGAGAACACGGTAATTGCACTCAAGTGCATACTAAAACAACTGTACCAAGACCTGCTGAAAGAGGTGGTCTCTGTTCGAATCAAATGGTGAACTCTTGTGTGGTCCTGCAGGTGAGAAAGGGACCGTACTAAAACAGGACCAGTGGTAAACTGTAAAACATTTTATGCCACTGTACATACCTGATAGATCTTTGAAAATCACTGTAGCTGAGCACGTCACAGTTCTGGAGGATTAATGAATGTTAAAATGCTATTTTCCATCCGTAGCAGCGCTTCAGTTTCAAACTGTACGATTTGCTGAAAGTGGTATATGCACATATGTAATAAACGATAACCAGGGCGATGACCCCCACCCCCCAGTAGATTATTCTACAATTTGTATTATTTTCTCCCCAGAAATGCATAATCATCCTACTTTCTGTATTTACCTTTCCTGTTCTCATGGCAAAAAAATCTGACCAATAAGAACAGAAAACATTCTGATGGGAGTCCCACGGGATTTAACGTGATGCAATTTGGTCTGCTTGAATTTTTGCCTGTGTGGAAGGGGACGGAACCAAGGAGAAACTGATGCAAAGTAACAAACTTGTCAACTGATTCGGACCAAATTGAACAAATTTAGGTGTGAAAGCACCCATATTCACTTGCCTTGGTCCGTCTTCAAGCTCTTGCTTCTCTGTACAGGGCTGAACTGTTTGTTTACATGTCTGGTGCAAGAGAATTACACTTCATGTCCATCACTCAACATGGTCTGTGTGGAACCTTGATATGCCTCTGCACTGAACCGAAGGTTCCGTACCAAAAAATTTGAATATGAATATAAAAACCGTTACACCCCTACTGCTGACGGATTAAAGTCATTGACTTCGTGAATTTCGGTCATCTTAACTTGCTTGCCAGGTACATAATAATGAACATAAATTAGTTAATATTAACTAAGGTAAAGGTAAAAACATCTTTTTATTCTTGTCTGAAATAAGAAAAACAAAAAACTAACCACACGTGTTAGCTCAGCAACTCTTACATTATTGCTCCTGTTACCAGTGGGTTAAAACCATAATAATTGCCTTTGTTACTTACATACCGCTTCTGATTTTTTTTTCCGCGTTTAAAGTACTTTAATAAGCTCATGTTTCTCTTGGACAGTGACGCTTGTAGTGAGACTCTCTGCAGTGCTTCCTGACTGGAACATGCGGGGGGGGGGGGGGGTGCTTCTGAGCGCTATCGTGGCTTCCACTAATTTCGCTCTATTAGCCCTCGTGTTATTCTGCAGGAGTTTTATCCTTGATGTGTTTCTTGTTTCGAGCAAGGCTATCAGCTTCTCATCATCTGCGTCAAAATAGTCCTGGTGTCTCCACTCTGGTCATTCAAGGGCTTCTCTCTGGTGTATTGCTGACGCCTACTCGTGGCTTCCACTAATTTCGCTCTATTAGCCCTCATGTTATTCTGCAGGAGTTTTATCCTTGATGTGTTCCTTGTCTCAAGCAAGGCTATCAGCTTCTCATCATCCGTATCAAAATAGTCCTGGTGTCTTCACTCTGGTTATCCAAGGGCTTCTTCAGCGGTGTCAAATATGGCTGTCTTGAGCATGTTCCATTGGTCCTCTAGCCTTGTCTCCTTGTGTTGTAGCTCTCCTATAGTCTCAGCCATCTGTTCTTTGAATTTTTCTTGGGTGCTCTTGTTTTGCAGCTTGGACACATTTAGCTTAGCTGGCAGCCTGGCTCCACTTCATGGTTTTCGCTTCTTTATAGAGAAGGCAGTTGTTGATCTTTGTTATGATCAGTAGTGAGCACCTCCTATCACTCTGATATTCAGTACATCCTTCCGATCTCTCTTTCTGGAGATCACATAGTCCAAGAGGGGACAATTCTTTGACCTAGGATGCATCCATGTGGTCTTATGGTGGAGTTTGTGATTGAACATGGTATTGGGATAACGAGGCTATACTCTGAGCAGAAGGCTAATAGGAGTTCACCATTTGAGTTCCACTTTCCAATAACATGTCAGCCAATCACTCCAGGCCAGTTTCCTTCTTCTTCCCCAACCCTAGCATTAAAGTCACCAGCTATAATTAGCTTATCCTTATTCAGGACTTGTCTCACATTTCTGTCATAGAATTCTTCCTTCACCTCATCAGGGTTTGTAATTGTCAGAGCATAAGTACTGATTATAGTGGCATATGCACCCGTCTACAGAGGAAGACGCAGTGTCATGATCCTGTCATAAATAGGTGTCTGGTCTTGTTCCAACCTTTGAGCAATCGAATTCTTAATGGCAAAGCCAACTACAGTTTCACATCTTTGATTTTTGTCTCTTCCACTCTAGAAGAAAGTGTAGCCATGATCTACTATGCTATCATAGAGAGGCAGTCGAGTCTCACTAAGAGCGGCTATATCTATTTTGTATCCGTTAAGCTTTTTGGCTACTAAAGCTGTCTGTCGCTCTGGCTGTTTTGAGTGATCACTATCAAGTCGAGTTGTACCATTCCATTGAGCAAATCTCATACTCTTCTTCTTCTTCGTGGTTCCTAGCTTACTTTTCAGTGGTCGCCAGAGCAAGAGCTGGCCAGTGCGAACCTTGTTAACCTGGGCAACGTTCAAGCCGGTATGAGGATTCATTTCTGTATCCATAATCATAGCACTACATTGCAAAGTTTAAGTAATAGTGGCTTTTGCATTACCAGAACTACTCTCTTGGCAAGTCAAAGTTTGTACTCCAGCGGGCGAGAACAGGTCGAGACATGCTGGCATCTTTGTCATGTTGCAGCGGCTGGCCGGAAGATAGGTTTGTCTATCCCCACCGTTGAGTGCTGCCACAGGGCACTCAGCCAGGACTGATGCTGAGTTGACAAAACAGTCCTGCCATTTGCCAGAACTACTGTCACGTTGACTTGTAGAACTGCCAGATTTGTTCACCATAACCCTGGCTGAGGGAGACTGAGAGTGTACTGACATATGCCTCAGGTGTGCACTCAGGCTAGTGGAGGGAAGGTGGTGCCTTACTTCTTGATTTTAGACCGGCTCCAAGCTAGGTCTAGCCACTGCCCCAACAAACAAAGTTTTGTACTCACCAGATAAACCAACAAATAAACACTGCCCCTCCACACCTTGTTCCTTTGTCTGTTGTTTCTCTATGACTGCAAGGACTGGTCGTACAGTATTGGGTAGTCTGAAACAGCAGTTATTAATTTTTCCTCCACGTCTTCACACTTCTCTCCCCCCTCCTCTCTCGTGTTCTCCTCCAGCTGGCTGGTTCCACTGGATTGGTTGATGGATCTGTCTATGGCTGGTTTTGAGCTCCCAGACTGCTACCAGACAGTATGGCATCGTTGGTCTCCATATACAGTATTTAAAACAAACCAGCGAAATGTGTTTCTAACATCCACTTTGTGCGAGAAATAGTAGGTTCAGTTAATGAATCTCTATTTGACATCAAAAACCACAGGTTTAAATGTTCAGGACTCGAGCACTACCTCCGGTGCATGCCTTTACAAGAAACTCATTTGCATAACATTTATGATTGGAATGCTTATGCAAAGGAGCAATAGGGGAAACCATGGGTTACTCAACACACTGCAGCCTGATTTTCACCGTTCCAGAGCCAAATGCTTTCCGTTGCATTTCTAGTACACAATGGATGGGAAGCGGAAAAGCGACTGATCCAGTGGACATGTAGCATGACTTCAGACCGTGAACCTCCCTCCGCGGAGCCACGTCAGCCCCTCCCTCTTCCCCTGGGGGGAGTGAACTCTGGTGTTTAGCCATGCCCATTGCTTAGCCTCCTGTGGAACCATCTTCCCAGTTCAGTTCGGGGGGCAGACACTCTCGTTATTCAAGAGTAAGTTGAAATCTTTTCTCTTTGATAAGGCCTATAGTTAAAAATGTTGCCGCTGCCAGGCCTTCACTCGCATGTGCAGCCCAACCAGGCTTGATACTGGAATGTCTGGCTTTGAATATTGTTTTTGATATGTTTGTTTTGAATGTAACTACTGCCAGGCCCCCTACTTTTTCTCTCTTTTTTTTCACTTAGGGGTCTCTGCTGCGTTCTATAAATTTGAGAGCGTGGCCTAAACCCACTCTTTTCTGTAAAGTGCCTTGAGATGGCCTGTGTTGTGATTTGGTGATATGTAAATAAAATTGAATTGAATTGAACTAGCCTGATTGGTTGATGGTTACCAATCAGGTTAAGCAGGAATGGCTACTAGGGCTGGGAACGATCCCTAATTTCCAGAATCGATTCGATTCCGATTCTTGAGATTCTGAATCGATTCGATTCCGATTCAATCCCGATTCGATCTGGGGAATTACCATTTTAATAGCCATTTTACTTCCCATGAAACAAAAATCTTCAAGACCTAATGCTGCAAATTGTACCAAGAATCTTCTAACTTTGTTAATTCATAAATTATCACATATAGAACTGACCCAAAATCAGTTACAATAATGCACTTTTTATTATTTAACTTATCATTTCATAAAGTGCTCACAGGTGCTTTCTTTAGTGCAAAGGGTGTGTCGTGTCAAGTTCACCACCCAGAGTAAATAAACAAATTCAATGCATGAACCATGCATTCATAATCTCATTGTATTTCAGTCCCTCCAGGATTTTGTCAGCTGTTTTTGTGATTGTTGTGGCCCAAAAAGCCTGGATTTGTGGGAGCTTTTCCAAAAAGTTATGGCACTTTGAGTTTTTTTGCACTCAAAGTTGTGTGAGGAAGTACAGATTTTAAAGCAGCTGCTTTTTCCATAGTTTACAGTGATGCTGTTCTATGTAACACCACAAGAAAAGCACAGGATTGCCAAAAATTTCTTGTTAAACAGTGATTTATTTAGAATTAAATGCTCAGTAAAATTGTAAAAAAAAAAAAAAAAAGACCAATATTGTGTTCTTGCTGAGAACTTTAAAAAAAGAAATAAAAGAATTTGTCGTTACAACAACTAAATTGCATTGAATGCATGTTAGTGTGGAGAAAGTGATGGCAGCACCTCCTTGAATCTTGAATTTGAAGGTCTTCTGTGCTGAAATCCACATGAAGCAGGGATGCTCCTCCACTGACGACCTCTGACCTTCAGAAGGTCTCCGTGAGGATGAAGCTTCCAGTCTTCACACATCTGAAGGCAGATAAAAAGAATAGATTTCACAGTAAAATTAACATTCATATTTTTAGATCGCCACACCACAGTAGGGTTTAATAATTTAGGGGGTTTTTTTTATATTTTAACTACAAATTAACTTTCAATGTTGGAAAAGGGTTTCAGTTCATTTCCTGAGAAGGTTTGTTCATTTCAATTTAGTTCTACTGAGTAACAATAGCTTGTTGTACTGCAGCCTTTATTAATTTTATTGTGATTTATTCTCTTCACATCGCTTAAGTGGCAGAAGTCCGTAATCTCATAAAATATACCTTAATTCTGCATTTATTCACAGCGCTTAACCAACAGTTCTCTCTGTGTCCATAGTTTGTAAAAGAAACCATCATCATGCCAGATAAATTATTAATTGACGACATAAACGTTAAAACAAACAAATATTATACTTAGTCTCAGCAGCTCCAAGTCTTCCTCTGCTTCACGGGTTTCAGTCTCCGCATTTTCCCTTTATCAGTCGTCAACTTGATGTTCCAACACAGCGCTGCACGGAGTAAAAGTCCGTTTATCCCCGCTTTATGAAAAATATTCAGAAGCTGTTGAGGACAGTCTTTACAGTGACTTTTGCTGCTAAATTAAGAGACGCACGTTATTAACTCCGCGTCATGTAAACACAAAAGACGTGTGCACGCGCCGCAGGGAACACAGAAGTTTTATTTATGAAAAATATTCAGAAGCCGTTGAGGACAATCTTTACGGTGACTTTTGTTGCTAAATTAAGAGACGCACGTTAATATCGCCGCTCGTTTAAACACGAAAGAGCACGCGCGGCAGGAAACTCTTGCCGGATGAGAACCGTTTTAACACCACAGAAGAAGAACTAGCATATCCGCTAGCTTGCTAGCTCCGTTAGCGCGTCAGTTGTTTATGGTTCTCGGCCGTTGTTCCTGGCTGACTGACCCGGTTTCGACCCGATTATACTCAGCAGACGTTCACAAACGTAAAAATATTATATTAAAACATATTAATATTAAAAGATCGATCCGCGGATTTTGTGGATCGATATCGGCTCAGTCAAACATGTATCGATCCATATCGATATATTGATCTTTTGAACCCACCCCTAATGGCTATGTAGCTAGAAACGTTCTGTCCAAAGTCGCCTTTTTTGGGGGGAGCCTAACTGGACATTAACAGCAGAAAAACACAGACTTGGGACTGATTTTGCTCTTGATATGTCTTATAAGACACAAAAAACATGTTGGACATATTGACAACAGAAAAAAACTTGACATTCTGCAAAAAATCAATTTTTTTTTTCTTGTTAACATGCCTGTAACATCTTTTTTGTAACTTACAAGGTATATCAAGAGCAAAATCGCTCAAATGTCTCGTGTTTTTTTTTGGGGGGGGGGGCTATAAAGTTTATTTTAAGCCCCGCCCCCTGCAAAAATGTGAGTTGAGATGGAGCGTTTTTGGTTATGTAACTATTCCTGATGCTGGCACATGAGTAGTATTGAGCCAGTCAGGACTCTGGCCTAACTGACGTTTTCCTCCAGGCTAGTTAGCAAACTCCTTTGAAAACTTGAGCCAAATTAAGATGGTTTTTACCATTAAATTGCCTTTAAGAACTGATGCAGTTTCAGTCATTATCCTGGGCCACCGTCCATACAACTGGGCATGTCCTTCAACCGGTTAGTCTTTTTATCACAGGATTTATTCTGATAATGTAGTGCTAGCCACTAATAACTTTGTAGTATGTGGTTGGGCTTAGTCATCACAGATCCTGGTGTTTGAGGGAGGGGGCAAAGTGAAAAAATTTTGACATGAAACTGTAATACAATAAAAGTTTTTCTTTGTAGAAAAGGGCATAAGATACCATTTGACACTGTACATTTGTTTTTATAGGGGATTTATATCAACCGGAGTGCGGCTTTAAGAATTTTAAAAAATTGGCTGAACTTTAGAGAAAACAATTTAACATGTTAAATTAACGTAACCAGGCAGCTGTGGGTATGAGAGGGGGAATCGCACATTGGGGGGGGGGGAAAACAATGTCATGTAACATAAGCTTTAAGAATCAAATGTTGCAGTTTTAGGGATTATTAGCACTTTATTCCGGTTCCGGCGCCACACGAGTTGGCTGCCTTTTGCAACAGCGGCTCAATTCTGAGTCTTTTTATCTTCCTTCTTCTTTCTGATCCGGTGATAACTTTCTGATCCGGCACACCTTTCACTCTGTGTGTCACGGACACACAGATCGCCCCGGGGGTCTCCCGAGTCGGCGGACGGAGCCTCTGTTTACAGCGGGAGATGATGCAGCGGGGAGGAGCTAGCTAGCACTCGGCCGCCACCCGGTGCTAACGGAGAGGCTCGACATACCGGGAGAGCTGACGCGGGTGCCGGGCTGGAGTTTGGGCTGCGTGCAGGAAATATAAGACAGAATGAGAGAGAGCGATGGCAAGAACCAAGCAGACCGCCCGTAAATGTACTGGAGGAAAAGCCCCTAGGAAGCAGCTGGCCACCAAGGCTGCTCAAAAAGGCGCTCCGGCCGCCGGCGGAGTGAGGAGGCCTCACCGTTGCAGGCCCAGTGCCGTGGCTCTGAGAGAGATCCGTCGCTGCCGGAGGTCCACGGAGCTGCTCATCCGTGGGCTGCCCTTCCAGCGCCTGGTGAGGGAGATCGCTCAGGACTTCAGGACCGACCTGCGCTTCCAGAGCTCTGCCGTCATGGCTCTGCAGGAGGCCAGCGAGGCCTACCTGGTGGGTCTCTTCGAGGACACCAACCTGTGCACCATCCACGCCAAGAGGGTCACCATCATGCCCAAAGACATCTAGCTGGCCCGCCGCATCCGCGGAGAGAGAGCTTAGACTTTCTGCTGCACATCCACCAACCACAATGCTCTGCACTGTGTGTCTATACATATATATATATATATTTATAGTAATATGTACATACAGTATGTATACTAGCTGCTCTTGTTTTTTCTTGCCTTCTGATTATTGCTCTGAGTGTTGCTATCCCTGTGCTGTTGCAATCCTGGAATTTCCCCATTGTGGGACTAATAAAGGCTTATCTTATCTTATCTTTAACCCTTTAGGTATTGAATTTCATAACATGATGTAACCCTCCTGCAGCTAGTGTCGCAGACATGCACCTGTCACGTGGTAGGTCAAAAAGTATGGGTTTTTTTTTTCCACAATATTTTTTATTGAACCTTTTTTACAAACATGGCACAAACAGTCAGACACTAACACTAAAGTAATTTAAAAATTAAAAAGAACACTAACAAGAGGACTTCCGGTTATGGCTGCCACGTAAGACGGACGTGTCTCACTCTGCTCTGCTCCTGGAGAAAAAAAATCGGCAAATAACTCTCATTTGGGACAGAACGTATCCCAGCGTTTGGGCGAGGATATGTCGGCGAAGCCTAAGGCTGGAAAACCAGGTAAAGGAAAAAGCGAGCCGCCGAAACAGTCCAAATTAACGGACTTTCAGGTCTGTGACGCAGCAAATAAAACTCCATATATGGCGGAGGAGGCTGGCAACGGTGCGATGTCTGCGGGGGGAGGCGCAGATGCGCTGATGGCTGCCATGAGTTCAATGAGAGCGGACTTTTCCTCTAGATTTGATGGGATTATGACAGCGTTGGAAGGAATAAGAAAGGAATTGGGTGACTGTGTAGAACGAACGGCGCAGATGGAGCTCCGTCTCGCTAGTGCTGAAGATGACGTCACCCGTCTTCAATTAAAGGTGCGCACTTTGGGAAAAAAAAAAATAAATGTCTGGAAGATAATATTTTGGATTTGGAATCTCGGTCGAGACAGAATAACTTGAGGCTGGTGGGTCTTCCAGAGGAATCAGAAGGTCGGGACGTATGTTCCTTTCTGGAAAAGTGGATTCCGGAGGTGCTGGGCAGCGAGGAGTTGCAATCAGCAGTTGTTCTGGAAAATGCACATCGTATTGGCCCACGGAGAGATAAGGGACCGCCGAGGACCTTAATTATGAAGTTTCTTAGCAACAGAGACAGGATGAAGATCTTCAATGCTGCACGAGCTAAAGGAGAGATTAAACACCAGGACCAGCAGGTGCGGTTCTACCCAGATTTGGCCACAGGAATCCAACAATTGAGGAAGCAGTTTGATCCCATACGTAAGGAGCTGCGCAAACTTGGGATTTGTCATGGTGTAATCTATCCTGCGAGACTGCTGACCACGTATGAGGGCAGAACCCACATCTTCAAGACCCCAGAGGAGGCGCAGGAGTTCATCAAGAAGATCAAAGAAGAAGAAGAGACTGGTGGGAGCTAAGCATGAACAAAATATAAGGTAGAATAATTAAGCATTTGCACAGGCATCTGACTAACTTGAAGTAAATAGTAAGTTTACAAAATATAGATTGTATTATATATTAAAAAAAAACAAAAACAAAACAAACAAAAAAAACTATGATGTACAAAGTTGTTAAAAATTTTGGAGTTAAGTTGGAAAACTACAGAGGAGAGTTAATGTTACGTCATTAAAAGCAGTAGAGTTAGGGTGATTGGGAGGATGAAGAAGGAGTGGCTTAGGCTGTTCCCCGTGGGTGTGGAGCGGTCGATGGCTATATCGGGAGACGGAATTTTTCTTTTGATTTTGGGGGGTTTGCCACAAGTGTGGGAAGGGGAAATTTGTTCGTGTGTAGTTTGCAGGATGAATGTTCAACCACTCATGTTTTTGCTTCTCTGTATGAGCATGTTTACACTGCAAGGTAATCCCAAACTCTCTATTGATCATAAACCAAAGTGTTAATCTTAATTTAACTTCATGGAATTGCAGAGGTCTACAAAATTTAAAAAAACTTAAACAAGTTATGAATAAAATAAAAGACATGGGTTCAAAAATTGTGTTTTTACAAGAAACTCATTTAATAGAGGAGGATATAAAAAGAATTAGGAGTAGATGGCAAGGAAGTGTCTTCACCTCATCATTCTCATCCCGGGCCAGGGGAGTTATGACTCTCATACATAAATCAGTTCCTTTTCAAGTGAAAAATGTAATTGGAGACAAATTTGGAAGATATGTAATCATTCAGGGTTCTTTGCTATTAGAAAATATAAATCTTGTGAACTTATATGGTCCCAATATAGATGATCAAAAGTTCTTTGCTAATTTATTTCTTATCTTATCATCACTTACAGGGCAACATATAATAGCAGGGGATTTTAATTGTACATTGAATCCAGGTATAGATAGATCAACAGGACTGGATTGTACGCACAATGGATGTAGGATGACTATTAATCATTTTATGAAAGAATTGAGATTGTTAGATATATGGAGAGAAATGAAACCACAAGTTAAAGCCTATTCTTGTTATTCCAGTACCTACAAGACATTCTCACGTATTGATTATTTTTTGATTTCCACAGAATTAAGGTCCAAGATTCAAAACTGCTTTTATGATAACATCGTGATCTCTGATCATGCACCCTGTTGTCTAATATATGTAGATAAAAAATTGACAAAGGAATCAGGTAGATGGCAATTTCAGCATAAATGGCTTCAGGATGAGGAATTTGTCAAGTATATAGAAAAACAGATAGACGAGTTCTTCGACATCAATACTACACAAACATCAGCATGTGTAAAGTGGGAGGCTTTCAAAGCTTTTATTAGGGGACATATTATTAGTTATACAGGATCAAAATCTAAGAAGACTCGAGAGGAGAGAGCTAAATTGGAACATAAAATAAAAAGTCTTCAGGAAAAAGTGTATGCAGGAAGTGACCCAAGGTTGGAGAATGAATTACTGATTTTGAGAGCTGAATACGACAAAAAATCAGCGAATAGAGCTGCCTCGAGTCTTCTAAGATTGAAACAATCTTTTTATGAACAAGGTGGAAAATCAGGAAAATTATTAGCATGGCAGATTAAACAATTAGAAATTAAAACACCAATTACCAGTATTATAAGTAATGGACAGGTAGTTATAGATCCTTTAGAAATTAACAGAGCCTTTAGAGATTACTATGAAAAATTATATGATACCAAAAATGAATCTGATTTAACAAAACTAAATGGGTTTTTGAACAAACTATCTATACCGTGTATTCCAAATGAAAACAGGGAGATATTGGAGTCTAAAATTAGTCAAGAAGAAGTTGGGCTAGCCATTGATAATATGAAATCAGGAAAAAGTGCAGGACCAGATGGTCTTCCAGTTGACCTTTATAAAAAATTTAAGAATAAATTAATAAAACCTTTTTTGGAAATGGTTTTAGAAGCATTTCAAAATAATAATTTACCATCATACATAAATAATGCCTTAATTATACTGCTGCCAAAACCAGGTAAGCCCTCTAATAAATGTGAAAATATGAGACCAATAAGCCTATTAAACGCCGACCTTAAGATAATCTGTAAAATTTTAGCAAGACGAATACAAGAAATTTTACCAAATATTATTAATCGAGATCAGAATGGCTTTATAAAGGGTAGACAAGGCTTCCATAATGTAAGAAGACTATTTAATATTATTTATTTTAATAAAGAAGCACCGGATACAGCTCTCCTATCACTGGACGCCGAAAAGGCCTTTGATAGAGTTTAATGGCCCTTTCTTTTTGAAGTCCTACAAAGGTTTGGACTTGGAAATAATTTCATAAAATGGGTTCAAATAATATACAATAATGCTACAGCAGAAATCCTAACAAATAACAATATTTCAAAACCAATAAAAATCAATAGAGGATGTCGACAAGGCTGTCCACTTTCACCTTTACTGTTTACTATGGCAATTGAACCTTTAGCGATAGCGATACGTTTACATTCACAAATATATGGAATTAAAGTTGGAGCAACAGAACATAAAATCTCCCTGTACGCCGATGACATAATTTTGTTTATGTCGAATCTAAAAAAATCAATTCCAACCTTGTTGAATTTAATAAAGAATTTTGGGGAAATATCAGGATATAAAATAAATAAAACTAAATCTTCAATATTAATGCTAAATGAGACCCAGAGAAATTACCCAGCCCCTGAGGTAAATCAATTCAATGTTGTAAATCAGTTTAAATATTTAGGAATCCAAATTGTGCCTAAGCTAGAATCAGTCGCCAGTGTCAACTATGAAGCCTTAATGTCAGATATCAATGAGTTAACTCAGAGATGGATGTCACTACCAATGTCGATGATCGGGAGAATCAATATACTTAAAAGTAATATTTTACCTAAAATACTTTATTTATTTCAATACATTCCCTTATCACCACCTTTAGATTTATTCTCAAGAATAAAAAAAAAGTTAGTGGAATTTATATGGAACAACAGGAGGGCTAGATTACGTCTGTCTTTATTATATTTACCATTTGATCGTGGAGGTCTGAAATGTCCAAATTTTATGTTGTATTATTGGTCGGCACAACTGAGGTCTATGACATATTATTTTTCATCAAATGATCTCCCTCACTGGACTGAAATGGAATCATACAATTTACCTTTACCTCTTCCCATATTCATATACTCAGATTCGGCAAAAAAATTACAAAAACAAGTTAAAAATCCATTTGTAAAGCATATGATCAAAATGTGGTGTGAAGCTAAAAACTATTTAAAAGAATCACAGTTATTGTCACAATTTAGTCCAATATGGGGTAATCAATATTTTAAACCAGGGAGAGCGGACGCTGTATTTAAAGTATGGAATTTAAAAGGGATACAAAAGATTCAGGATTTATATTTGCCATGTGCAGATAACATAATGTCTTTTGAAGAGCTGAGGATCAAATTTAATCTCAATAGAACACATTTTTTTAAATATCTTCAACTTAGAAACTTTATTCGATCAAATCAAACTAAAGCTCTCACTCGACCTATTTATTCATCCTTGGAAAAAATGATGATGAAAGTTAGTAAAAGAGAGGGTATTATTTCAGAGTTTTATAACTCATTGACACTATCTTCAAGTGAAAATTCACTGAAAAGATTAAACTACTGGAAAGAAGATCTGCAAACTGAAATTTCAGAGGAACAATGGGAATTGGCTTGTACAGAAGCTCAAACCAAATCAATAAATGTACGCCTTAAATTGATACATTTCAAATGGTTAATGCGGATGTATGTTACACCGGAGGAGTTAAATAGATATAACAAAAATATACCAGATACATGCACAAAATGCATGGAAAGTAAAGGAACCCTATTTCATTGTTTATGGGAATGTAGATTAATAAGAATGTTTTGGGAGGAGGTGAGGGTAACAATTGAAAAAATAATCTCAAAACAAATCATATTGAATCCTAAACTGTTTTTGTTGGGTCTGTACCCAGAAAAGCATAATTTTAATAAAAGTAAAAGAACATTCATAGACCTAGAAAGAATAACATATATACTGAAATCAAAGGAAATTGTGTTTGAGAATATATGGAGACCTTTTATTGATTATGTAAAAAATTTAAACATAACTCTTGAAGAAGAAGGTGAATGATGTGTGTGGACCTTGTAAATTCCAAACTGGTGAACATAATATGTATACTTATGTATTGGATTGTCTAGACTAAACAGAGGAGCATTGTTGAAGATTTGATTTTGTTGGTGGTTGTTGGTGTTTTTAGTGCATTTTTTTTTTTTGTAGTACTTTAGTGTTAGTGTTTGATTGTATCATGTTTGTTAAAAAAAAAAAAGGTTCAATAAAGATATTGTGGAAAAAAAGAACACTAACAACAACAACAACAACAAAAAGTGTAATAAAAACAACAACAACCATTAACAAAAACAAGTCAACAACAATGCTCCTCTGTTTAGTCTAGGTAATCTATTACATAAGAATACATAATTTACATTCACCAGCTTGGAATTTGCAAGGTCCACACATATCATTCACCTTCTTCTTCAGAAGTTATGTTTAATTTCTTTACATAATTAATGAAAGGTCTCCATATATTCTCAAACACATTTTCCTTTAATTTCAGTATATATGTTATTCTTTCTAGTGGGAGGTTTGTTAACATCTGTCTTAACCACTGAGTCACATCTGGTCTGAGTCTTTTTCCACAGTAGTGCAATACATTTTTTGGCATTAAGCAAACCGAGGTCTATGAATGTTCTTTCACTCTTATTAAAGTTATGTTTTTCTGGATACAGACCCCCTAAAAAAACAGTTTAGGGTTCAATGTGAATTGTTTTGAAATTATTTTTTCAATTGTTACCCTTGTGGGAATGTGGAAATGATGAGACAGATTTCTCTCAAGGCAGCTTTATTCACATTCGCCAACATCTCAAAGAAGAAAGAGACTATCACAGGAAACTCTCGTCCCTTAAATACCCGGGACTCTCACAGCCACAAGTCACTTTGCATTATAATCACCAGTAACAATGCATCTCCTCTATAATCCCCTAATATCACCCCCACAGTCTCAGGCCCTGTATACCAAAGCTAACACCTTCACAGCTTCCTGTTATCTCCAAGGAAACTCTGTCTTTGTTCTTATCTAAAATGTGAGGCCTTAAATAAGTCACAAAGTAGGTCACATGTGTGGCCACACTACCCCCCCAAACATTTAGATCGAACAACAGAATAACAGTTTGCATGCTGTGATAACGTCATTGCACATCAATCCACATGCTGCTTGGGCCTCAGTCTTCTCCCGTATCTGCTGTAACCAGGTTTCACCGCCTCCACTGCGCCGTCATGCTGGGGAGCTGCTGTCTGGGGGTGCAAACCTTTTGTCAGTCTCTGCGGGTGATCTGGGGAAATATTACTCTGGGAAACACCCTGTGGTTGTCTGCCGCGTCGAGGGGCCCTTGCCAACAGCACTTGCTCGTCCGCCACCACAAAAGCGGGTTTGAGTCTGTTTATGCCAACCTTTTCCCTCCTACCCCCCAAATCTAGCAAAAAATGCTTGTCCCCTGTTTCCAACACTCTGAACGGCCCATCGTAAGGTTGGTCGCAGTGGTGTGCGATGCGCGTCATGTCTGATAAAAACAAACTCCGCGTTTTTCAAAGCTTTAGGCACAAAAACGCGCAGAAACCTGTGATGGACGGGGCCCGGCAGCGTGCCTGCATCAACGCTACGCTGCAACAGCTTAGACGGGGAGCTGCTTGGCGCAGGATTATCCGGGAGAAACTCCCCGGGTAGCCGAAGGGGCTGCGCGAAAACGAGTTCAGCTGGGGAAGCCTCTAAGTCTTCTTTAGGCGCAGAACGCAACCCTAATAAAACCCACGGAAGCTTGTCCACCCAATTTGCATCAGTCAGTGATGCTCTAAGCGCTGCTTTCAATGACCTGTGAAAACGTTTGCACAACCCATTAGCCTGCGGATTGTACGCGGTTGTACGGTGAATTGTGACACCTAGGCTGCGGGCCATTGTTGACCAAAGTTCAGAAACAAATTGCGGACCTCTGTCGGACGTAATGTCCGACGGGACTCCAAAACGCGCCACCCATGCCGTATGAATGGAAAAATCTTGGATATGTGGAATTGGGTAGCGGTCATGCGCTGTAGCGTTGTTTAACCTGCGGAAATCCCCGCAAGGTCGCCACGAGCCGTCAGCCTTCGGGACCATGTGTAGCGGGGAAGCCCATGGGCTGTTCGAACGCCTGATTATGCCCAACCTCTCCAGGTTGGCGAACTCCTCGCGCGCTATGGCCAGTTTAGCTGCGTCCAAGCGCCGAGCTTTTGCAAAAACGGGCGGTCCGGTAGTGGTAATAAAATGTTCCACCCCGTGTTTAGCGACGGTTGCCGAAAATGTGGGGACCGTGAGTGCTGGGAACTGAGTGAGCAGTGTGTGGAACTTACCGCTTGCAGCTGTGATGTTGGCTTGTGCTGTTGGCGGGGCCACTCGCGCTGTACAGGGAATAGAATCAAAAAGTGCATTAACCAGGCGCCTGTTAGTGAGATCAACCAACAAACCATGTGAGCACAAAAAATCGGCCCCCAACATATTGAAATTCACTGCTGCTATAACAAAAGTCCACTCAAATGTACGGCCGTGTAGGGACAGAAGTAGAGTCCTCTCACCAAAGGTCTTAATCTCCGAGCCGTTCGCTGCTGCCACCCCGGGACCTCTGGAACCTGCCAGCCTGTCCGCGTAGGAAGGTGTGATGAAACTCAACTGGGAGCCTGTGTCCACGAGGAAATGCCTCCCCGAGCGTGCGTCCAACAAGTAGAGCAGCTTGTTCTCCTCCCCGAGGGCCGCGGCTGCTACCGACCCCCGGTCTTGGCGTTTCCCGAACGCTTGAACTGGCACGGTGGTACACATTTGCGTGCCCTCTCTGCAAAGCGGCGATGGTAAAAACAAAGGGCGTCTGATCCGCGTTCCCTGGCCGCGGCTGCCGTCGTCGGTGGGTCTGCTACTGCTGCCCCCGGCCCCCTGCCTTCTCCGGTCGTCGCGCTGAGTTCTGCTGCTGCGGCCGTGGCCGCGCGCTGTCTGCTGGCGTTGACAATTCGCTGCGCCTCCCGGGCCAGCGTGCGGTAGTCCCGCTGGGCCAACAACGGCGAACTGGCCAGGGTCGCTCTCGTAGCTGACGGTAGGGTCCTGAGGAAGAGGTGGGTGAAGATGAAGTGGTCGTCGTCCAAGCCTTTCAACCTCCTTCTCCATCAGGTTAACGGGCGTGTCATCTCCCAACTCAGTCAGCGCCAGGAGTCTCTCTGCTCGCTCCTCAACCGAGAGGGTGAAGTGCTGGATGAGTGCAGCCTTCAACGCGCCGTATTTGTCGCTGTCTGGCGGCTGCTCGATAAGGCTCTCCACATGCTGGGCCATGTGGTTGTCCAGTTTTGCGACCACATGGTAGAATTTTGTGTCGTCTACCGATATCCCCCGGAGGTTGAACTGTGCCTCAACTGCGTGGAACCAGGAGCGCGGATTGTTCTGCCAAAAGTCCGGTAGCTGGACCGTAGCGGCATTCGCTTGGCTGGGGGCTCCTGACGAGGCTGGCCCCGGGGAATTCTCCTCTCGCTGCATGCTACTTCTTGGGTCACCAGTGTGGGAATGTGGAAATGATGAGACAGATTTCTCTCAAGGCAGCTTTATTCACATTCACCAACATCTCAAAGAAGAAAGAGACTATTACAGGAAACTCTTGTCCCTTAAATACCCGGGACTCTCACAGCCACAAGTCACTTTGCATCACAAGTCACATTGCATTATAATCACCAGTAACAATGTATCTCCTCTATAACCCCCTAATATCACCCCCACAGTCTCAGGCCCTGCATACCAAAGCTAACACCTTCACAGCTTCCTGTTATCTCCAAGGAAACTCTGTCTTTGTTCTTATCTAAAATGTGAGGCCTTAAATAAGTCACAAAGTAGGTCACGTGTGGCCACACCCTCACCTCTTCCCAAAACATTCTGATTTTTCTACATTCCCATAAACAGGGAAATAGGGTTCCTTTACTTTCCATACATTTTGTGCATGTATCTGGTATGTTTTTGTTATATCCATTTAATTCCACTGGTGTAACATACATCCACATTAACCATTTAAAATGTATCAGTTTAAGACGTGCATTTATTGATTTGGTTTGAGCTCCTGCACAAGCCATTTCCCATTGTTCCTCTGAAATTTCAATTTGCAGGTCTTCTTTCCAATAATTCAGTCTTTTCTGTGAGTTTTCACTTGAGAATAGTGTCAATGAGTTATAAAACTCTGAAATAATACCCTTTCTCTTACGATCTTTTGTCAAAATTTTTTCCGTAGATGAATAAGTAGGTCGGATGAGAGCATTATTTTGATTTGATCGAATAAAATTTCTAAGCTGAAGATATTTTAAAAAGTGTGTTCTATTAAGATTGAATTTAATCCTCAGTTCTTCAAAAGACATGTTATCTGAGTGTGACAAATATAAGTCTTGAATCTTTTGAATCCCTTTTAAATTGCATACTTTAAATATAGTATCTGCTCTCCCTGGTGTAAAATATTGATTACCCCATATTGGGCTAAATTGTGACAGTAAGTGTGGTTCTTTTAAATATTTTTTGGTTTCACACCATATTTTGATCATGTGCTTTACAACTGGATTTTTAACTTGTTTCTGTAATTTTTTAGCCGAGTCTGAGTATATGAATAAGGGAAGAGGTAAAAGGTAAATTGTATGATTCCATTTCAGTCTAGTGAGGAAGGTCATTTGATGAAAAATAATACGTCATAGACCTCAGTTGTGCTGACCAGTAATACAACATAAAGTTTGGACATTTCAGACCTCCACGATCAAATGGTAAATATAGTAAGGAAAACGTAATCTAGCCTTCCTATTGTTCCGTATACACTACCGTTCAAAAGTTTGGGGTCACCCAGACAATTATTTTGTGTTTTCCATGAAAAGTCACACTTATTTACCACCATGAGTTGTAAAATGAATAGAAAATATAGTCAAGACATTGACAAGGTTAGAAATAATGATTTGTATTTGAAATAATAATTTTTTCCAGATACTCAACCTGCTCAAAGGAAGGTCAGTTTTATAGCTTCTCTAACCAGCTAAACTGTTTTCAGCTGTGCTAACATGATTGCACAGGGGTTCTCTAATCATCCATTCACCTTCTGACGCAATGAGCAAACACATTGTACCATTAGAACACTGGAGTGATAGTTGCTGGAAATGGGCCTCTATACACCTATGTAGATATTGCACCGAAAACCAGACATTTGCAGCTAGAATAGTCATTTACCACATTAGCAATGTATATTAGATATTAGAGTGTATTTCTGATTAGTTTAAAGTTATCTTCATTGAAAAAAACAGTGCTTTTCTTTCAAAAATAAGGACATTTCTAAGTGACCCCAAACTTTTGAACAGTAGTGTAAATTCCACTAACTTTTTTTTAATTCTTGAGAATAGATCTGAAGGTGGTGGTAAAGGAATGTTTTGAAATAAAGTATTTTTGGTAAGATATTACTTGTAAGTATATTAATTCTCCCAATCATCGACATTGGTAGTGACATCCATCTCTGAAGTAACTCATTAAGATCTGTCATTAAGGCTTCATAGTTTGCATTGGCGACTGATTCTAGCTTAGGCAAAATTTGAATTCCTAAATATTTAAACTGATTTACAACATTGAATTGGTTTACCTCAGGAGCTGGGTGATTTCTCTGGGTCTCATTTAGCATTAATATTGAAGATTTTGTTTTGTTTATTTTATATCCTGATATTTCCCCAAAGTTCTTCATTAAATTTAACAAGGTCGGAATTGATTTTTTTTTTTTAAATTCGACATAAACAAAATTGTCATCGGCATACAGGGAGATTTTATGTTCTGTTGGTCCTACTTTAATTCCATGTATTTGTGGATGTAAATGTACTGCCATCGCTAAAGGTTCAATTGCCATAGTAAACAGTAAAGGTGAAAGTGGACAGCCTTGTCGACATCATCTATTGATTTTTATTGATTTTGAGATATTGCTGTTTGTTAGGATTTCTGCTGTAGCATTATTATATATTATCTGGACCCATTTTATGAAATTATTTCCAAGTCCAAACCTTTGTAGGACTTCAAAAAGATAGGGCCATTCAACTCTATCAAAGGCTTTTTCGGCATCCAGTGATAGGAGAGCTGTATCCGGTGCTTCTTTATTGGAATAAATAATATTAAATAGTCTTCTTACATTATGGAAGCCTTGTCTTCCCATTATAAAGCCATTCTGATCTCAGTTAATAATATTTGGTAATATTTCTTGTAGTCGTTTTGCTGAAATTTTACAGATTATTTTAAGATCAGCATTTAATAGGCTTATTGGTCTCATGTTTTCACATTTATTAGAGGGTTTACCTGGTTTTGGCAACAGTATAATTAAGGCATTATTCATGTATGGTGGTAAATTACCATTTTGAAATGCTTCTAAAACCATTTCCAAAAGTGGTTTTATTAATTTATTCTTAAATTTTTTAGAGGTCAACTGGAAGACCATCTAGTCCTGCACTTTTTCCTGATTTCATATTATCAATGGCTTGCCCAACTTCTTCTTGACTAATTTTAGACTCCAGTATCTCCCTGTTTTCATTTGGAATACATGGTATGGATAATCCACCCAAAAACCCTTTGTTTTGTTAAGTCATTTTCATTTTTTGTATCATATAGTTTTTCATAATAATCTCTAAAGGCACTATTAATTTCTAAAGGATCTAGAACTACCTGTCTGTTACTTATAATACTGGTAATTGGTGTTTTAGATTCTAATTGTTTAATCTGCCGTGCCAATAATTTTCCTGATTTTTCACCTTGTTCATAAAAAGTTTGCTTCAATCTTAGAAGACTCGAGGCAGCTCTATTCGCTGATTTTTTTTGTCATATTCAGCTCTCAGAATCAGTAATTCGTTCTCTAACTGTGGGTTACTTCCTGCGTACACCTTTTCTTGAAGAATTTTTATTTTGCGTTCCAATTGGACTCTCTCCTCTCGGGTCTTCTTAGATTTGAACCTGTATAACTAATAATATGCCCCCTAATAAAAGCTTTGAATGCCTCCCACTTTATACATGCCGTTGTTTGTGTAGTATTAATATCAAAGAACTCATCTATCTGTTTTTCTATGTACTTAACAAATTCCTCATCCTGAAGCCATTTATGCTGAAAATGCCACCTACCTGGATCCTTTGTCAGTTTCTTATCTACATATATTAGACAGCAGGGTGCATGATCAGAGATCACAATGTTATCATAGAAACAGTTTTGAATCTTGGACCTTAATTCTGTAGAGATCAAAAAGTAGTCAATACGTGAGAATGTCTTATAGGTATTAGAATAACAGGAATAGGCTTTGACTTGTGGTTTCATTTCTCTCCATATATCTAGCAATCTCAGTTCTTTAATAAAATGATTAATGGTCATCCTACATCCATTGTGCGTACAGTCCAGTCCTGTTGATCTATCTATACTGGGATTCAATGTACAATTAAAATCCCCTGCTATTATATGTTGCCCTGTAAGTGATGATAAAGTAAGGAATAAATTAACATAGAAGTTTTGATCATCAATATTGGGGCCGTATAAGTTCACCAGATTTATATTTTCTAATAACAAAGATCCTTGGATGATTAGGTATCTTCCAAATTTGTCTCCAATTACATTTTTCACTTGAAATGGGACTGTTTTGTGTATGAGAGTCATAACTCCCCTGGCTCGGGATGAAAATGATGAGGTGAACATGTTACCTTGCCATCTTATCCTAATTCTTTTTACATCCTCCTCTATTAGATGAGTTTCTTGTAAAAATACAACTTTTGAATCTGTCTTTTTATTCATAACTTGTTTAAGTTTTTTAAGATTTTGTAGACCTCTGCAATTCCATGAAGTTAAATTAAGATTAACGCTTTGATCTGTGATCAATAAGGAGTTTGAGATTACCTTGCAATATGAACATACTCTTACAGAGAAGCAGAAACATGGATGATAGAACATTCATCCTACAAACTAAACAAAAACAGATTCCCATTCCCCACATTCGTGGTTATCCCCCCAAAATCAAAATATTCCATCTCCCGTTATAGCTAGGGACTGTTCCACACCTGCGAGGATCAAACCACTCTCTTTCTCCTCTCAATCACCCTGACTCTACTACTATTCTTATAACATTAACTCTCTTCTGTAGTTTTTTTCAACATAACTTCAAAGTTTTATAGCAACGTTGCACATCATAGCTTTTTGTTTTGTTTTTAAATACAGTCTGATCTGAAACATATGTCTACAAAATACAATCAGATGTCTGTACATATGCTTAAAAGTTCTACCTTTGTCGTGTTCATGCTTAGCTCCCAGTTTCCTTTTGGATCTGCTTGATGAGCTCCTACGCCCCTTGAGGGGTCTTGAAGGTGTGGGTTCTCCCCTTATATGTGACCAGCAGTCTTGCCGGATGAATCACTCCATGACGAATCCCTAGGTTGCGCAGCTCTTTGCGGGCCGGGTCGAACTGCCTCCTTAATTGTTGAGTTCCTGTGGCCAAATCTGGATAGAACCGCACCTGTTGGTCCTGGTATTTAATTTCCCCTTTAGCTCGTGCCGCATTGGTGACTGTCATCTTGTCTCTGCAGTTGAGGAACTTCATAATCAGCGTCCTCGGTGGTGTCTTATCTCTCGGTGGGCCGATTCGGTGAGCTCTCTCTAAAACGACCGATGACTGCAGGTCCGCGTTATTCAGCGCTTCTGGAATCCACTTTTCCAAGAAGGAACATGGGTCCCGTCCCTCCGCTCCCTCCGGGAGGCCCACCAGCTTCAAATTATTCCGTCGCGAGCGGGATTCCAAGTCTAGGACGTTATCTTCCAGACGTTTGCATTTTAATTCCAGTGTTTGAAATTTAGTTTGCAGGCTGGTGACGTCATCCTCAGTCCTTGAAATTTGGAGCTCCGCCTGCGACACTCGCTCCATGCAGTCGTTTATTTCTTTTCTCATACCTTCTATCGCTGCTATAATCCCATCAAATTTAGACGAAAACTCTGTTCTCATGGAGTTGATGGCAGCGAGCACGACGCTTGTCCCCTCCCCAGCAGTTCCCGCTCCGCCACTGGCTCCATCCTCCGCCATTGCCTCTGGATTTTTCCCTGCCTCACCTCAAGCGTGGAAGTCCGTTAGCTTGGGTTGTTTTGTCGAGTTGCCTTTTCCTCCACCTAATTTTCCAACCTTGGTCTTTACCATATCCACGCCAAGACGCTGGGATGGGTTTTTGTTCCAATTGAGAGAGTTTTAGTAAAATTTTTAGTTTTACGAGCAGAGCAGTGTGAAACACGTCTTCCTACGTGGCCGCCATAACCGGAAGTCCCAAAAAGTATGTTTAAAAAAAAAAAAAATAATAATAATAGTAATCCCACATGTACTAACCATTTCACATCACTAGATGGTAGACACATATAGCTTTTTAGATGAAATTCTAAGAACATTCTCAGAACTGTGGACTGAAAATTTTAAAAAAATAAATCTCAGTAAAGATACGTTATTAATTAAAAAGGTTTAACCCCTTAAAGGTGAAAAACTTTAGAATGATCATGGAAGACCTTACAGGGCCTCTTTCCACCAAACCGGTTCCAGTGCTTAACTGGAGCCAGAGCGTCATCAGCACCAGTTCTTTGGTTTTCCACCCACTAAAGTACCAGTCCCTTGCTCCCAAAAGTGGGGCTATCGTGGCCCCAACTCCTAGCTGGGCCAACGGCAGCACCAGTTTACGTTGGTTACGTCCACAGCCATGGGCGTGGTTAACTGACCAGCTTCAAAACATTACTGACCGCCATGTTGCTTTCCAAACAGCGGAGCACGCAACGGATTCCAAAACCAAACAGATTTAGAGCGAAGAGGAGACACATTTCTTGGCTCTATGGACATAAGCAGAAGTACAAGATCAGCTGGAGGGGGCCACTCATCTGAACTGTTTTGGAGGACAGGCCAGCCAGCTGGACCATCGTCACTGCCGTGGATTAGTCTAGACAACAAACTGCTTAAAACACGCTGGTAAGTGTATTGTCTTTAAAATGCCAGACGTTAACCAATATATGTATACATATATATCCGCTTGTATTGATATGTAACGGCCAAAGTGCGGATATTTTTTTAGTCACTCTTGTGGCTATAGTATTTTCGGTTAGCTATGCTAACAAGCTAACAGTACTTTTACTACAACCAAACGTTTCTCCTCGCCATAAAGAAATGAACAGGTCGTCTCTGCTAACAAATGTATATCGCTTGTATTGATATGTAACGGCCAAAGTGCGGATTTTTTTTTTTTTACTCACTCTTGTGGCCATAGTATTTTCGGTTAGCTATGCTAACAAGCTAACTGTTTTTACCACGAACGTTTCCTCGCCATACAGAAATGCACGTTTGAGAAACTAGAACAGAAATCTTAGCATCTTACAGAATACTTTTTTTATAAAGACATCCAGCGCAAAATACGTTTTTTTTTGTGGTATGAATACTGTGTATGAATGGGTGCCTTGCGTTGTGTTATGGGAGATTTTTCTATCAGACACTAGTAACGTCGTCTTTTTTACTATTTTGGTAATATTTCCATAATCTTAGGCCATTTTTTTTAAAAATTTCACTCGTGTTTAATTGTATGTTGTGTAGCCGTATTTTATCTAATCCTTCTCTTACTTTATTGTGCAGTAGCCTGGTGGATCACCTACAGTTTCATTGTACTGTGTACAGTACAATGAAGTTTCATCTATTCCTGTTCTTCTATTCCATAATCAGACATGTAAGCTTTGCTAACATTGATATTGAATAAAATTGTCTTCTGTGTCCGCTCATTTAATGGAAGGCTTAAGTTGTTCACTGCACAAAGTAAAACACTTTTTTTTTTTTTTTTTAAATAGAACTATCACAGTTGGATGATGAGGGAGAACCAGCCAGACCTGTGGTGTCCAGCTCCAAGCTTGTCCTCCTCCTGCTCTTCTAATCAGACCAGATTAGGTAATTTATGTTCAGATCATTTTGATTTTGTGTACTTTATTGATCCCCATAGGGGAAATTGAGGGCATCCACCTGGATGGATCATGACCCATTCACACAAAGGAGGGAGTGAATTAAACCAATTATACACTTGAATGTTGTGATGCCACTAACAGTAAATGGATGTTGAATAGACACATTCAATCTTGGATTGAGGATTCCTGCATTTTTCAGTGTGTGGTTATTTTATATTGCTTATTTTTGTACTTTAAAACAGGGAAACAGAAGTGTGACACAAACATGGACCTCCTTCTTGATTACGGTCAGATGAGACAGCAGGAGCAGAGCAGGAGGGAGGAGCAGCTGAACTTCGCTTTGCTGCAAAGGAGACCAACACCCTTGTTGGACTGATGGGACGTGTTGTGTCTGTGCTTGAGGGACTGTAAAAAAAGTAACTATCACAGCATTGATATTTTTGGCTGTGTGTACATAATATTTCATATGTAGCAGTCTGAAGTTTTTGCACATTTTGGAAATAAAAGCTTTCTTTCCTTAAGTGTTTTTCTGCTTCTACATTGTTATCCTCACACCAAACATATTCAGGTTCAGGTTCCTTTATTTGTACCCGTAGGTAGATTTGTTTTGCAGTCAGGTGACGTCCATATTTACAAACTACAGTTACATTCAACATGAACACAAACACAGGCACACATGAAGCTGACTATAGACATGATAAAAGTGCTCAAGGCTCCATCAATCAGGACATAAGACAAAGAGATAAGAGAAAAAACATGAGAGAAGGGTCATATTAAAAAGTTAGACTTTACATTTCATATGCATGAAATATAAAGTTATTTAGGACAATGCAAATCACTATAACGTTGTAGTGGTGGGAAGTGAAAGTACAAGTACTGAATTACTGCACTTAAGTTCATTTTTCCAGGTATTGGATAATATATCAGGTATTTGTGGACTTACTCATATTTTTGACAACTTTTTTCACATTTTTTAAAGAACAAGCAGCAACAAACTTTAAATCTATGTACTTTTTCTGTGGAAAATGTTCCAAGTTGCCAGCTTCAAAAATGATGAGTTTATCTTGTTTTGACAACGTACCGCATGACATTCTGTCAGCTCTGGACAAGATCATTTCTGGGGAAAGAACTTTGAACACTTTACAGTCTGTCTCTTGTTATCCCTACATGAATAAAAACTTGAATCAGTACTTTAACCAGAATAGATGACACAAGTACAGAAGGGTAACCTTTCACAACTCTGTAGTTTGGAGGTGCATAGAATATGCATTTATACAGTATCTTCATGTATATATGAAATCTATACATTTTTCCATGTAACCTTGTGACTGCATTATTTTAATTTCTTTTAATCCCAGATCAAGTTTGTTTAGGGTTCAAAATGCATCATAAGTGTTAAATATATCTTGTTATACCCAACTAAGTATTGTTTATCTGTTGAAATATATATATTTACCGGCTAATATAACCCATAACAATATGGCCCCTGGCGATCATTTTTTGGGACAGCTGATCACTTTTTGGCATGACATAACAGGCGACCTCCGTCTTGTAATGCGCCGTAACACCACCTATTACAGAAATGACATAAATATTATGTTTAAAAGTGTAGTCAATGCTCGCGCTACAGACTTTATCTAACAACGGCTGATAACTGAAATATTGATGATTACCGGTGTCCTTAAACGTAGCCACCGTTCTCTGCCATTAAGAATAAAACTGTTTTTGGATGGTAATACAGGTTTGGAATAAAAGCAGCGCTCCCAAAGAGACAGCAAGCTCCTACATGTTGACAAGCTAGCGCTGCTACTTCTTCTTCTTCTCTCTGTTACTGGCGGATAGCAAACAAGTGAGAGGTGCATACCGCCACCTTCCGTCTTCTCTGGTATTCTGCGGGGGTTGGGCGCTTCACACTACGTGATGACATAGCCCTGACATAATTCCCGACTAGCTCCATATCTGTGGAAAAACAACTGGTTCTTATGAGCCACTCCAGAAGAACTGGTTAAGCACTAGCACCAGCCCCAGAACCAAACTAGCACTGGAACCGGTTTGGTGGAAAGAGGCCCTCAGAGTCTTTGGAGTTCTAGTGGAGAAGATGGATGAAAGATAAAGAGATATGCTCCAGACAGCAAGTTGTTAAATCTTTACAGATGAGATCATGCAGGGATCAAGTTTGTGATTTACACTACCGTTCAAAAGTTTGGGGTCACTTAGAAATGTCCTTATTTTTGAAAGAAAAGCACTGTTTTTTTCAATGAAGATAACTTTAAACTAATTAGAAATACACTCTAATATCTAATATACATTGCTAATGTGGTAAATGACTATTCTAGCTGCAAATGTCTGGTTTTTGGTGCAATATCTACACCAATATCTAGGTGTATAGAGGCCCATTTCCAGCAACTATCACTCCAGTGTTCTAATGGTACAATGTGTTTGCTCATTGCGTCAGAAGGCTAATGGATGATTAGAAAACCCTTGTGCACTCATGTTAGCAGCTGAAAACAGTTTAACTGGTTAGAGAAGCTATAAAACTGACCTTCCTTTGAGCAGGTTGAGTATCTGGAAAAAATTATTTCAAATACAAATCATTATTTCTAACCTTGTCAATGTCTTGACTATATTTTCTATTCATTTTACAACTCATGGTGGTAAATAAGTGTGACTTCATGGAAAACACAAAATAATAGTCTGGGTGACCCCAAACTTTTGAACGGTAGTGTATATTAGCGATGCACATACGTACCTGTACATCTCCAACACAGCACCATAACGCCAGACATGAAAGTAATCACTGTGTTCTCTGGCAGACTGAAAAATAATAGTGTTTGCCCAGATAAATTTAGAAATCAATCTCTTCAGCTCACTCAAGGAAAAAAAAAGTTGGGATAGTGACAACAAATTATTTAAATGCATCTTTCGAAAGTGTCTCAACTCTGTTTCCCAACTCTTCAAAAAAAAAAATAAGGTCTTTACTTAAAAAAAAAAAAAAAAAAAAAAAAAAAATTAAAATGTTGTTTTGTAATATGTCATAATGGTAAAATGTCATGAGGTTTTTTTTCATACAGGTTAAAAAGTATAAATGTGATGTATATGGGTCTTCAGGACAACAGAAATTTGTTAAATATAATTTTTTTTTGTCAAATTGAATTTGTATTGACTCTTCAGTTAAAAACATGTTGGTAAGAATCAGTCAGGTGAGTACAGCGGACCCAGTGAACAGATGACAGCTGGATCCTCTGAGTCTCCAGGTCATCTTGCTCATGTCCCACTGACAGAACAGCAGACTAGTTAGCAGCTCTGATATTCACTACCCATGGATTTTCTCTTTAGTTATCAACATGTATTATTCAGCAAAAGTAAACTTGTTAAAAATCACAGTAAATAAAACAATTCAATAATTATTTATTATAATTATTTCAGTCAGATATCTTGTTCTGTAAGTCAGTGGGCCAGTCTGTTCTGGGTTCCTGCCAATCCAGTTTTGTTCAGCACCTGTGGACACAGACAGACGATGGGGGGGTCATTGATCAATTTAAAAAAGGTAAAGAATAAGATATATCCTCTCAAATGACTTCTGTATACATTTGTGTTGTAAATTATCCAACCGCCAATACAAATGAACATTATTTTCAAGTTGATATTCCTGATAAAGTGACTGCATTTCAGAAAACATAAGTTGACATTTGAATGTATTTGAGCAAAATGAAAATTAATTACAGTATTACTGACCAACATTATATACAGTAGGGGTGGGAATCTTTAGGCATATCACGATTCAAGCCGATTACGATTCAGGGGGCTCCGATTCAACCCAGTTACGATGCATCTTTTTAAAAATTTTTCCATAATGTGTAAATATTAGCAAAAGGAGTTGTGTGCTTCATCCCAACAAAACTGTAGCTGTTGCAGGTGGTGGTCAGCTTAAGGACTTCAAAATCACAGAGGAAAAGAGTCTACAGCACATCGTCAGATTCACAGCCTTTATTAGTGTTGAGACTAATATATATAGGCATCATTTCAAGAAAAAGGAGGAATTACTGTTTTTCAGTGCCTGAAAAACCTGAAAAATCCTGACCTCAGACTATGGGTTTGGGGTCAAAGATCAAGGTTAACATTCCCTATGCCTTATTACTGTACACCGAGTAAAGTTAGGGTCACAGGTTCACCCTGTGATCCTGAAATGTGACTATGGTTTTGGAAATGCAAAGTCAAAGGTCAACATCATAATGGCTTATAAACTATATCTCAACAAGGAAAGCTAGGGTCATCAAACTTGCTACACAGGTTCACCTTGGGATTCTGACCTCATACTGTGGGTTTGGGGTCAAAAGGTCAAGGTTAACATTCCCTATGCTTTATTACTGTATAACGAGTAAAGTTAGGGTCACCAAACTTGGTACACAGGTTCACCCTGTGACCCTGAAGTGTGCCTATGGGTTTGGAAGGTCAAAGGTCAACATCAAAATGGCTTATAAACTATATCTCAACAACAAAGAAACCTAGGGCCACCAAACCTGATACACAGGTTCACTCTGAGACCATAACCTCTGACTACAGGTTTGGGGTCAGAAGGTCAAAGGTCAAGGTTTGTACTCCCTATGCTCTCTTACTATAGAACATGTACAAGGGATAAGGATCTGTACTTATTTAGTGCTTTTTCTAGTCTTAAAGTTCACTCGAAGCGCTTCACTAGTACTAACTCTATTCTAAGGGCCTATAGGAGACAGACACCTAGGAACAATTTACAATGACCAATTACCCTAACATGCATGTCTTTGGATTGTGGGAGGAAACCAGAGTTCCCGGAGTAAACCCACACAGCACAGAGTAAACCCACACAGCACAGGGAGAACATGCAAACTCCACACAGAAAGGTTCCCACTCCTGCCAGTCTGGGGATTTGAACCTGGAACCTTCTAGCTGTTAGGCAACAGTGCTAACCACTGTACCACCATGTTGCTCTCTTGGGTCACCAAACATGTTACACAGGTTCACCTTGGGGTCCTGCTCTACAACTATGGGTTGTATACTTTGTTGTACAGTGGTGTGAAAAAAGTGTTTGCCCCTTCCTGATTTCTCATATTTTGTATGTTTATCACACTTAAATGTTTCAGATCATTAAACAAATTTAAATATTATACAACGATAACACAAGTAAACACAAAATCAGTTGTTAAATGAAGGTGATATTATTAAGGGGAAAAAAATCCAAACCTACATGGCCCTGTGTGGAAAAAGTGATTGCCCCTTAAACCTAATAACTGGTTGGGCCACCCTTAGCAGCAACAACTGCAATCGTTTGTGATAACTGGCAGTGAGTCTTTGACAGTGCTGTGGAGCAATTTTGGCCCACTCATCTTTGCAGAGTTGTTGTAATTCAGCCACATTGGAGGGTTTTTGAGCATGAACTGCCTTTTTAAGGTCATGCTACAGCATCTCAGTCGGATTCAGGTCAGGACTTTGACTAGGCCACTCCAAAGTCTTCATTTTATTTTTCTTAAGCCATTCAGAGGTGGACTTGCTGGTGTGTTTTGGATCATTGTCCTGCTGCAGAACCCAACTGCGCTTCAGCTTGAGGTCACGAACGGATGCCCGGACATTCTCCTTCCGGATTTTTTGGTAGACAGCAGAATTCATGGTTCCATTTACCACAGCAAGTCTTCCAGGTCGTGAAGCAGCAAAACAGCCCCAGACCATCACACTACCACCACCATATTTTACTGTTGGTATGATGCTCCTTTTTTGAAATGCTGTCGCTTTTACACCTGATGTAATGGGACACACACGTTCCAAAAAGTTCAACTTTTGTCTCGTCAGTCCACAAAGTATTTTCCCAAAAGTCTTGGGGATCATCAAGATGTTTTCTGGCAAAAGTGAGATGAGCCTTTGTTCTTTTTGTTCAGCAGTGGTTTTCATCTTGGAACTATGCCATGCAGGCCATTTTTGCCCAGTCTTTCTTATGGTGGAGTCATGAACACTGACCTTAACTGAGGCAAGTGAGGCCTGTAGTTCTTTGGATGTTGTTGTGGGGTCTTTTGTGACCTCTTGGATGAGTTGTTGCTGCACTCTTGGGGTAATTTTGGTCAGCCGGCCGCTCCTGGAAAGGTTCACCACTGTTCCATGTTTTTGCCATTTGTGGATAATGACTCTCACTGTGGTTGGCTGGAGTCCCAAAGCTTTAGAAATGGCTTTATAACCTTTTCCAGACTGATAGATCTCAATTACTTTGTTTCTCGTTTGTTCCTGAATTTCTTAGGATGGCAGCATGATGTCTAGTTTTTGAGGATGTTTTGGTCTACTTCACTTTGTCAGGCAGGTCCTATTTAAGTGATTTCTTGATTGAGAACAGGTGTGGCAGTAATCAGGCCTGGATGTGGCTAGAGAAATTGAACTCAGCTTTCCAAAGATGTGATAAACAACAGTTAATTTTTTTGGGGGGGGGGCGCGGGGGGTGTCACTTTTTTTTTTTACACAGGGCCATGTAGATTTGGATTTTTATTTTTTTTTATTTTTTTTTTACCCTTAATAATAAACACTTTCATTTAAAAACTGCATTTTGTGTTTACTTGTGTTATCTTTGTCTAATATTTAAATTTGTTTGATCTGAAACATTTAAGTGTGACAAACATATGAAAAAAGGGAAATCAGGAAAAGGTAAACACTTTTTCACATGACAGTATATTTTACATGACTGTATACTTGTATATTCGTGGATGATGGGTGTATCATAATTTGGTTCTGCCACAGTAACTGTATTGAAAAGTTGAAAACTGCACTCCGTCAGTAAGCATTGGGATCTTCAAAGAAAACAGGTGGGGGGATATTGCACTCACCTCTGAGTGCTCTTGTTATACAGTAAGTAAAATGTCTAACTTGGATTCATCTTGCTTTTCAAACAGGTTCTGTCTGACGCCAATAATAATCATGCAGTCAGAGGCCTGAAAAGGTGCGTTGTCTTATTTTACATGAGCACATTTTGTGTCCAACACATCTGTGTTTTTGTAACCACAGAATTGTAAGCCCCCCTATGAAAATTTTCATTTTTTAAAAAAAGTATTTGTGCTGTCAAATGGCGCAAAAAAAAAAAATTTCAACACAGTATTTTCAAACATCCTAGTTCTATTTTGGTTGCTTACATTATTTTACTTTGTGCACAGAAACAAAAATATGAGCTCCCCTCATGCTAATTGTCAATTGTGTATCCTTTCTGTTACATAACAGCAACAATTGTTTGGTGTTGTTTTCAACAAGTCTCACACACATCTCCTGAGCAATCCCAGCCCATTCTTCTATGGCAAATCTCTCAAACTCATCCAAATTTGATGTTCTAGTATGGACCTTGGTCTTCTGTTCACGCAGTTGGATTCAAGTCGAGGCTTTGTGCAGGCCAGTCAGTAAACTTCTAGAGGTAGTTCTTCACCAGGAGCGACGCATGTTTTGGGTCATTGTGTTGGAAGACAAAGTGACAACCCAGACCCAGTTTTCCTGCTGACTACTTGAAGTTTTCTTTCAAAATTTTCACAAATCCTTCTTTTTTCATACACACTTGGACAAAATTGTTGGTACCCCTCTGTTAATGAAAGAAAAACCCACAATGGTCTTAACCACTTTTGTCAGATTGAAGTTATTTCTGTGACCATTGTGGGTTTTTCTTTCATTAACAGAGGGGTACCAACAATTTTGTCCACAGCTGAAATTCCTTCCACTTTGATGAGATTCCCAGTTCGAGATGCACAGAAGCATCCCCACATCATAATACTCGCACCATCGTGTTTCGCTGTGGAGATGGTGTTCTTTAGATTGTACACCTCTCCCTCCTTTCTCTAGACATGGGCAGTGTCTCTATGCCCAAAGAGCTCTCGTTTTGTCTGTGATCAAAGGACGCGATTCCAGTATACTCAGTTTTTCTACAGGTTGTCCTCAGCATTACAGTGTGTGTGAGAGAGAGATTTTTTTAACGACACAAGACAAATTATTCCTTTCTTTTTTCCAAGCAAAAACATTTTTTTTCCATATTGTTAATAGTGCCCACCAAACAAAACCTTTTTGTTAAATAAAGGTTTGATAAAAGGTGAATTCAAAAATTTAGAATAAAGTGCCAACCTTTTATAAAATTAATTTATAAAAAAAAAAAAAAAACTGAAGGTTTCCTCTATCATCTACAGCAAGTTGAATATACAAACTGCAAACCCATCTTGCTACTTTTTGTAAAATAAATGAAGATGGCTTACTGCCTCTTGAAAACATGCAGTCCGACTGGAGTTTAATCACCATTTTGAAATTAATCCGCCACCCCGGAACCCTAGCAACTGTAAACAAATCAGCGGTGAATGCTTTGAGTTTGTAAATAGACACTTTTCAGACTCCAGTCGTCAGTTATGAAATGTTTGCTATCAGAAGGTGCAAACCTGAACCAATTCCATATGAACGGGGAAAGGCTTTTTAAAGGAACAGGAGCCTCCCATTTCTGTTTGATGTGGGTTTGTATTTTTTTTTTGGGGGGGGGGGGGGGGGGTTAAGCTGGATTCATGCTACTTTTCCGCTCTGGTCCGTTGAGATTCGTGTCCACTTTGGAGGAGGTTGGCATGCATGCGGTTGTGAAAATGTGACCCGCCACAAGTAAACCAGCAACAAGTTGGCCTGACATGATTCCTAAAAAACACAGAAATACTTTTTTTTTTTAATTTATGATTTTCGTTTTTTTACAAAAAGGCATGGAGTAGCATGAAGCTACTCCATGCTTCAAATAACAGTGTGGGAGAGTTTAAAACCGTAAACTTTGTATTTGAAATAGAGTAGTTTCAGTGGGAAATATCAGTGAGACCACTTCCTAGTTTCAGGGGTGTGGATACCACAGCTGATTTACATATCCGGTTTGTTTGGCTATTCACACGTCTTTTATTCATTTCAGCCAATCAGCAGCACATTCAAGTAGAAGCATATGGCTATTTAAGCAGCTCATCTTTCCAGAGCTCCTTTTGATGAGCACTATAAGGGGTTTGGTTCATACCAAGTCATGCAAATGATCAGCTTTTGTTACCACCCCCACCTGGCTCCCCTGAAAGGTGACAGTCCTTGGAATCTTTGAACCTGATTTTCTCAGAAGTAGTTTGAGAGGTGCTAGCATTTAAATGGCCACATCTTCTTCAAATCTTTTCGGATTTCCATGTGTTAGACATCATTGGAAAGCTTAGATTCCACACTTTAGAATATATAAATAACTCAAAAATACTCACCGGGAGACTTGTTCCTGGTTTTTCCATGGCTGGTCACAAATGCTTCACTTTTTTCGTCTACCAGTCCAAGTGGTTGATGCATGCACCTAACTGTTATTTGTAGTTTCACCTCAATCCTATGGGTAGCTCAAATGTGCTAACACGTCAGTTTGTTCACCGGCTATATAAAAGTGAAAAAATGCAAGCTCAACACACATTTTTTGTAGCAACAGCAATGGCATTGTTTCGAGGAAAAGGAGGAATTAATTTTTCAATGCTCTTCTCCCTTCAAGCTGCTGCTTCTGCAAAACGATTCATTGTTTATTGTCGTCTTCCCCTTTGTTTACTTTGGCTTTGTATGCTGTGTCAGTAGCGCCACCTGGTGAATGGGAGGTTCAGTCTTGCACATGCCCATTCAACATGCCCAGGCAACGTGGTTACAAAATTTGGGCTGCACACAGACGTCTGAGAAAGGGGTCTACGGACGTCCACGGGCTAGAGACGATAATGTAATTTTCATCACACAAGCCTCGCGGTTGAACGGACAGCGGAGGTGCAGCATGAATCCAGCTTTAAGCCCCATTTATGCTGCACCTCGGCTCTGCATGTCTGAGATGCCTTTGCTTTGGACAGCCTGGTATACACATGGCTGTATATATGCTGTTTTTTTATCTGCTAAGCCAGGTGTCATCTGCAGTTTTACCCCAGGCCCATAGGTTTTGCAAATGCGCTGCCGTGTCAGTTTGTTCACCAGCTATAAACACCAAGAAAAGCAAGAGCCACGCACATTAGCAGCAACAGTGGCGACTGCATGTAGGTGAGAGGAGGAGCTCCTGTGTTTACTACCTTTTGGGGAAGAAGCTAAAAAAAAGAGCAGAAAGTATAGTAGTATGCTTCTGCATCTTCATTTTTGTTTTCCTCTAAATCTTCTTTGTCTACTTTGTATGCTGTGTTGGTAGCACCACCTCTTGAATAGGAGGTTGGACTTGTGCATGCGTAGTCAGTGCGCCCAGGCAACGCGGTCACAAAATCTGGGCTGCACGTGCTCAGCTGCGGAGAGGCCCCACGGAGCCCTGTGGAGTGGAGACAATGATGTAAATTTCATCATGCTGGGTTTATGCTGTGGAGGTGCAGCATAAATACAGCTTTAAGATAAGATGAGATAAGATTAGCCTTTATTAGTCCCACAATGGGGAAATTCCAGGATTGCAGTAGCACAGGGATAGCAACACTCAGAGTAATAATTTAGAAGATAAGATAATAAGAGCAGTGAATATACATATGTACTCATAAATATATATACACAGTGCGGAGCATTGTAGCTAGATGGAATAAACAGCATAACAGTCTATTTAGTTACCCCACATAGTATGACTATGTACCCATACAGCGTATTATGTATTGAATCAGCCTAGTTGCCACCCTCCGTAGCGATTGATATTGTCCTAGTTGTATAATGTAGGGGGACCATTATTGTGCAAGTTTATTACGTCTTTTGCATTCAATACTGTTTGGTTGTAATGTTTTTTACGATCTCTGCGAGCAGCCCTGCTTAGGTTATAAAGTCTGACAGCCGAAGGTAGGAAGGACCTGCAAAAACCTCTCGGTTGCGCACCTAGGATGATGTAGCCTACTGCTAAATGAGCCTACTGCTGTAGCCTACTGCTAAATTCATTCTTATATTTTAAAAAAAGCCTACTGCTTTAGCACTGGAGGCTACTGTATTTCTCTAGTGAAAATGGGGAAAAATAAAATGTATATGGTGGGGAAAAATCGATTCATTCGATTTTCATTTTATAAAATCTTCCGAACAAAAGTATTAGAATTCTGATTTAAAATTGGTTTATTACCCAACTCTTGGTTCTAGTGATTGTCTTCTTTGAGACTACGATTCCCAACTAGGTTAAGTCATTCACTAGGGTCTTGGGAGTTCTTCTGGGATTTTTGGACACATCTCTCATAGTTTTCTTTCCAGAGTCTTTGAAATCTTTTTCTTCCTACCTCTTCCAGGCTTGTTCTGTACTGTGTGGTTCTCTTTAAATTTCTTGATAACTTCTCACTCTAGTTCTTGATACTTGGAAATGCTGTGGTAACTTTGTATATCCATCTCCTGTCTTGTGAGCATCAACAATTCTTTTTCTCAAGTCTAGACTGATTTGTTTTTGGGATGATGTTTTTTTCAAGTGACAGCTTTAAGCCTTGAAATTTTTATACTGTGTATAAATGGGAAGATAACTCTGTTTTGAGTTGATTTTTACAAGCTTTGAGTATTAAAAGCACATCATTGCACAGCAGTGGTGTGTGCTATGGCTTAATGAAAAGGTCAGTTTTTGATGGAGCTCATAATGTTGACCCTGATAGTTTTTTGTGAACTTATTTTTGTGTGCAAAGTAAAATTTATGGTTTTGAAAGAATACTGGGATGTTTGAAAAAGCTGTTAAAAATTCTTTGCGCTGTTTAACAGCACTTGGGAAATGCATTTGGAAAAAAATGGAATTTTTTTTTCTTTTTTGGGGGGGGGGGGTGGTGGGGGTAATAATTCTGTCCTGAAGTGTAAATGTGATTACAACTGTATGTTCTATAACAGGACTCAGCCCATCCAAAAAGTGAATCCCCTTCTTACAATTCCCCCACTTATGTCTTTTGGAGCAGGTGAGTTCAAAATAAAAACTTATGTTTTTCATTACTGTAATTTGTATTTTGCTTTTCAGTGATATGAACTTTTTTTCTTATTCCTCTTTGCACAGGACCATGGAACCCAAACTCCACACACTTGACAGATTTCAGGCGCCAGAGGTCAAATCCTGTAAGTGTATTATTGTGTATAGAATGATGTCTTCCCATCAGTCATACTATGATTTTAGAAGCCTTAGCTTTAAAATAGTTTGGACTATCAAGTACATTTTAAAGAACCTGGCCTGAATTTGTGAGAAGAGTATTTTTAGTTAACAAATATAACCCCAAGTCAAAAAAAAAATATAAAAAATCGGACATTAGAGAATTTACCACTTTTTATTGCTCTCATTCTTTCTCACAGCACTTAAATTTGATTTGGCAGTGAGAATACCAAGTGCTCAAGTATTTCAAGTGATTTTGTCCATTCTTCATACAAACTTAAGGTGTGCAACAGCATGGGGTCATCAATATGCCCCTCCCCAAATATTCTTCACACATTCTCTGTTGGGGAGTGGTAGCCTAGTGGTCGAGCACCTCAAGCCCCAGCCAGAGCATACCAAAGATGATATAAAAATGATACTCCCTGCCTTCTAACTTGGTGCTCAGTATAATAGAATGGGGGAAGGAAAGTTGGTTACCCAGCCACAGGGAGAGCACAAACAATATACTCCCTGTGCTGGTCCCAAGCACGGATAAATGGGGAGGGTTGCATCAGGAAGGGCATCCAGCATAAAAATCCTTGTCAAATGGACATGCAGCTCATCGTGATACCAGGTGATAAACTGTGACGACCCCAAAAGGGAGCAGACAAAAGAACAAAATTCTGTGTTGGGGACTGGTCAGTAGGGATGGGAATTGATAACATTTTATCAGTATCAACAGCATTTCCAATTTTGCTTATCTATCTGATCCCTTATCAATTCCCTTATCAATTCTTGATCAGTTTTCCATGTGGTAAAAAGCAGGCCTTCACAGAATTTCAGCATTATTGCAGGAGTTTCATTTGTCTGACTTTAAACAATGCTTGTTCTCTTAAAAGGGTGTAATAAAATCAAATATAAAAACTGTAAACGTGCTTTCCTTAGAAAAATGTGCATTTATGTCTTGTACCATAACAAAATTTTTAAATGCTGAAAAGTAGTAAATAGAATGAAGTATAAATGGAATACTGAAGTGATTAGAAACAACTGCGCAATTATTTTTATTTATTATTTTAGCATTCAGAAAAATATGTGTGCTGTACTTGGGTGGAATTTTTGCATTTTAAAAAATATATATAGTATATACGCCCACACATGCATAAAATACTCAATTGTATATTAACATACTGGTAAAACCTCAAGAGTCCAGACATTGCTCAGTCTCCGAAGGAGTCTAAGTCAGTCTTTGTCTGTTGCCTACAGTAACGGACACAGAGGCTAAAACACGTACCACCTACTGAAGCTCCAGCTGTTCTGTGGTCACGAATGGATGCAAACTTCATTAGTTTCTTGTGCAGCTAGCATGAACAGGTATTCCTGGCTAGGAGTGGAGGTGGAGCAGCTTGTTGAAATGTCAGCGCTACCTGTTGCTGTCATCATCTAAAAAGAATGAGATCATATTTGAATATCAAATGTTTTTAGCTGGTTTTTGTTAGTTTAAAAAATGATTAAACTTGGCCTGCAAAGGCTGCTAGCATTGCATTAATATACTACTAATAAGCTGATATTACTGTCACTAATGGAAATGCTGCTGTTTGAGAGGTATAGGCGCGGTTGCACTTCATAGACTATCGAACACATTGCAGTCTTGTAATTGTATCCCATGCTGCTGCTTCAAGAGATGTTTACCCTTCTGCCATTGTCCCATGGCAGTGGCGGCGTCAAGGTGTCTCTTGATAAGGGCAGCATGTGATGTGATGATGCGCGCCGTTTTTTTAATAAACACGGAAGTGTTTAAACCTGCAACATCTGGGACTTCCGGGAAGATGGCGGAGAGACATAACGCTTAAACAGAGAGCTCTCCCTAGTCGGATTAAAAATCATTGGTAAATGGCCAACTCGACATAAATGGATCAATAAACCAAGGGATGAAAACACGAAGGAGCCGGGCACACGGACAAGAGCAGGGTAAAATTAAAGAATCCCTCTTCAACAACGCAGGAGAAATCGCTGAACACGAGGCCCAAAAAAACGAGGTGACTGCAGCAGGGAAAATGGAGGACGCCAAACTCGATACCATGAACACTGGCATCGCCAATTTAGGTAAAGAGTTAAAAGACTAAAAGCGGCAACTCCAACAGGATTTAGCGGCTCTTAAGGAAGAGCTGAAAAAAGAGATGAAGGAGGAAATTATGGGCCTCCGAAGAGAAATGGAGCGCAAGCTAACAGAAAACATGGAGGAGCTGCGCTCTCAACGGGCATGTATGACAGAAGCACAGGCTCGAATATCGGAGTTGGAAGACTGGAAGACCGAGGCAAGCGAGCGGCTGCAGACCCTGACGACACAAACACAGAGGATGCAGGAAAAAATAACCGACCTGGAGAGCAGATCCAGACGGAGCAATATACGCATCTTCGGGATCCCGGAGGGCATTGAAGGCAACTCGATGATGAAATTTGTGGATCATTTCTTACAAAAAGAGCTTGAGCTGCCCAGTGAAGCGGATCTGCAGATTCAACGAGCGCACAGAGCCTCGGCACAGAACCTGAATCCAAACTCTACACCCAGGTCAGTTGAGGTGAACTTTCTGAAATATGACATAAAGGAAAGAATCCTGACACAAGCGTGGAAAAAAAAGATACGAGTCGGCGACAAACAGATATTCTTTGACCATGACTACCCAACAGAAATTGTGCAGCAGCGAAAGAAATATGCCAACATTAAAAAAACGCTGAAAGAGAAAAAAATTAAATTCCAAACACCGCTAACGAAGATGAGGATTCATTGGGAGGATGGCGTGAAGACATACAACACAGCCAGTGAGGCAGCGCGGGACTTGACGGAGCGAGGCTTTGTGGTGAGCGTACCGGAGGAAGGAGCTGGAGCAGCGGCGGCACTGAACGCATCACGACAGCCGGAGTGGAGACAAGTGAGCGGCAGAAGACTGGGGAGAGACGTGGCGCAGCGGGCCCAGGAAAAGCTGCAAGGCTTTCAACTGAAAGCCTAGATCATAACAAAGATTAAGAAAGACACAGAAGAAATGAAGGCCAAAAAGACAAGGTAAAAGAAAAACAAACGGCTAGGAGAGGTTTAAGTGATTTTTGTTGGACATTTCTAGACTAATGACTATTACTTGGATAGTAAATACAGGTCTAGGGAGGGCCCCTCATTCGGTGAGGACATTCCCTCCACCCACCAACAGGGACCAGTGGGCAGAAGAAAGGCCCAAAGTACGGAGGTCGAGATTCGTTAGTGTGTTTTTATATAAATATGTGTTAGTTTTGATGTTAAAGGGGTTAGGAGCACAAGTTAAAAAAAAAAAAATGGAAAAACATGAATATGGGTAAAAATCTTAAGATATTGACACTAAACGTGAATGGTCTGAACTCACCTGTTAAAAGGGAAAGAATAATAAGAAAATTCAAGAAGGAAAAAGCCGAAATTATATTTATGCAAGAGACACATTTGAGCAAGACAGAACATGAGAAACTAAAGAGATTTGGCTATAAGAACTCCTACTACAGTTCATTTAAGGGAGGAACTAAAAGGGGGGTTATGATACTAATTTCAAATAAAATACAATTTGAATGTGAACAAGAAATCCAGGATAAAGAAGGCAGGTATGTAATAATAAAGGGAAGAATAGATGGTATGCAGATCACATTAGTGAACATCTATGCCTCACCAGAAAGTGACAAGGGTTTTTTTCAACATCTGTTTGATCTCATAGCAACACACAGTGAAGGAGTCCTAATTTGTGGAGGAGACTTAAATGCTGTCATGGATAATGAAGTTGACACAACAAGTGTTAAGAAGACAAAAAAACATGTAACAAAGTTCATAAGAACCTCACTGGCAGAAATGGGTATGGTAGACATATGGAGGGACCTACACCCACTCGAAAAAGACTATACACATTATTCAGCAGTCCATAAAGTACACTCTAGAATAGATTACTTCCTTATGAATGAAGGTGACAGACACAGAGTGAGAAATTGTCGGATTGGAGGGGCAGAAATATCAGATCATAATCCTATATACATGGAAATATATTTAAACGATAGAAAACGACAAACAACATGGAAACTTAATGTAGGACTGTTAAATGATGAGAAAATGAAAGAAAGAATAAAAGTAAACATAAACGAGTATATCCAAGAGAATGACAATGAAGAAGTGGACCCAACAATACTATGGGATGCACTAAAAGCCGTGTTAAGAGGTAAATTAATTGTTGAAACAGGAAAAGCAAATAGGTCTTAACTGGAAACATATGAACAAAGATGTGAGAGACTGAGGGAACTAGAACGTAAACATCAAAGCACAAATGACCCAAAAATATACCAAGAAATTAAAGAAGAAAAAATAAAGATAAAAGAAGCACAAATAGATGAAATTGAAAGGAAAAATGGATATCTAAAGCAAAAATATTATGAAACGGGGCCAAAAGCCACAAAACTGCTGGCAAAACGGTTAAGAAAACAACAAACAGTGAATAATGTATATAAGATTAAAGACCCCATCACAAATAAAACCACAGTTAACCCAGAAAACATCGAAGAAATATTCCATAATTTCTATCAAGAACTATACTCGCAACCTGAAGAAACAAATACTAAGGATATTAAAAAAATTCTATGCACATTGGACCTGCCATCAATAGGAAATCAACAAAATGAAAAGCTAACAGCAGAAATAACAACACAAGAGATTAGAGATGTGATTAAGTCACTTAAAAACGGTAAATCACCAGGTAGTGATGGATACCCTTCTGAGTTTTATAAACTGTTTATAGAAGAACTCATGCCACAGCTCCTAAAGTCATTTAATTGGACATTGAACAACAACAAAATACCTCCATCATGGAACAAAGCCATTATTTCAGTTATTTTAAAGCCAGGAAAAGATGGAGAACAATGCGGAAACTATAGGCCAATCTCTTTATTAAATGTGGATTATAAAATATATACAACAATTATATGTAAGCGAATAAAGACATTCTTGACGGAATTGATAGAAGATGATCAAACTGGTTTCATAGAGGGACGCCAAACACATGACAATATCAGGAGAACAATACATATAATTAATCAAATACATAAAGAAAAGAAAAGCACAGTAATAATGAGTTTAGACGCAGAAAAAGCATTTGATAGGGTTAACTGGAAATTCCTATATAGTGTGCTGGAACGCTTTGGATTTAACGAAAAATCAGTACAATGCATAAAGACGCTGTATCAAAAACCTGTGGCAAGAATCAAGATAAACGGTAGCTTAACAGACAAAGTAAATATACAAAGATCAACCAGGCAGGGATGCTGCCTATCGCCCACCTTGTTTGCTCTGTTCATAGAGCCACTGGCTCAAGCGATACGACAAAATAAGAAATTAAAAGGTGTAACAATAAAGGGGGCGGAACACAAGATTGGGCTATTTGCAGACGATATTATAGTTTACCTTGAACAACCAGATGAATCAATAATGGAAATGATGGACTTGATAGAAAATTTTGGAAAATTATCAGGATACAAGATAAACATAACAAAAACACAAATACTGACATTCCACTATAACCCTCTAAACCAGATAACTGATAAGATCAAACTAAACTGGAAACAAAAAGAAATAAAATACCCTGGAATGAGCATACCTAAAGATCTAAGCAAAATTTATAAAGCAAACTATGATAGGTTGGAACAAGAAATAAAAAAAGATATTGATAGATGGTCGATCTTAAATATGGATCTGAATTCAAAAATTGAGACAGTCAAAATCAGCATACAACCTAGATTACTTGACCTCTTCCAGGCTCTACCAACAGAGATTCCAGGTGCCCAGTTCTCAAAGTGGGACAGGATGATATCGAGATTTGTTTGGGGAGGTAAAAACCAAGAGTGAAATATAAAACTCTCCAGTTACCAAAAGAGAAAGGAGGCATGGGCCTACCGAGTCTAAAGGAATATTACTACTCAGCACAAATAAGATATATCATATGTTGGTGCGACGGAGGATATGAGGCAAAATGGAAAGAAATGGAAAAGGAAATTGAGGGACTCCCAGTACAAAACATAATAGGAGATAAAGATGCATATAAGCAAATCAAACAAATAGACCCAATCACTAAATTTACTTTGGAACTGTGGTATAAAATAGCACAAAAGTATAATATAAAGGAAGACATAAAACTATTGAAATGGGTAGCATTTGACAGTCAGTTTGAACCGGCAAAGCAAGATGGGGGATACAAAAATCTGGTGAACAAGGGAATCGCAGCATGGGGCAATATCGGAAAAAAAGATCTCGGGAGCTTTGTAAACATCAGAAGAAAATTTAAACTAGAAAAATCGGAATTCTTCAGATATCTGCAGATGAGAGACTATTATATGAAGAAGATTAGGCATAACCTCCAAACAGATGGGAGCGAGATTATACAATTCATTTTAAGCTCATATGCAGGAAATAAAACAAGAATTATTTCAAAGCTATATCAGAAACTTACGGCAAACAAACATTCAAGTAACTGTATAAAGGAGAAATGGGAGAAAGAGCTAAATTTAAACATAACAGAAGAAAGCTGGCAGGAAATATGGAAAACACAACACACATCAACAAATTCAAGGACATGGAGGGAATTTGGATGGAAAAACCTGATTAGCTTTTTCATTACACCACAGATTCAAAGAAAATATACAAATACCCAATCTATATGCTGGAGGGGCTGTGGGGCTCAAAATGCAGACCACTCACATATGTTTTGGAAATGCTGCAAAATCTCATCATTCTGGAAATCTATACATGTGACAATACAGAGGATATTAGGATATAATATACCAATGAACTGTAACCTGATGTACTTATGTGATCTTAAGAGACAATGTAATACAGGCTGAGGACAGATATCTAGTTAAAATCTTGTTGATTGCATGTAAAAAAACAATCACAAAAAAATGGCGATCAGAAGTTCTTCCTGACCAAGAACAATGGACTGACATTGTTGAGTATATACGTTTGATGGAAAAACTAACATATCGACAAAGAATGCAAGAAGGACTATATGAAAAAAAATGGCAGAAATGGACACACTACAAAGTGCAACAACGAGACAGAAATTGAAAGAATAACCAAAGACACTGGAAAAAACAGAAAAATTAAGAGATGGAAACTAAAAACGTGATGCTCCAACATTTGCCCCCCCTTTTTTTCTTTTCTTTTTTTTCTTTCTTACTCTAGCTCCTTTTTTTAAATGTAGACTGTGATCTGAATGTAATATGTATGATGAAAAATGAATAAAAATCTAAGTTACAAAAAAACCCCCAAAAACCTGCAACATCTATAAGAGGAATTGATAACATCAGAGACATATGACTCTGAGGATCGGAAAATTTTGAATCGGTTCCCAGCAGGAACCAGTTTGCAATTTCCATCCCTACTGGTGAGGACTGCTGGTGGACCAGTCTAGTACCCATACCCTCTTCTTCCATAGCCATGCCTTTTTAATGTGTGCAAAATGTGGTTTTGCATTGTCTTGTTGAAAATGCATAGACGTCCCTGGGCACTGGCACATCCCCATACTACAACAGACCGGACTTTTTGCTGGTAACATTCTGGGATGGTCCTCTTTATTAGCTCATTTCAGTAAAGCTGAAAGGAATAGCGTCCATCCATCTGTTAATTCGTCCACATTTTCTGGGAATCATCGCTCCTAGATAATTGTCTAGATGCCGACCAAATGATCTTCAGGTGGGTTTGCATGCAGGTTGTGCTCATGGTCAAGGTCAAAGGTTAGGAGAGCTGAGCATTCTTGTTATGATTTCATCGGGCTGGAATGAGCAACTCCATCATTGATGGTCTGGTTATTGGTCTGAAAGACATGGCAAACATTTCTTCCAGAAAGAATATTATTCATCCTTGCTTTAGTTTTGCATAGCTGCAGGGTCCACATGTTTGCACGCCCATTTCCACTTGGCTTAATGAAGGGTGTCCTTGGCGGTGATGTTCAGCCCCCGTGTCATCCTTATTCCTTACCACCCACCTTTTCTTTGGCTGTCCTCATGGCCTCTTCCTGCTTGGGTTGAGGCGTAGGGCCGTCCTTGCCACAGGGTCCTTTTGCTGCGGACAACATATCAGTACCATAGTGGCCATGCATCTCTCATCTTCCCAGTGGTTGTTTCTACTCCCATGCATTTTCGCACATCCTTGTTTTTTACATGATCTTGCAGGATCAGGCCAAAGCTCCACCGCAGCATACACATATCCATTCTTTGAAGAATTGCTCTTGTTTTGTTGTAATGTAGTAATGTAGTAGTTCACATCCATATAGGGCCACAGGGCAGACCACAGTATTCTAGATATTTCCCTTGAGGCGCACTGGCATTCTGCAGTTGCAGAGGACAGCAGTCGTCTACTGCCACTTGGCCCAGGCAGCACTGGTCAGGGAGTGTGTTGCCGTCACTGTTTAGTATCGAGCCAAGGTATTTAAAGTGCATACTCTTCTTTAAAGATGTATTATTTACTACTGACCATTCCATTGCTTTGGTCTCCCAATTCCACATGCAACTTTTCTTGTGATGTTCAGGTGCATTCCATTCTTTTCCAGCCTTGTCACCCATTGTTGCATTTGTAGTGCCAAGTGGCCTTGGTGTTTGGCTACCAGGACTACATTGTATGCATACAACAGTGTCCATGGGTAGGACACCTGGAGATTGGCCATGGATGTGTCCATGTGCAGGATAAAGAGGAGGGAGGACAGGGCCATCCCCTGATGTACGCCCACTGTGATGGGGAATGGTGGTGGTGTTCCCACCGGTCATCGCACTCTACAGTTGACACCTTGGTACAGCAGTTGGATCTAGTGCACGTAAGCTTTGGGCACAGTGTGGGATCAGAGTGAATACCACATGTGGGACTCGGTCGAAGGCCTTCTCTAAGTCGAGCAATATCATATGGACTGGCTTGTTCCTCTCTGTGCCAATGGTTGTAGTAGACGGTCTAGACCACCGCTACTGCCCTTTTTGCCACAGAGAGTTGGCGTCTCTCTGTAAGTGAAGTTAGGCTTTTATTGCCACCTTTTTCTCCTTGACGACTTGTTGCATCTCTTTGTTCCGCCATCAGGTCTGCTTGTCAATAAACTTCCTGCCCGGTTTGGTCCTTCCCAGGGTTTCTTCTGTTGCCTTGTGGATTTGGCTGCTCATAGTGTTGCTCATGGCATCAACTGGCTGGGCAGCGTCCACTTCAGTGGTTCTGAGTGCATTTGCTCGCCACTGCTTACATTTGGGCAAGTGCCACCATTTCATCTTCGAGTTTTGGGTGACCCAAAGCTTTCACTGTTGATCCACGGCCAGGTGCATGTCCATGATGAGAGACTGATGTAGGGGCCGATTGTCTTGTATGGGATCACCATTGCATCCATTATCAGTTGAAGGTCCTGGCGCCAGATGAGGAGGTAGTTAATCTGGGGTGTCCTTCCACTACTGCGATATGTGACAAACTGCAAGCTCCATTTCTTGAAGAATGTGTTGGCTACAGCAAGGTGATTGGCCTCTGCATACTCCAGGATGCAGTGGCTATCATCATTTCAGGTGGCAATGCCTTAGCTACCATGACACAGATGGTAACCGTCTTTCCTGGAACCAACATGGCCGTTGTGGTCTCCACCAATCATGATGTGCTCCGAAGGTTCGCAGGTGGTCATCAAGTTCTCCCCAGAATTCATCGTTGGCCTCGTCACTGTAGTTGGTCTGTGGAGCATAACATGAGACCACTCTGAGGTCCACAGTGCCAGTGCTGATCGTGATGGATATCACAGATCAGAGACGTGGCTGACCTCCATGATATTGTGTTTGAGGTTCACACTGACTACAGTCTCTACGCCATTCTCCTTTGAGTTCTTGCTGACATTAGAGTTTGAACCCCTTGCCAATGTCCCTAGCACTGGCTTCTTCCACCTTGTTTTCCAGAAGGTATATAAAATACTGATTCACCTAACGACAATGTGTTTTCACTGTGATGGCCCATCTCATGTACCACAGAGCCCTCAAAAGTGGCATTTGTAAATATAACACTGTATAGTAGTGCTTTGCCAGTGTGATTATGTCGGTGATTGAATGTGTTCTTTATTGCCTTCTGAGAGAACTGAGATCATGGATGTTCAGCTTAGGCCTGTGTCCTTGCTGTTTACACAGTGAAATTCCTCCAGATTCTGTAAATCTTTTAATGGTGTTATGGACTGTAGAGGAAGAAAAATCTAAATCCTTTATGATCCCTTTGTTTTTAAACATTTTTAAAAATAATTGTGTATTTTTGTCATTCGGCTTCTTTTCCTCCCACAGTACTGCAGACAGTTCTTCAGTGAGTCCCTGTCCTGTGGGTTCAAGGTGTGTCGGTTCTCACATGTGCCTGTGCAGGGAGATGAAAAGGTAGAGCAGTGACACTCATTGATTCTTATGGTGCCAACAAGAATTTATTCTCTAAGAAGAGTAGGAATGGCATCTAATCGTACAATTTAAGATTTACTTTTTCAGCAGGGAATTTTGTGTGAAATTCAGTGGTATTTAAACTAGTTGGGCTGTGGCATATGAATGTGTGCTAAAGTTGTTCTGTTTGAGTAGACACAGCATCTCACTTTGCTGGACAGTGGATATGACTGATACCTTCTGTTTTTATTTTTGTCTTTCCTAGTATTGTATTGAAACTGTGGCAAGGTTCACAAAAAATCCAATGTGTCTTCAGAAAGCCGGTTAGTCGTCATTTGATTCTGTTTTTAATTACTGAAAAGTTTGAGTGATGCATTGTTTCTCCAATTATTCCAGCATATACAAGTATTGTGCATGTGTTCTACATTACACAGTTACACTGGTGGTTGAGTAACTTTGATCCTTTTTACCTGGTTGTGTATAATTTACTTGCATACATTTTTGTATGTTTTGTTCATTGTCGATTGCATTTGTCTTCAGGAGCAGTATTTACAGGATACTACCAGAACAATGCACCAGGCCAGTTTTTCTCCATGCCGGTGCTCCTCACCCTGCTCTGGTCTCTGCTCAAAGCTGGCATGGTGTCAGATGTTTTTGCAGTCCTCAATGTCAGCTTGGTACACAATATTGTGGTCAGTTTGACTGTCATGTATCAATGGTTTAGCTGTTGATATGCTGTAGTATGTTTACTGTAAAGCAAAGGAGGAAGTGTGAGAAAGAAAATGACCTTGGACTTTAAAAAAAAAAAAAAAAAAAAAGATTTTTCTTCTTTCCAGCCAGGCCACAAGTACCTGCTTGCTCTTTTTAACTTGGTGAGAGAAAAGGCACTTGTGAGCTTCGTACCTGAACTTATGCAACTCACATTCAAGGTCCTACTCTTTCTACTATACTTGATGCTATAAGATAGTTTATCTGTGGTGAAAGGGTTTACCATGAGTCTTTGTGTACAGATGGCCAATGCAGGGCTAGAACTGAGTTTGGACTGCCTCGACAGTGTAAGAAACACTCCCATGTTCCAGCAGGTAGTTCATCCCAATTCACCTTCAGTGTCTGGAAACAATAGGTAAGTAGAACTTGAACTTTTCCACATTCTAAGACCACTACTAGTTTTTATCCCCTGCCTGTTGACGATGGGGCAGTCTGTCCGTCCATCTGTCCCACTATAGTGAAATCAACTCCTCCTACAGTTTTGGTCCAATTATTTTGAAACTTGGTACCATGGTTTGTTATACAGTGAGGATGTGCATATTGCAATTTGGTTTTGATGGGATGATTTTGCGGGAATTGTAGCCCCCGACCTATGACCTCCTGTTTCACCTCACTTCATAGACAGTAACTGTCTTGTGAAATCAATACCTCCTACAGTTTTGGTCTGATTGTTTTGAAATTTGGTACAATGGTTTGATACAGTGCATCTGGAAAGTATTCACAGCACTTCACTTTTTCCACGTTTTGTCATGTTACAGCCTCTGCTATGCAGGCCTTTTTTTTCCCCCAGTCTTTCTTCTGGTGGAGTCATGAACACTGACCTTAAAGGCCAAATGTCACGTAACAGGGTACTTTAAATATCTTGAAACTAGATATAAAAGGGAACCGATCCGTTCGGGTCTTGGTGCATATGCTTCAGTAACAACGGAATATTCGTTAATTTAAAACTGCCGCGCTTGGCCTGACACGGCCCCTGGAATCGCCTAGGGAAGAAGGCGGAAGTGACGAAATCGATTGTACCCGAGTTTGATGCTTGGGGTATTTCAATTGATTGTTTATATGGAGACTGGAAGGTTGAAGTGAGCAACAAGAAAGAAAAAATTGGATATTTCACCCATACCTTAAAACGGGACTATCAGGGACAGCTGGGTAATAAGGGACACTTCTCTGGGAAATGTTTTCATACCTGTCAAGTGAGACGTTTTCGCCGTACTTCAACACCGTAAAAAGCGGCTATAAGGGACGGCGGAGCAACAAGGGACACCTCTCTGTGAAATGCCCCAAATGCAACTCGTGTTGTTATTGTCAAATATTTTAAGGATTCATGGATATTTGACAATAACAACACAACTCAGCGTCCGGCGCAAAATTAAAAAAAAAAAGCAGAATTCTGTATTTGTAAGGCGATCTCTCTGTTTCGCAACCGCTGCACAGCTGAACGTGTTAAACCATTGTCCTAATGACTTCTCATTGTAGTGAGAATAGCTCACGCTGAGCGATCAGCCCGCCCCGACAATCAAACTAATGACTGACTCCACACTTCTCGTTGTAGTGATAATAGCTCAGGCTGAGCCATCTGCCAGCACCAGCTGTGGGGGCTCACACACAGGACGTGTTCCTCAACACACTCAATTTTTTTCCCCGTATGTTTTTGTTTTGGGCGTACAGAAATGGCAATACGCCCGTTTTTGCTAAAATTGCATTTTCCCCGTATTTTCCTTAAAATATGTGACAATAACAACACGAACTACATTTAAAACATTTCCCAGAAAAGTGTCCTCCACCACTCCACCGTCCCCCACAGCCGCGCTTGGCACCAAAATACGGCGAAAACGTCTCACTTGACAGGTATGCGCCTCCATTTTCATATTGATCTGGTCAATTTCTTGACAGCAGCGGCTCTCCTCCACTGTAATAATAATGGCTTCCGAAAAATCAATATTTATGGGGCGCCCTCGACAGACCCCCTTCGGCTTCGCAATTCTGGAGGCGATTAATGTCCAGCTCAATGACATTTTCCACTGGTTCTGCTCTCTGGTCATCGTTGGAACTGTTGTCATCAGACAAAGCATCTGATTCCGTCTCGGACGGCTCGAACCGGTAAGTTTCTATGCCTCTGTCACTGTCTGAACCACTGACAAAAAAAAAGACAAAAAAAAAAGGACAAAACTAAACTAATTTGTTCACAATCGCTGTCACTTTCCGTCATGATTGTCCAATGTTGATAAGTGTGAATGTGGATAGGCAGGGCAGCCAGGGTACAACTGGTGATGTCAAAAACATGGGCGTGGTCTGGACTGGCTGTCACAAGCCAGCAAGCAAGGTGGGGCCTTCACCTGGTGTATTTTGTGCAATTATGTAAATACAGGTGGGTGATATGGTCTCCGGTATGAATATTTGGTTTAAGCTATATGTATTTTATCTAAATTCGTTGTCATTTAGAAAAAAAAATTACGTGACATTTGGCCTTTAACTGAGGCAAGTAAGGCCTACATTTCTTTGGATGTTGTTGTGGGGTCTTTTGTGACCTTTTGGATGAGTCGTCGCTGCGCTCTTGGGGTAATTTTGGTCGGCCGGCCACTCCTGGGAAGGTTGGCTATTGTTCCATGTTTTCTCCATTTGTGAATAATGGCTCTCACTGTGGTTGGCTGGAGTCCCAAAGCTTTAGAAATGGCTTTATAACCTTTTCCAGACTGATAGAGCTCAGTTACTTTTTCTCATTTGTTTCTGAATTTCTTTGGATCACAGCATGATGTCTAGCATTTGAGGATGTTTTGGTCTACTTCACTTTGTCAGGCAGGTCCTATTTAAGCAATTTCTTGATTGAGAACAGGTGTGGCGGTAATCAAGCCTGGGTGTGACTAGAGAAATTGAACTCAACTTTCCAAAGATGTGATAAACCAGTTTTAATGGGAGGGGCAAGGCAATCACTTTTTCACACAGGGCCATGTAGGTTTGGATTTTTTCCCCCTTAATAATAAACACCTTCATTTAAAAACTGCATTTTGTGTTTACTTGTGTTATCTTTGTCTAATATTTAAATTTGTTTGAGGATCTGACACATTTAAGTGTGACATAGGGGGAAAAAAAAAAAAGAGAAATCAGGAAGGGGGCAAACACTTTTTCACACCACTGTACGTATTCACAGCCTTAGTCATGAAGCTCAAAATTGAGCTCAGGTGCATCCTATTTCCATTATCATCTTTGTTTCTACAACTTATTTGGAGTCCACCTGTGGTAAATTCAGTTGATTGGACATGATTTGGAAAGGCACACACACCTGTCTATATAAGGCCCCACAGTTGACAATGCATGTCAGAGCACAAATCAAGCATGAAATCAAAGGAATTGTCTGTAGACCTCTGAGACAGGATTGTCTCAAGGCACAAATCTAGGGAAGGGTACAGAAAAATTTCTGCTGCTTTGAAGGTCCCAATGAGCACAGTGGCCTCCATCATCTGTAAATGGAAGAAGTTCAAAACCACCAGGACTCTTCCTAGAGCTGGCCGGCCATCTAAACTGAACGATCGGGGGAGAAGGGCCTTAGTCAGGGAGGTGACCAAGAACCCAATGGTCACGTCGTCAGAGCTCCAGCCTTCCTTTGTCAAGGGAGGAGAACCTTCCAGAAGGACAACCATCTCTGCAGCAGTCCACCAATCAGGGCTGTATGGTAGAGTGGCCAGACGGAAACTACTCCTTAGTAAAAGGCATATGACAGCCTACCTGGAGTGTGCCAAAAGGCACCTGGACTCTCAGACCATGAGAAACAAAATTCTTTAGTCTGATAAGACAAAGATTGAACTCTTTGGTGTGAATGCATCATGTGTGGAGGAAACAAGGCACCGCTCATCACCAGGACAATACCATCCCTACAGTGAGGCATGGTGGTGACATCATGCTGTGGGGATGCTTTTCAGCGGCAGGAACTGGGACACTAGTCAGGATAGAGGGAAAAATGATTACACCAATGTACAGACACATCCTGGTTGAAAACCTGCTCCAGAGCGCTCTTGACCTCAGACTGGGTCGATGGTTCAGCTTTCAGCAGGACAACGACCCTAAGCACACAGCCAAGATATCAAAGGAGTGGCTTCAGGACAGCTCTGTGAATGTCCTTGAGTGGCCCCGCCAGAGCCCAGACTTGAATCCAGTTTAACATCTCTGGAGAGATGTGAAAATGGCTGTGCACCGATGCTTCCCATCCAACCTGATGGCGCTTGAGAGGTGCTGCAAAGAGGAATGGGCGAAACTACCCAAAGAGGGGGTGTGCCAAGCTTGTGGCATCATATTTAAAAAGACTTGAAGCTGTAATTGCTGTCAAAGGTGCATCAACAAAGTATTGAGCAAAGGCTGTGAATACTTATGTACATGTGATTTCTTAGTTTTTTATTTTTAATAAATTTGCAAAAATCTCAAGCTTTTTTCACATTGTCATTATGGGGTATTGTGTGTAGAATTCTGAGGAAAAAAATTAATTTAATTAATTTTGGAATAAGTCTGTAACATAAAAAAATTTGGAAAAACTGAAGCGCTGTGAATACTTTCTGGATGCACTGTATACACTGAGAATGCACACATTGCAATTTGGTTCTGATTGCATGATTTTTGCGGGAATTGTAGCCCCTGACGTATAACCTCCTGTTTTACCTCACTTCATAGACAGTAACCATCTTGTCAAATCAACTCCTCCTACAGTTCTGATTGTTTTGAAAGGTGGTACTATGCTTTGATATACTTTGTTGATGCGCATATTGCAATTTCACTCTGATGGGATGACCGTGAGATCAAAGATCAGAGATCAGATTTTCCCTAAATCTTCAAAACACAATAACTACTGAAAGAAATGATGTAGGCTTTTCAAATTGATACAGGAATTGGATCTAATACACATCTTGGTCGAGTTACACTCAGACCTAACTGTGGGTTTGAGATCAAGGGGTCATAGGTCAAAGTTAACATTGCAGTTGCACTATGGTAAATGCTAAATGCTACATCTATTATTACTGTAAAACAAGTAAAGCAGGGGTGTCAAATCATGTGACATGGAGGGCCAAGACCCTGCAGGTTTTCTCTTCTGCTCAGTTTCGTCAGCAGGTATTTACGCTTATCAGCAATCAGTGGGAAGAAATTCAGTGGAATCTGCTGTTGAAGACACTGGTTGGAGATGAAGCCTGCAGGGTCTTGGCCCTCCATGGCACATGATTAGACACCCATGAAGTGAAGGTAGGATGACCAAACCTGGTACACAGGTTCATCATGGGGTCCTGACTTCTGACTATGGATTTGAGGTCAACAGGTCAAGGTTAACATTCCCTGTGCCTTATTACTGTACAACGAGTAAAGCTAGGGTCACTAAACTTGGTACACAATTTCACCCTGACCCTGAAGTGTGACTATGGTTTTGGGATTACAAGATCAACATCAAAATGGCTTTCAACTATATCTCAACAACAAAGAAAGCTGGGGTCGTCAAACCTGGTACACAGGTTAACTCTGAGACCATAACCTCTGACTACAGATTTGTGGTCAAAGGTCAAGGTTACCACTGCCTATGCTCTCTTACTATAGAACGTGTAAAGCCCTCTAGGGTTACCAATCTTACTACACGGGTTCAGCTCGGGATCTCCCCCTGCAACTATAGGTTGTATATTTTGTTGTATATTCGTGGATATTGGTCTTATCATTATTTGGTTCTACCACAGTAATTATATTGAAAAGCTGAAAACTGCTTGGTCAGTAAGTATTGGGATCGTCAAAGAAAACGAAGGCGGGGGATATTGCACTTGCCTCGAAGTGCTCTTGTTCCCAACTCTTGTAAACGCAATAACTACTGAAGGAAATGATGTAGGCTTTTCAAATCGATACAGTATCTGTATCAAAGACGCATCTTAAGACTACTTACACTAACTAACTAACTAACCTGCACTTTTATAGCGCTTTTCTAGTCACAAAGACCACTCAAAGCGCCTCCATTAATACTAACCCTCTATTCTAAGGGCCTATAGGAAACAGATATCTAGGGACAATTTAGAACAGCCAATTAACCTAACATGCATGTTTTTGGCATGTGGGAGGAAACCGGAGAAATCCCGGAGTAAACCCACGCAACACGGGGAGAACATGCAAACTCCACACAGATCACTGTTGGTCGGGGGCTGGGATCGAACCCACGATCCCACGATCCCCACAATCCCCCGGCCAAGGGTAAACTGTGCTGCCGCAGTGCTAACCACTGCGCCACCATGCAGCCTGCACCACTCTGACCTGACGATGGGTTTGGGGTCAAAAGGTCAAAGTTAATGTTCCATTTGCACCATTATAGAATGAGTAAAGCTATGGTCACCAAACTTGTTACACAGGTTCACCTTGGGATCCTACCCTACAACTAATGGTTGTATACAACTATTTTTGTTATATATTCATGGACGATATAGACTTATGAATGAATGAATCTTTATTTTGGATAGATTAAAAGTAAAGATTAAAAGAAAGGAACAGAATAATATAACAAAGGGGGGGAAAATCTAACAAGGTCAAATTAAACAATAACTCCTCTGATTATACAGTTCAACATAAGTTATCCAAAATGGATGATGGCTGAAGCCACAGCTTATATTGCCCACCCATATTCCATCCAAGAATTCAGAAGAAAAACAAAACAAGAGCGATTACAATTCAGAACAAAGCTAAGACAAAACGTGACAAAAAACCCCAAAAAACTAAGCAACAGCACAACACAGACTGAATATGATAATTCTTATGTGATTTTACATGTCATCTTGTATATATGTTTGGAGTATTTCTTCCTTTAGTTTTTGTTTAAATTGTCCAAGCGTTGTACATGATTTTAATTCAGGTCCAAAAGCATTCCACAATCTGACTCCTTGCACTGAGACAGTGTTGCTTGGCAGTAGTTCTCAGTGAAGGTTTTTGAAATATACATGTTCCTCTGAAATGATATTATTTCTCCCTTATTTGGAACAACTTTTGGATATTTGAGGACAGTGATTGATTCTTCACTTTAAACATTATTACTGCAGTTTTAAAGTCAACCAGATCTTTCAACTTGAGAGCTTTTAATTTAAGAAAAAGTGGGTTTGTTGTGTCCCTGTAAGCAGCTTTGTTTATTCTTCTAATAGCTCTCTTCTGAAGCATAAAGATTGGATATACGTTTGTTTTTATATGTATTTCCCCATACTTCAGTACAATATGTCATGTATGGGAGTATTAATGAATAATACAAAGTATATAGTGTGGGTTGATTCAGCAAATATTTCACTCTATGTAGTATTGGGATTGATTTGGATATTTTACCTTTAATATAATTAATGTGACTCCCAACACAGTTTATCAATTATTACTCCAAGAAATTTAATTTCGGATTCCCTTTCAATTTCTACACCATTTACACTGAGTTTAGATACTGAGTTGTTGTGATGGTTGTTAAAAATTATAAATTTTGTCTTACTTAAATTGAGCGTTAATTTGTTTGAATCAAACCACAGTTTAAGCTTTCCTAATTCCTTTCCGAGTGTATCCAAAAGTTGTTCCAAATTGCTTCCACTGCATAATAAATTAGTGTCATCTGCAAACAATATTAAATCCATTTTTTCCAAAACTTTACATGTATCATTTATATACATATTGAATAACAATGACCCCAAAACTGAACCCTGTGGGACTCCACAAATAACCTTCAGTAACTGTGAGTTTTTGCTACCAACACATACATACTGATATCTGTTCCTTAAATAACTACATAACCAGGACAGTGCTACCCCCCTAATACCATAATTTTGTAGTTTCTTTAATAATAATTTATGATCCACTGTATCAAATGCTTTTTTAAGATCCAGGAATACCCCAACTGAATACTCTTTATTTTCAACGGCAGTTGATATTTTTTCTGTAAATTTCATTAGAGCAAATGCAGTTGTCCTCTTGTGTCTGAACCCATATTGCTGCTCACACAATAACTTATTCTTCATTATAAAGTTGTCAGTTCTCTCACAGAATATTTTTTCAAGTATCTTGGAAAATTGCAGCAATAGTGAAATAAGTCTATAGTTTGAAAATTCCCCTCTGTCAACCGTCTTGTATATCGGAATTACTTTAGCTATTTTCATTGCACTGGGAAACGTACCTGTTTGGAGAGACAGGTTACAAATATATGACAGTGGCTTCACTAATCATTCAATGATGGTTTTGACTAAAAGCATGTCAATACCATCACAATCCGTAGATGTTTTACTTTTAAACAAGTTAACAATTTCAGTGACCTCTCTCTCGTCTGTGTTCTTTATGAAAATGTAGTCTTTCATAGCAGTGTTTTTGCTTATTGTATCACCTGTAGATGCCGTAATGGGTATTTCTTGAGCCAAATTAGGACCAATGTTAACAAAAAATTTATTAAATTCATCTGCAGGTGAGACTGCATTCACACTGAATCATTTTTTTGTTTGTTTGTTTTTTGAAAGATTGGTTAGGTAGCTTGTACTTCTGTTTTTATTTCCAAGAATATTAAGTATTGTCCTTGTATTTTTAATGTTATCTGTTTTTCTCCAGTTCTTTACTGTAATAGTCTGTTTTACTACATCTCATTATACTGTATATATTAACTTATTTTTGTATGTTTTATACCACTGCTCTGCTTCTTTTGCCCTTTTCTTTAGCAGAGCTTTATATAATGAATTTTTTCTTTTTATACACTTTTTGTAATCCTTTGGTTAACCATGGCTTGTCAACAAATTTATGTTTAAGCTTTTTCTTTACTAATGGACAATTTTTTTCATAAAGAGTGGTTATGACATTGTTTGTTGACCCAGTGAGCAGACTCGGAGACCAGAGTAGATACAATTATCTTTATTGTAATACAGTGATCCCTCGCTACTTCGCGCTTCACCTTTCGCGCCCTCAGTGCATCGCGGATTTTTCAAAAATATTCATCAAAAATTCAAAATTGAGAAATAATGGGCGGGCGCTAGCAGAAGGCAGGGAGACTACATTAGACCATCAGGTATCAACACGGAGAGCCCGCACAACTCAAAAATTCACCTCTCTGTTCGCTGTTCTCGTGTTGGCTCGGCTCGGAAATCTCGCAAGCTGATTGGCCGAGACGTTTCACCCCGCAAGCTGATTGGCCGAGACGTTTCACCCACCTTCTCTCCCTGCCGAACGCCCATGCAGTCAAGGAAGACCGCATTCATTGCTTTTTATCGCTCGTGTTGCTTTAGTCTCGCCGCGTGGAACTTTTTGCTGTTCTCTTGTGCCATTTTGTGCGAAATAGTCTTCCCGTCGAGCCACTACGCCGCCTCCTGCAGCTTCTCCAGCTCTATCGGAAGCTGCCCTCGACGATCCTGCGCTTCTAGCACCTGACGATGAGGCGTCACCTGAGGAGCAGTAAAGCTCTCATTAACCTGTGCAGTAAATCATCTTCATCTTGAGTTGCGTATCTTGTTATAAGAATAAGAGTTCTAAAAACATATTTATGTACACTTTATTTACATCTACGTATGTATGTACACTTACACACACACACACACACACACACACGTATCACACGAGAGAGAGAGTGAGAGAATGAACGTACATATTTATGGATGACGTCATTAGGGGTGACGCTACTTCGCGGTTTTTCACTTTTCGCGGTCGGTTCTGGAACCCATTAACCGCGATAAGTGAGGGATCACTGTAATGTGTAAGTGTGTGGGTGTGTGTTCTTGCTGCAGCTGGGGGAGAGCAGAACGCCGTTCGACCTGGCAACCCTAGGGACAAACAGAGGTAGGATGGTTAGAGACTTCACAGCTGAGAATGTGCTGGTTAATCTGCAGCTTACTGTTTGAGATGTTGAGATGCTCAGGTTAGCTCTGCGGCTATGGCCAGGAGGACAGTGTCCACAGTGCCCGTTGCAGCGTGTAGATGAAGGCGGTGTTATCCGTGAGAGGATGAGGTTCAGTCCACCGCCAGGAGGGGAACGGGTCCGCCGCCACAGAGCTCCACCTGTGCCCAGGGGACTGAAATGGAGAAGGTGAGGGAAGGCTGAGGCTTACTTGCGTGGTGGAGAGTTTCCTTCCAAGCGCAGGCGGACTAGAGGTAGACAGCAGGAAAGCAGTCAGGCTGAGGCTGCGGTCTCTGGAATCAAGAGGGCATGTGTGGTCTTCATGGAGTAAGACAGACGACTCCACACAGATTCCAGGGCAGCATGGATTATGTAGCCCCTGCCGTGATGAGAAACAGGTGTGCGCGGCGCAGCTGGAGAGGATAATCACATCCAAGCAGGCCATCACAGCCCCCCCCCCCCCGAAATGCCTCTCGGTGGTCGATCCAACATACCTGGGTGCGTCCGGTGGAAGTCCCGAATGAGATCTTTATCCAGCACGAAGGAGGGACACACCCAGGACCTCCATTCCAACCTGTAGCCCTCCCAGTCCACCAGGTATTGCAGGTCGCGACCCCAGCGGTGGACGCCCAGGATGGAATTGACCCTCCACGCCGGGTCGCCGTCAATCACCATCGGCGGGGGTGGAGACCTGGGAGGAGGACACAGAGGGCTGGAATAGAAGGGTTTGACCTGAGACACATGGAAAGTAGGGCAGATACGAAGGGAGGGGGGAATACTAGACGCACAGAGACAGGGTTGATGATGCAGGTGATAGTGGACGGCCCAATAAACCGTTGCGACGTCTTCTTATGCTCAGCCTTCAGATTAATATTTTTTGTTGATAGCCATACCTGCTGACCCACCTGGTAAGCAGACCCTCAGTCCTGTGATGATTGGCCACCGTAGAGTTGTGTTCCGCCATGCGCTGTAGCGCGGTCCGGGTAGCCCTCCACAGGCGGCGACAGTGCCTCAAATGGGCTCATACCGACGGAACGGTGATGTCCCCTTCTTCTTCAAGGAATAGAGGAGGATTGTAGCCCAACGAAGCCTTGAACGGGGACATACCGATCGCTGATGAGACCATGGTGTTGTGAGCGTATTCGATCCACGGGAGGTGCGTGCTCCAAGATGCCGGATTGGTGGTCGCCACACACCGCAGCGCAGCCTCCAGCTCCTGATTCGCCCTCTCACACTGCCCGTTGCTCTGTGGATGATAACCAGACGACAGGCTTACAGTAGCCCCAAGGGAATTGCAGAAGGACCTCCAAACCTGTGAGATGAATTGGGGTCCATGATCAGAGACGATGTCCAGCGGAATTCCGTGTAGCCTCACCACATGTTGGACAAGGAGATCAACCGTCTCCTTAGCCGTAGGCAGTCCTCGCAGGGGGACGAAGTGGGCGGCTTTGGAGAACCTGTCCACAATGGTGAGGATAACAGTATGCTGGTTAGAGGAAGGAAGACCGGTGACAACGTCCAACGCCACATTGGACCACGGCCTGCCGGGGATCGGAAGGGGGTGAAGCAGACCAGCAGGAGAGGAGGAAGATGTCTTGCCCGTGGCACACTGGGGGCAGGCACGGATATATTCTCAAACGTCCCTCTGGATAGACGGCCACCAAAATGTCCTCTGCAAGAGGGCTACCGTGCGCCCCCTCCCGGGGTGGCACACGAACCTGGAGGCATGATCCCAGCGAATGACCTCACCTCGGACAGCAGATGGAACAAACAGCTTCCCTGCTGGCCCCCCACCCGGGTCCGGTTCAACCTCCAGTGCCTTTAAGACCTTCTCCTTGATGCCCCACGACAGGGTGCCCACGACACACGATGGAGGAAGGATGGGTTGCGCCGACTTCTTCATGACATCAGAGGAGAATTGCCTGAACAGGGCATCAGGTTTGGTATTCTTGGACCCGAGATGATTCGTGATGGTGAAGTCGAAACGGCTGAAGAACAGGGACCAGCGGGCCTGGCGGGCGTTCAGGCGCTTGGCCGTCCTAAGGTACTCCAGGTTCTTGTGGTCTGTCCAGACCACAAATGGCTGGGAAGCCCCCTCCAACCAATGGCGCCACTCCTCCAGCGCCATCTTGACCGCTAGGAGCTCTCTGTCACTGTCATATTTACGTTCTGCAGGAGACAGTCGTCGGGAGAAGAACGCACAGGGGTGAACCTTGCCATCCGCTGGGGAATGCTGGGACAGAACGGCCCCGACCCCCGAATCCGAGGCGTCCACCTCCACCAGGCACTGCAGAGCAGGGCCCACCTGGACCAGGATGGGAGAGTCCGAAAACTGCCTCTTAAGATCAGCGAAGGCTGCGGCCGCCTCCTCAGACCACCTGAAGGGCACCTTGGAGGAAGTCAGACAGGTCAGAGGGAGAGCAGTGATGCTATAATTTTTAATGAAGCGGTGGTAGAAGTTGGCGATCCCCAAGAACTGCTGCAGTTGTTTTCTAGAGGAGGGAGTGGGCCAATCTACCACCGCTTTTACCTTACTGGGATCTGGGATGATCTCGTTGTGGGAGATGATAAAACCCAGGAAGGTCGTCTTGGATGCATGGAATTTGCACTTCTCGGCTTTCAGAAATAACTTATTCTCCAGGAGTTGCTGCAACACTCGTCTCACATGCACACGATGCTCATCCAGGGACTGTGAAAAAATAAGGATGTCATCAAGGTAGACAAAGACAAACACACCCAGAAAATCCCTCAGCACATAATTGATTAACTGCTGGAACACAGCGGGGGCATTGGTCAGCCCGAACAGCATGACCAAATACTCAAAGTAACCGCTGGGGGTCCGAAACCCCGTCTTCCACTCATCACCTTCCCGGATCCGAACCAGATGGTAAGCGTTCCGCAGATCCAGCTTGGTGAAGCAGGTGGCCGCCTGGAGGGAATCAAATGCCGAGTTAACAAGAGGCAGGGTGTATTATCCTTGATAGTGATGTTATTCAGTTCTCTGAAGTCAATACACAGCCTTAGTGAACCGTCCTTCTTTCCCACAAAAAAAAACAAAACGCCCCCACCGCAGAGGGTGATGGCCGAATTATGCTGGAGGCCAATGATTCTTTAATATAAGTCTCAATGGAACCTTGAGCGATAGGCAGGGGAGACCCAACTGGGTTGCCAGTTCCCCTGAGATGAAGTTCTGCTCAGCCCCCGAATCTATCAGTGCATGCGTCCCTATTTCAATATGTTTGTGAATGAAGCGACTAGGGAGACGTAAACTAGATAGGGGATTAGTTAAAGGCGCATCCGTGAGTCCCCCTACTGCGACTCATGGACTCCTCTTTTTGGCCGCTCAGGACATGACACTACCTCATGCTCCTCGCTCCTGCAGTACAGACACAACCCCAACTCACGGCAGCGCTGTTTCTCCGCCGAAGTAAGCTTGGACTGCCTAGCTGACGTGAGTTCTGGACCCTCGGGGGAATCTGAGGGAGGCAGGGCCAATAGAGAGGGCTGTGGGGAATGACGAGATTGGGCACCTGAATGGCCAGAAGACCTACGTTCCGCTGTCCGCTCCCTTAATCTGTTTTCGAGACTGATGGCTAAGGAGATTAATTCAGAAAGCCTACCCGGCTTCTCCAAGGAAGCCAACTCGTCCTGCAGGCTAGGGGTAAGACTCTTAAAGGGGACCTGTGGTGGTCGTGGAAAAAAAAAAAAGATATTATATTGAGCCCCTGTCTCACGTTCTAGTTCAAATTTAAGTTCAAGTTCAAAGCAATGCGATATAAATCCATTGCTGATGTGCTGGTTCAGCTATGTCAGCAAAACATGCGCGCAGCCATACTGGCGGCTACATGGCCTGCCAGGACGCTTCCTGTGACGTAGTAGCGTGGATACCGCGATCTGGATCAATATTGGTTGAGCCTGGAGTGCCCGGATGAGCAGTGGCTTTCGGAATATTCAAATTCAAACGTTTATTTATAACTCAGGGTTCATATTAAATGCAGAACTAAAACGAGTAGAAAATAAATGAATAAATAAAAGTATATACAGATCAGCAGACACTCGGCGCTCTTGTAACAACAAAAACATACAATGCGATATGGATATCGCAACATGGCGGAATGTAAAGCCTTTGGATGTCTCAATAATAAGCGAAAAAACAAAGATAAACACTTCTTTTGTGTACCCAAACCCAGCTCACCTTGTCGGAAGATTGTCACGGAAAAGTGGTTGCGCAATCTCGGAACAGGGCACAGACGTTTCCTTTCAGACGAAATTGCGTTGTGTGTGAGGACCACTTCGTCACTTTCACCCTCAGAAGACCTTTCTGGCTCAAACCTGTAGCCATGTTGCCCAAATTCTTCCTCAGAGTCAGAAAATTCAGCCATAATAGAACAAAAACACGGACAACAGCACCGTAGTTGCGGGGAAACGCTAAGTATTGACTTTTCATTAGCAACGTAGTGACGTCACATCCGCATATGTCATGGCTGCGCCCATAGTTTTCATTGGCTGGCCATGCCTGCGGTCCTATTTGCATATATCTCTGGTGGTAGATGGCTGGCAACAATTATTTACCCAAATAATGAATACTTTGCCTAATGTTTTCAAGTTCAATGCGTCTTCACGACCACCACAGGTCCCCTTTAATGAAAATACTGCACAGTGAAGCATCTTCCCACCCGACCTCTGGAGCAACTTCCCGGAAGTCGACAGCGTAATCTGCCGCAGATTGAGTTCCCTGCCTAAGGTTAAGCAGCCGGGAGGTAAACACACCATCACGGTCAGAATGGTCAAATACTTCCTTGAACTCACTAACAAACTGCGCATAAGTCATGCTGGAAAAATTTGCCCAAGCTAGAGCTCGCCCCTCTAACAAATTAATAACATAGCCTGTCTGGCTGTGATCTGTGGTAAAATCCCCAGGTACCCACTGAAACACAATCTCACTCTGCATAATGAAACCCCGCGCCCCCCCTAGCTTTCCACCAAAACGGGTGGGAGTGGGGACAGGAGTTAGCCGAGGAGAAGACCCGTGCCCGGGTGGGTGGCTAGCGGGAGCCGAGGAGCTACTAGGAAACGACGGAGCCGGTGGAAACGTCTGCGGGCTAGCCAAACGATCCAACTGGTCCGTTAGCCGGGTTAACTGATTCAAAATAATTTGTTGTTAAGCTAACTGATCTACTCGGGTCTTGAGGTTGTTAACTTTGCGCGTAAGCACGCTGTCAGCTGGGTCATTTGGGTCATTTTGGCAGAGTCAAACTGACATAGTTTGTTGACCCACTGAGCAGACTCGGAGACCAGAGTAGATACAGTTATCTTTATTGTAATGTGTAGTGTGTGGGTGTGTGTTCTTGCTGCAGCTGGGGGTGAGCAGAACGCCGTTCGACCTGGCAACCCTAGGGACAGTCAGAGGCAGGATGGTTAGAGACTTCACAGCTGATTATGTGCTGGTTAGTCTGCAGCTTACTGTTTGTTGAGATGTTGAGATGCTCAGGTTAGCTCTGCGGCTATGGCCAGGAGGACAGCGTCCACAGTGCCCGTTGCAGCGTGCAGATGAAGGCGGTGTTATCCGTGAGAGGATGAGGTTCAGTCCGCCGCCAGGAGGGGAACGGGTCCGCCGCCACGGAGCTCAACCTGTGCACAGGGGACTGAAATGGAGAAGGTGAGGGAAGGCTGAGGCTTACTTGCATGGTGGAGAGTTTCCTTCCAAGCACAGGCGGGCTAGAGGTAGACAGCAGGAAAGCAGTCAGGCTGAGGCTGCGGTCAATGGAATCAAGAGGGCGTGCTTGGTCTTCATGGAGTAAGACAGACGACTCCGCATGGATTCCAGGGCAGCATAGATTATATAGCCCCTGCCGTGATGAGAAACAGGTGTGTGCAGCGCAGCTGGAGAGGATAATCACATCCAAGCAGGCCATCACAGGTTACAATGTTGATGAATGTGTCATAGGCTTCATTTACATCTGATAAATAGACTTTTGTCCAGTCTTGCTTCAGCAGGTCTTCTTTAAAAGAACTGATTGCATTTTGTGATTTGTATGGGAAAGATTTTAAAGTTTTTTTTCTGTATTGGCCCCCATGTGGCCATGGATAAGTGCAAAGACTGGCAAATGGTCACTTATGTCATTTATTAATAATCCACTTTCTATTTTCTTATCAATAATATTAACAAACAGGTTATCAATAAGTGTAGCAGTGTGAACTGTGATTCTACTGGGATGTTATTGTGAGATATAGACTCATACTGTACATAGAATTCATGAACTCTGTAATTACATTTTGTTGAAATTGATTTAGTAAATCAGTATTGAAGTCTCCACAGATTACAACCATTTTCTTACTAGTTATATTATTGTACAGCTCGACTAACTTATCTCTGAATGTCTCAACGCAAGTTCCCGGCATTCTTTATATAAGATAAGAGAAGCCTTAATTAGTCCCACAACGGGGAAATTCCAGGATTGCAACAGCACAGGGATAGCAACACTCAGAGCAACAATCAAAAGGCAAGGGAAAAAAAAAAAAGAGCAGCGAGTTTACATATAAACATAAATATATAGACACACGATGCGGAGCATTGCAGCTAGATGGAATAAATGTATAGATATATAGACACACGATGCGGAGCATTGCAGCTAGATGGAATAAATGTATAGATATATAAACACACAGTGCGGAGCATTGTAGCTAGATGGAATAAATATATGAACATAAACACACAGTGCGGAGCCTTGTAGCTAGATGGAATAAATATGTGAATATATAAACACACACACAGCGCGGAGCGTTGTAGCAAGATGGAATAAACATGCAAATATATAAACACACACAGTGCGGAGCATTATAGCTAGATGGAACAAATATGCAAACACATAAACACACACAGTGCGGAACACCATAGCTAGATGGAATAAATAGGTAAATATATAAACACACACGCAGTGCGGAGCACTGTAGCTAGATGGAATAAATATGTAAATATATAAACACACAGTGTGGAGCATTGTCGCTAGATGGAATAAATATATAAATATACAAACAAATATATAAATATACAAACAAACACACAGTGCGGAGCATTGCAGCTAGATGGAATGAAACAGCATAACCGTCTACTTAGTTATCCTACATGGTATGATTATGTACCCATACATATTGTCACCCTCCGTAGCTGCCGGTATTTTCCTAGTTGTATACCGGAGGGTACCATTGTGTAAGTCTATTGCGTCTTTTTGCATTCAATACTATTAGGTTGTCACGTCTTTTTGCTATCTGTGTGCAGCCTGCTTAGGTTATACAGTCTGACAGCCGTTGGTAGGAAGGACCTGCGAAACCTCTCGGTTGTGCACCTAGGATGATGTAGTCTGCTGCTAAATGAGCTCCTCAGTGCATTCAGTATGTCCTGCATAGGGTGGAACTCGGACTCCACAGAGATGACAGTTTAGCCACCATCCTTCTCTCTTCCATCTCCTCCACTGGGTCAAGGCGCTGCCTTGACCCTAATTATACAATGTATAATTAGATTTTTTTGTTTTATCTTGGTCAATCTCAACAATAACACATTCCAGAATCCCTGGTAGTGCAAAGGACATTTCATTTACAAGTTTACACCTATACAGGTCATCAGTATACAGTAAAACACCACCACCCTTTTTTTGAGATCTATTAATATAAAGCATCTGATATCCCTCCATTGCCATCAGAGAAGCCTGCTCTTCATTGATCCAAGTTTCAGAGACTGCGATAGCTGTAAATTTTCTATCTGTTTTAAATAGTCCTGAATCTGTGGAAAGTTTTGGTAAGACTTCTGCTGTTGAAGTGTATTACTGATAGTTTACCATCTAATTACACTTGACTTTTGAATTGTTTTTCAGTATAAAAACAATTATATTATTTGCGGACTTGTCACACAACACAACACACTGCCATCTACAGAAGTTCTCTGACGACTCTGCGATCGTCGGCCTCATCTCCAACAGAGATGAAGCTTAGTACAGAGGACTTATCCAGGACTTTGTGGGCTGGTGCCATCGGAACTGCCTCCAGATCAACGCGAGGAAAACTAAGGAGCTGGTGATGGACTGCCGCAGGCAAGGACGACCCCTCACAGCACCAGTAAACATCCAGGGAACAGGCATTGAGATGATGACATCCTGCATGTACCTGGGTGTTCATCTGAACAATAAACTAGACTGATCACACAATACTGACGCACTCTACAAGAAGGGACAGCGCAGGCTGTTCCTACTGAGGAGGCTCAGGACTTTTGGTGTACAAGCGGTGCTCCTGAAGACATTCTACGACACAGTGGTGGCATCAGCCATCACTTTTGGAGTTGTCTGCTGGGGTAGTGGCATTACAGCAGCCGATAGGAAGAGACTGAGCAAACTGATCAAGAAAGCTAGCTCTGTCCTGGGGCAACGCCTTGACCCAGTGGAGGAGATAGGAGAGAGAAGGATGGTGTCTAAACTGTCATCTCTGTTGGAGTTCCAGTCCCATCCTATGCAGGACATACTGAACGCACTGAGGAGCTCATTTAGCAGTAGACTACATCATCCTAGGTGCGCGACCAAGAGGTTTCGCAGGTCCATCCTACCTACAGCTGTCAGATTTTATAACCTAAGCAGGGCTGCTCGCAGAGATGGCAAAAAAACAAACAAACAAAAAAACCAAAAACGTGACGACCTAATAGTATTGAATGCAAAAGACGCAACAGACTTACACAAATGGTCCCCTCCAGTATACAACTCGGACAAATATCAGTCGCTACGGAGGGTGACAGTATGTATAGGTACATATTCATACTATGTAGGATAACTAAGTAGACAGTTATGCTGTTTATTGCATCTAGCTACAATGCTCCACACCTCTGAGTGTTGCTGTCCCTGTGCTGTTGCAATCCTGGAATTTCCCCATTGTGGGACTAATAAAGGCTTATCTTATCTTATAATATTCACAGTGATTATGAATATTATTGAAGAAGTGGTTATCAGGATCAATATCATTCTCCATCTCTTGTATTTTAGTTCAGCATAATGGCATATTTTCAGAGTCTTAATTTCCTCACTCTGTCAAATGACTTCATCCAAATGGGGATGATTGATGTCTACTAAAGTCAGTCAAAAGTTTTTGTTTTGTTTTTTAAAGTACATTGACATTGTACAGTGGGGCAAAAAAGTATTTAGTCAGCCACCAATTGTGCAAGTACTCCCACTTAAAAGATGAGAGAGGTCTCCAATTTTCATAGGTATACCACAACTATGAGAGACAAAATGAGGGGAAAAAAATCCAGAAAATCACATTGAAGGATTTTTAATGAATTAATTGGTAAATTCCTCGGTAAAATAAGTATTTGGTCAACTACAAACAAGCAAGATTTCTGGCTCTCACAGACCTGTCACTTCTTCTTTAAGAGGCTCCTCTGTCGAGGGACTTCCGGGAAGATGGCGGAGACACATAACGCTTAAAACAGAGAGCCCTCCCTAGTCGGATTTAAAATCTTTGGTAAATGGCCAACTCGACATAAATGGAACAATAAACCAAGGGATGAAAACACGAAGAACCCGGGCACACGGACAAAATCAGGGTAAAACTAAAGAATCCCTCTTCAACAACGCAGGAGAAATCGCTGAACACGAGGCCCAAAAAAATGAGGTGACTACAGCAGAGAAAATGGAGGACGCCAACCTCGATGTTATGAACACTGGCTTTGCCAATATAAGTAAAGACATAAAAGACTACAAGCGACAACTCCAACAGGATTTAACGGCTCTTAAGGAAGATCTGAAAAGAGATGGAGGAAATTATGGGCCTCCGAAAAGAAATGGAACGCAAGCTAGCTGAAAACATTGAGGAACTGCGCACTCAACGGGCGTGTTTGGCAGAAGCACAGGCTTGAATATCAGAGTTGGAAGACTGGAAGACCGAGGCAAGCGAGCGGCTGCAGACCCTGACGGCACAAACAGAGGATGCAGGAAAAAATAACCGACCTGGAGAGCAGGTCGAGGCGGAGCAATATTCGCATCTTCGGGATTCCGGAGGGCATTGAAGGCAACTCGATGACAAAATTCATGGATCAGTTCTTAAAAAAAGAGCTTGAGCTGCCCGATGAAACAGACCTGCAGATCCAACGAGTGCACAGAGCCTTGGCACAGAACCCGAATCCAAACTCTACACCCAGGTCAGTTGTGGTAAACTTTCTAAAATACGACGTAAAGGAAAGAATCCTGACACAAGTGTGGAAAAAAAAAGATACGAGTCGGCGACAAACAGATATTCTTTGACCATGACTACCCAACAGAAATTGTGCAGCAGCGAAAGAAATATGCCAACATTAAAAAAACGCTGAAAGAGAAAAAAATTAGATTCCAAACGCCGCTAGCGAAGATGAGAATTCATTGGGAGGACGGCGTGAAAACCTACAACACGGCCAGAGAGGCAGCGCGGGACATGACGGAGCGAGGCTTTGTGGTGAGCGTACCGGAGGAAGTGGCTGGAGCAGCGGCGGCACGGAGCGCATCACGACAGCCGGAGTGGAGGCGAGTGAGCGGCAGAAGGCGGGAGACGGATGTGGCGCACTGAGCCCAAGAAAAACTGTAAGGCTTGAAAGCCTAGATTATGACAAAGATAAAGAAGGACACAGAAGAAATGAAGGCCAAGAAGACAAGTTAAAAGAGAAACAAACGGCTAGGAGAGGTTTAAGTGATTTTTGTTGGACATTTCTAGACTAATGACTATTACTTGGATAGTAAATACAGGTCTAGGGAGGGCCCCTCACTCGGTGAGGACATTCCCTCCACCCACCAACAGGGACCAGTGGGCAGAAGAAAGCCCCAAAGTACGGAGGTCGAGGTTCTTTAATGTGTTTTTGTACATATGTGTTAGTTTTGTTGTTAAAGGGGTTAGGAGCACAAGTTAAAAAAATGGAAAAACATGAATATGGTTAAAAATCTTAAGATAATGACATTAAACGTGAATGGTCTGAACTCACCTGTTAAAAGGGAAAGAATAATAAGAAAATTCAAGAAGGAAAAAGCCGAAATTATATTTATACAAGAGACACATTTGAACAGGACAGAACATGAGAAACTAAAGAGATTTGGCTATAAGAACTCCTACTACAGTTCATTTAAGGGAGGAACTAAAAGGGGGGTTATGATACTAATTTCAAATAAAATACAATTTGAATGTGAACAAGAAATCCAGGATAAAGAAGGCAGATATGTAATGATAAAGGGGAGAATAGATGGTATGCAAATCACATTAGTGAACATCTATGCCCCACCAGAAAGTGACAAGGGTTTTTTTCAACAACTGTTTGATCTCATAGCAACACACAGTGAAGGAGTCCTAATTTGTGGAGGAGACTTAAATGCCGTCATGGATCATGAAGTTGACACAACAAGTGTTAAGAAGACAAAAAAAACATGTAACAAAGTTCATAAGAACCTCACTGGCAGAAATGGGTATGGTAGACATATGGAGGGACCTGCACCCACTCGAAAGACTATACACATTATTCAGCACTCCATAACGTACACTCTAGAATAGATTACTTCCTTATGAATGAAGGTGACAGACACAGGGTGAGAAATTCTAGAATTGGAGGGGCAGAAATATCACATCATAATCCTATATACATGGAAATGTATTTAAACAATAGAAAACAACAAACAACATGGAAACTTAATGTAGGACTATTAAATGATGAGAAAATGAAAGAAAGAAAGAATATAGGTAAACATAAATGAGTATATCGAGGAGAATGATAATGGAGAAGTGGACCCAACAATACTATGGGATGCACTAAAAGCCGTGTTAAGAGGTAAATTAATTGTTGAATCAGGACAAGCAAAAAAGTCTAAACTGGAATCATATAAACAAAGATGTGAGAGACTGAGGGAATTAGAACGTAAACATCAAAGCACAAATGACCCAAAAATATATCAAGAAATTAAGGAAGAAAAAATAAAGATAAAAGAAATACAAATAGATGAAATTGAAAGGAAAAATAGATATTTAAAACAAAAATATTATGAAACGGGGCCAAAGGCCACAAAACTGCTGGCAGAACAGTTAAGAAAACAACAAACAATGAATAATGTAATTAAGATTAAGGACCCCATCACAAATAAAACCAGTTACCCCAGAAAACATCGAAGAAATATTCCATAAATTCTATCAAGAACTATACTCGCAACCTGAAGAGACAAATGTTAAGGATATTAAAAAATTTCTATGCACATTGGACTTACTATCAATAGGAAACCAACAAAATGAAAAGCTAACAGCAGAAATAACAAGACAAGAGATTAAAGATGTGATTAAGTCACTTAAAAACGGTAAATCACCAGGTAGTGATGGATACCCATCTGAGTTTTATAAACTGTTTATAGAAGAACTCATGCCACAGCTCCTAAAGTCATTTAATTGGACATTAAACAACAACAAAATACCTCCATCATGGAACAAAGCCATTATTTCAGTTATTTTAAAGCCAGGGAAAGATAGGGAACAATGCGGAAACTATAGGCCAATCTCTTTATGAAATGTGGATTATAAAATATATACAACAATTATCTGTAAACGAATAAAGACATTCTTGACGGAATTGATAGAGGATGATCAAACTGGTTTCATAGAGGGACGCCAAACATAATATCAGGAGAACATTACACATAATTTTTTTTTCCACAATATCTTTATTGAACCTTTTTTTTTTAACAAACATGATACAAACAAACACTAACACTAAAGTACTACAAAAAAAAAATGCACTAAAAAACACCAACAACCGACTTCCGGTCTGGACGCCATGGCGACTGCAGCTTAACACTGAAGCTCTCAGACCCAATCCAGGATAACACCTTGAAAATCAAACTTAACGGATTTTTGGAGGAGTGAAAATCAAAAGACAAAATCGTCATGTCTAAAGGAAAACAGAAGAAACTGAAATTCTCCAGGCCAGGACACGTATCGGCCGGAGAATCTGAACTGGAAGATCTCCGTTCAGAAGACGAGGAACTGGTGATAGCTAACAAAAAGGTTAGCCTGAAATCACTATTTGAGGAGCTACGACGATTTCGCCGAGAAGTTACGGCCGAATTTCGGGAATTCAGAGAAGAATTGAAAAGGACAAACAGCAGAGTGGACCAGGCCGAGAACCGAATCTTGGAAACAGAGGAACGAATAAAAGTGCTCGAAGATTCTGTGCTGGACCTACGCAAAAGACAAGCATCTATAGAGGCTAAGCTAACCGACCAAGAAGGAAGACAAAGAAGAGACAACATAAGAATTCATGGTCTGATAGAAGGAGCCGAAAACGGTTTTAACTCAATGGCAGAATGCGTGAAATCCTTACTAAGAGAGAAATGAGCCGAAAACGGTTTTAACTCAATGGCAGAATGCGTGAAATCCTTACTAAGAGAGAAATTGGATATTCCACAAACCACCGACTTGAAGATAGAAAAGGCACATCGTTCATTAGCCACTAGGCCGGCGGCGGAAGCGCCCCCACGTTCGGTGTTGGTAAGATTTTCCAATTTCAAAATAAAACAAGAGGTTGTAAGACTGGCCTGGCAGAAAAAAGGATTTATGCACCAGGAGAGAAAAGTCTACGTGGAACACGATTACGCCCCGGAGGTCCTTAAAAAGCGCAGGGAATACAATGACGCGAAAAAGGTGTTAAGAGAGAAGAAATTGCGCTTTCAGACTCCATTTCCTGCGAAGTTAAGGGTCTTCTACGGCGATGAAACGTGTCTCTATAATTCGGCGGAAGAAGCAACAGCTGACATGGCGAAAAGAGGGCTCCCGGTAACGGTATTTAAACCCGCAGCAGACCCGAGTGAGAAGATCAAAGCGCAAACATGGACAACACAAAGACCTTAAAAATCCACGGACCAGCAGCGGGAAACCCAGCGCCAGAGCGTCGCGGATAAACTATCCGTTTTCAGGTTGGAATAGCGACCTTTTTTTTTTTTTTTTCTCTTGAATCAATCCGCACATCCAACCCCCCTCATACAAGGTAACAAACATTAAAGGAGATGCGTATTCAGCATGTGGTAAAACATTTCATGGAACAGTCATAATATTTGAAACAAATAAGTCTTTGTAATTAAAAAAAAAAAAAAAAAAAAAACTTGTTAAAATAGAAATGTGACAATAATCCACATGTTCTCCTCATACTAACAAATACTGTTTTTGCGTGAATGTTTGATGTGATGGGGGTGGGAGGGTGCACACAATTTCACAGGGTTTAGGCATAAAAGGAAAAAAAAAAATCATTACAAGTTTGGATTGGGTTCTGAAACTCACGTTAAAAGCATGGGACAACTTACAGTGGTAAGAGAGGGCCCTCAACACGTAACAGAGTTTGAGGAATTTCCCTCAGGGCCTTCACTCCATCAAGGCTCTTCCAGGGTCTTTAAAAAGACTTCAGCTCAGGAAGTTCTTCTGACAGCTTTTTGTTTTAAAGTTTTATACACTATGCTCTTAATGTTTTTCTTGTTTTTAATGTTCTTTCAGTTTCTGAGTAGCACAAATGAGGGCCACCACACAGTTATACTAAACAAAACAACACAATGGAGAAACAGGGTGTAACCAAAATAATTTCATATAATGTAAAAGGAATCCTGAATCCAGTTAAAAGATCCAAGATTCTAGGCAAAATGAAAAAAGACAAAGCAGGAATAATATTTTTACAAGAAACCCACCTAACAGACGTGGAACACAATAAACTCAGTAGACAAGGGTTTAAAATGATCTCTTCATCTTCATATAAGTCAGGGAGGAGGAGGGGAGTAGCGACATTGATATCAACCAAAATTACATTTGAAAAAAAATCAGAACACAAAGATAAAGAAGGGAGATACAGTTTGGTAACTGGGCGGCTAGAGGGAGAAGATATCACCCTGCTGAATGTGTATGCTCCCCCAGGGGCTAACTGGAAATTTTATAAAAATGTATTCGACCTAATGATAACTAAAGCTCAAGGTTTAGTGATATGTGGTGGGGACTTCAATCTTAGACTGAATCCACACTGGGATGCTTCTGGTAATTCTCCACATCAAAATAACACCCAAAACAGGAAGACTCGGATGCTACTAAAAGAAATGGGAATCTGTGACGTGTGGAGGGAACTCAACCCCAGTGTAAAAGACTATACATTTGACTGTTGATTGACTGTTTTTTTATGTTTAATAGAGACATTGGAAGAGTAAAAACATGTAAAATAGGACTGATGAATCTCTCTGACCACAGTCCGATCTACATGGACTTAAATATCCAAAAATACACAAATAATACATTTTCTTGGAGGTTAAATTCAAATGTCCTGAAAGGACCATTGAAAGATGAATTGGAATCAGATATTCTCAGATATTTGGAAGATAACGATAATGGAGAAGTATCCCCTTTAATACTGTGGGATGCATGCAAAGCTGTAATAAGAGGAAAGATTATTGCAAAACTGGCAACCCAAAAGAAACTAAGACAAGAAAAACTATCCACATTAGAGTCAGAACTTAGGAACCTAGAAAAAGAACACAAAGGCAACACTCATTCTACTGACTCGCTCAAGATTAAGGAAATTAAAAATCAAATAAATGAGATCTACACAATAGAAATCCAGAAGAAACTTACATTTTTGAAACAAAAATACTATGAAGCAGGCAGTAAATCGGCAAAATTGCTAGCCTATAAATTGAGGAAACATCAAACAGAAAGAGCAATCTACAAAATCAGAGACCCAGTATCAAAGGAAATAAAATTCAGAATTCAGGATATTCTTAAAAGCTTCGAGAATTACCATAAGAACTTATACTCCCACAAAAAACATAAAAACGCATCCGAGGCATTCCTAAACACATTAAACCTTCCCCAACTTACGGAGTCACAAAATAAAACACTACTGTCAGAAATACATCCTAAAGAATTGGAAAAAGCAATTATGAAACTTAAAGCTAACAAATCCCCAGGAGCTGATGGCTATACAGCAGAGTGGTACAAAACCTTTAAACAGCAACTATCTCCTCTCCTCCTGAAAACATTTAATTATGTCCTCCACACAGGGGAAATCCCCCCCTCCTGGAGAGAAGGGGTCATTGCAGTTATACCTAAACCTGAAAAGGATAAACTAGAGTGCTCCAACTACAGACCAATCAGTGTACTAAATCAGGACTATAAGCTTTTTACCATTATCCTTGCCAAAAGGTTAGAAAATATACTGACAGACCTAATTCATTTAGACCAAACAGGTTTTATAAGACAAAGACAGACACAAGACAACATTCGACGCACTTTACACATAATTCATCATATAAAAAAATATAACTTAAATGCAGTCATATTGGGATTAGATGCTGAAAAAGCATTCGATTCGGTTGACTGGTCTTTTCTATATAGAATCTTATCCAGTTTCAATTTTCATAACTTCATTAGAACTATACAGGCATTATATAAAAAACCAACAGCTAAAATAAGGATTAACGGTAATTTATCATCATCTTTTGAACTGGAAAGAGGATGTCGTCAGGGCTTCCCCCTGTCTCCACTGCTCTTTGCAATCTTCATAGAACCACTGAGCCAATGGATAAGACAAAACCAAAAAATTCAAGGTATTACACTTGGTCAGAAGGAACATAAAATAGCACTCTTTGCTGATGACATTTTAATATACCTAGGGCAGCCGGACACTTCTTTACCAGAACTAACCTCAGTTTTTTCAGAGTATGGAGATTTATCGGGGTACAAATTAAACATGCATAAAACCCAAGTTTTAACATTCAACTATGACCCAAATCATTATTCACTAAGCAAACTCAAAACTAACTGGGAGTCGGAATCTATGAAATATCTGGGGGTCAATATCCCGAAACAACTCAACAAAATTATATCACTAAACTATGATCCACTGGTGACAAAAATAAAATCTGACCTAGCAAGATGGAATATGATACCATTCTTGGGTACTGCACAAAGAATTGAAGCAGTCAAAATGAATATACTTCCACGTCTTCTATACCTTTTCCAAACAATACCGGTAGAACCTCCCAAAAAAACATGGCAGGAGCTGGACAGAAGGATCTCAAGATTCATATGGCAGGGCAAGAGACCTAGAATCAGATATAGAACCCTACAGCTAAACAAAGACAAAGGTGGGCTCGCGCTGCCAAATATCAGGGACTACTTTAAAGCCGCACAAATTAAAACTTTAGTAGAGATATGTAACCCAGTCTACACTGCACAATGGAAGGAGATCGAATGCCAAATAACAAGTGACATCCCCCTACAGGCGATAATAGGGAACAATGCCTTACCTAAGCTTTTGAATAACACTAACCCGTGGATAGAGACCCCGCTAAAAATTTGGTTTAAGATAGTCAGAGAGAATCAAACTAAAGAGCCCTATCGACTTCTGCAATGGATTGCCTATGATCAGGACTTTACTCCTAATAAAACAGACACCAGATTTAAAAAGTGGAAGGAGAAAGGGCTGATAAAATATTACGATTTTTTTAAAGGGCAAATCTTAAGAAGTTTTGAAGATTTGAAAAAACAAGGCCTAATAAATCAAGACCTTTACAGGTTCTTCCAGCTTAGACACCACATAAACAATATACTTAAAAAGGAGGTTTTGGAAAGGGCCCAGTCAGGTGTTCTGAAGGTCTTCTTAATGGCATATAAAGGGATCCCAGGGATCAGATACATTTCTAAAATATACCAAGGTCTTCAAGACTTAAAAGGAGACAACACATCTTATATAAAAGAGAGATGGGAAAAAGAGGGGAATTTCACTTTACAACTGGAAATATGGGAAAAGCTAAATAAACAGCAATGGAAAAGTACCTCATCCCTGCAGTGGAGAGAATTTGGATGGAAAAACTTGGTAAGATTTTTCAGAACACCTGCACAAAACAAATTTACCCATAAGGGATTGAACTGTTGGCGCTTGTGTGGTGAAAAGACTGCAAATCATTTTCATGTGTTTTGGTCATGCCCAGTTATCCACCAATATTGGACCAATGTACAGACAATATTGGGGAAAATATTCAAAATAACAGTTCCCTTTTCTTTTGTAACTTTGTATTTGGGTTTACTACCGGACTCACTGGAAAGACGAGGAGAAAAATACTTATTCAATGTTTTAATATTGGCAAGCAAAAAAGCTCTAACTAAAAAATGGATGTTGAAGGACTGTCCTACACCTGAAGATTGGACTAACGTGATCCAAGACATTTACTCGATGGAAAAGTTGACATTCGCACTGAGACAGGACATGGATGGGTTCATGAACTTTTGGCAACCCTGGATCGCATATGTGTCTTCCATTAGATCTAATCTTTGACAAATACCATTTCAATAATGGTTCCGCTCTTTGTTCCAACACTACTCAGATGCTCTTTTACCTTTATTTACTTACTTTTTCTGTTTGTTTTTTGCTGGTTTGTTTGTTTTTTTTTGTTTTTTGTTTTTTTTGTTTTTTTCTCTTTAATTTCACTTTTTCTTTCACTTTAAAAAAAAAAAAAAAAGGGGGTGTTGTAAGAATTAATCTTCCAATGTTGTCAGATATCAGAAAATAAGGGAACATGTGATGAAAATGTAAACAATGCATTGCTGTAACGACCTGTATACCCTTTACAAAAACTTAAATAAAAAAAAACAAAAAAACACCAACAACCACCAACAAAATCAAATCTTCAACAATGCTCCTCTGTTTAGTCTAGACAATCCAATACATAAGTATACATATTATGTTCACCAGTTTGGAATTTACAAGGTCCACACACATCATTCACCTTCTTCTTCAAGAGTTATGTTTAAATTTTTTACATAATCAATAAAAGGTCTCCATATATTCTCAAACACAATTTCCTTTGATTTCAGTATATATGTTATTCTTTCTAATGGAAGGTTTGTTAACATCTGTCTTAACCACTGAGTCACATCTGGTCTGAGTCTTTTTCCATAATAGTGCAATACACTTTTTGGCATTAAGCAAACTGAGGTCTATGAATGTTCTTTCACTTTTATTAAAATTATGCTTTTCTGGATACAGACCCAAAAAAACAGTTTAGGATTCAATATGATTTGTTTTGAGATTATTTTTTCAATTGTTACCCTCACCTCTTCCCAAAACATTCTTATTAATCTACATTCCCATACACAATGAAATAGGGTTCCTTTACTTTCCATGCATTTTGTGCATGTATCTGGTATATTTTTGTTATATCTATTTAACTCCTCCGGTGTAACATACATCCGCATTAACCATTTGAAATGTATCAATTTAAGGCGTGCATTTATTGATTTGGTTTGAGCTTCTGTACAAGCCAATTCCCATTGTTCCTCTGAAATTTCAGTTTGCAGATCTTCTTTCCAGTAGTTTAATCTTTTCAGTGAATTTTCACTTGAAGATAGTGTCAATGAGTTATAAAACTCGGAAATAATACCCTTTCTTTTACTATCTTTCATCAACATTTTTTCCAAGGATGAATAGATAGGTCGAGTGAGAGCTTTATTTTGATTTGATCGAATAAAGTTTCTAAGTTGAAGATATTTAAAAAAATGTGTTCTATTGAGATTAAATTTGATCCTCAGCTCTTCAAAAGACATTATGTTTTCTGCACATGGCAAATATAAATCCTGAATCTTTTGTATCCCTTTTAAATTCCATACTTTAAATACAGCGTCCGCTTTCCCTGGTTTAAAATATTGATTACCCCATATTGGACTAAATTGTGACAATAACTGTGGTTCTTTTAAATAGTTTTTAGCTTCACACCATATTTTGATCATATGCTTTACAAATGGATTTTTAACTTGTTTTTGTAATTTTTTTGCCGAATCTGAGTATATGAATATGGGAAGGGGTAAAGGTAAATTGTATGGTTCCATTTCAGTCCAGTGAGGGAGATCATTTGATGAAAAATAATATGTCATAGACCTCAGTTGTGCCGACCAATAATACAACATAAAATTTGGACATTTCAGACCTCCACGATCAAATGGTAAATATAATAAAGACAGACGTAATCTAGCCCTCCTGTTGTTCCATATAAATTCCACTAACTTTTTTTTAATTCTTGAGAATAAATCTAAAGGTGGTGGTAAGGGAATGTATTGAAATAAATAAAGTATTTTAGGTAAGATATTACTTTTAAGTATATTAATTCTCCCGATCATCGACATTGGTAGTGACATCCATCTCTGAAGTAACTCATCAATATCTGTCATTAAGGCTTCATAATTGACACTGGCGATTGATTCTAGCTTAGGCACAATTTGGATTCCTAAATATTTAAACTGATTTACAACATTGAATTGATTTACCTTAGGGGTTGGGTAATTTCTCTGGGTCTCATTTAGCATTAATATTGAAGATTTAGTTTTATTTATTTTATATCCTGATATTTCCCCAAAATTCTTTATTAAATTCAACAAGGTCGGAATTGATTTTTTAAGATTCGACATAAACAAAATTATGTCATCGGCATACAGGGAGATTTTATGTTCTGTTGGTCCAACTTTAATTCCATATATTTGTGACTGTAGACGTATCGCCATCGCTAAAGGTTCAATTGCCATAGTAAACAGTAAAGGTGAAAGTGGACAGCCTTGTCGACATCCTCTATTGATTTTTATTGATTTTGAAATATTGTTATTTGTTAGGATTTCTGCTGTAGCATTATTATATATTATCTGAACCCATTTTATGAAATTATTTCCAAGTCCAAACCTTTGTAAGACTTCAAAAAGAAAGGGCCATTCAACTCTATCAAAGGCTTTTTCGGCATCCAGTGATAAGAGAGCTGTATCCGGTGCTTCTTTATTAGAATAAATAATATTAAATAGTCTTCTTACATTATGGAAGCCTTGTCTTCCCTTTATAAAGCCATTCTGATCTCGATTAATAATATTTGGTAAAATTTCTTGTATTCGTCTTGCTAAAATTTTACAGATTATCTTAAGGTCGGCATTTAATAGGCTTATTGGTCTCATATTTTCACATTTATTAGAGGGCTTACCTGGTTTTGGCAACAGTATAATTAAGGCATTTTTCATATATGATGGTAAATTACTATTTTGAAAGGCTTCTAAAACCATTTCCAAAAAAGGTTTTGTTAATTTATTCTTAAATTTTTTTATAAAGGTCAACTGGAAGACCATCTGGTCCTGCACTTTTTCCTTGTTTCATATTATCAATGGCTAGTCCAACTTCTTCTTGACTAATTTTAGACTCCAGTATCTCCCTATTTTCATTTGGAATACACGGTATAAATAGTTCGTTCAAAAACCCATGTAGTTTTGTTAAGTCAGATTCAATTTTGGTATCATATAATTTTTCATAGTAATCTCTAAAGGCTCTATTAATTTCTAAAGGATCTATAACTACCTGTCCCTTACTTATAATACTGGTAATTGGTGTTTTAGATTCTAATTGTTTAATCTGCCATGCCAATAACTTTCCTGATTTTTCACCTTGTTCATAAAAAGATTGTTTCAATCTTAGAAGACTCGAGGCAGCTCTATTCGCTGATTTTTTGTCATATTCAGCTCTCAAAATCAGTAATTCGTTCTCCAACCTTGGATCTCTTCCTGCATATACTCTTTCTTGAAGAATTTTTATTTTATGTTCCAATTGGACTCTCTCCTCTCGAGTCTTCTTAGATTTTGAACCTGTATAACTAATATGTCCCCTAATAAAAGCTTTGAAAGCCTCCCACTTTACACATGCTGATGTTTGTGTAGTATTGATGTCAAAGAACTCATCTATCTGTTTTTCTATGTATTTAACAAATTCCTCATCCTGAAGCCATTTATGCTGAAATTGCCATCTGCCTGGTTCCTTTGTCAATTTCTTATCTACATATATTAGACAGCAGGGTGCATGATCAGAGATCACGATGTTATCATAAAAACAGTTTTGAATCTTGGACCTTAATTCTGTGGAGATCAAAAAATAATCAATACGTGAGAATGTCTTGTAGGTATTGGAATAACAAGAGTATGCTTTAACTTGTGGTTTCATTTCTCTCCATATATCTATCAATTTCAATTCTTTCATAAAATGATTAATGGTCATCCTACATCCATTGTGCGTACAGTCCAGTCCTGTTGATCTATCTATACCGGGATTCAATGTACAATTAAAATCCCCTGCTATTATATGTTGCCCTGTAAGTGATGATAAGATAAGAAATAAATTCGCAAAGAACTTTTTATCATCTATATTGGGACCATATAAGTTCACCAAGTTTATATTTTCTAATAGCAAAGATCCTTGAATGATTACATATCTTCCAAATTTGTCTCCAATTACATTTTTCACTTGAAATGGGACTGATTTATGTATGAGAGTCATAACTCCCCTGGCTCGGGATGAAAATGATGAGGTGAAAACATTTCCTTGCCATCTACTCCTAATTCTTTTTACATCCTCCTCTATTAGATGAGTTTCTTGTAAAAACACAATTTTTGAACCCATGTCTTTTATTTTATTCATAACTTGTTTAAGTTTTTTTAAATTTTGTAGACTTCTGCAATTCCATGAAGTTAAATTAAGATTAACGCTTTGATTTATGATCAATAGGGAGTTTGGGATTACCTTGCAGTGTAAACATGCTCAAACAGAAAAGCAAAAAAATGAGTGGTTGAACATTCACCCTACAAACTACACACAAATTCCCCCTTCCCACATTTGTGGCAATCCCCCCAAAAACAAAAGAAAAATTCCGTCTCCCGATATAGCCATCGACCGTTCCACACCCACGAGGATCAGCCAAAGCCACTCCTTCTTCATCCTCCCAATCACCCTAACTCTACTGCTTTTAATAACGTAACATTAACTCTCTTCTGTAATTTTCCAATTTAACTCCAAAATTTTATAGCAATTTTGTACTTTTTTTTTTTTATTATGTAATACAGTCTATATTTTGTAATCTTGTTATATGCTTCTCATCAGTTAAATGCTCAAATATTCTACCCTATATTCTTTTCATGCTTAGCTCCCACCAGTCTCTTCCTGGATCTTCTTGATGAGCTCCTGCGCCTCCTCGGGGGTCTTGAAGATGTGTGTTCTGCCCTCATATGTGACCAGAAGTCTTGCAGGGTGAATCACTCCATGACGAATCTCAAGGTTGCGCAGTTCTTTTACGGATGGGGTCAAACTGCTTCCTTAATTGTTGGATTCCTGAGGCCAAATCTGGGTAGAACCGCACCTGCTGATCTTGGTATTTAATTTCTCCTTTGGCCCGCACCGCGTTGGAGATCGTCATCCTGTCTCTGTAGCTAAGGAACTTCATAATTAGTGTCCTCGGTTCTGCCTTGTTACCTCTCGGTGGGCCAATTCGGTGGGAGCTTTCCAAGACGACTGATGATTTTAGCTCCGCGTTATTCAGCGCCTCCGGGATCCACCCCTCCAAAAAGGAGCATGAATCACGACCTTCGGCTCCCTCCGGTAAACCCACCAGCCTCAGGTTGTTCCGTCTGGACCGGGACTCCAAGTCCAGAACGTTATTTTCCAGATCTTTATTTTTTTTTTCCAAAGTGCGCACCTTTATTTGAAGAGCGCTGATTTCATCCTCCGCACTGGAAACACGAAGCTCCGCCTGCGTCACTCGCTCCACGCAGTCACCCAACTCCTTTCTCATTGCATCCAACGCTGCCATAATCCCATCAAGTTTAGCGGAAAAGTCTGCTCTCATTGAGTTAATGGCAGCCAGCACGGCACCTGTGCCGCCATCATCAGCAGTTACGGCACCACCGCTAGTTTCATCCGCCATATCCGCAGCTTTTTCTACTGCGCCACAAACTTTAAAGTCCGTTAATTTGGACTGCTTCGGCGATTCAGTTTTTCCCCCGCTTGATTTCCCAGCCTTAGTCTTCCCCGGCATATCCTCACCCAAACGCTGGGAAAAGTTCTGTTCCAAATGAGAGTTATTTGCCGAATCTTTATTTCCAGGAGCAGAGCAGAGTGATACGTGTCCTTCTAGGCGGCCGCCATAACCGGAAGTCCACATTACACATAATTAATCAAATACATAAAGAAAAGCGCAGTAATAATGAGTTTAGATGCAGAAAAAGCATTTGATAGGATTAATTGGATGTTCCTATATAATGTGCTGGAACGCTTTGGATTTAACGAAAAGTCAGTGCAATGCATAAAGACACTGTATCAAAAACCTGTGGCAAGAATCAAGATAAACGGTAGCTTAACAGACAAAGTAAATATACAAAGATCAACTCGGCAGGGATGCTGCCTATCGCCCACCTTGTTTGCTCTGTTCATAGAGCCACTGGCTCAAGCAATGCGACAAAATAAGAAATTAAAAGGAGTAACAATAAAGGGAGCGGAACACAAGATTGGGCTATTTGCAGACGATATTATAGTTTACCTTGAACAACCAGATGAATCAATAATGGAAATGATGGACTTGATAGAAAATTTTGGAAAATTATCAGGATACAAGATATAAACATAACAAAAACACAAATACTGACATTCCACTATAACCCTTTAAACTAGATAACTGATAAGATCAAACTAAACTGGAAACAAAAAGAAATAAAATACCTTGGAGTGAACATACCTAAAGATTTAAGCAAAATCTATAAAGCAAACTATGATAGGTTAGAACAAGAAATAAAAAAAGATATTGATAGATGGTCAATGTTAAATATGGATCTGAATTCAAAAATTAAGACAGTCAAAATCAGCATACAACCTAGACTGCTTTACCTCTTCCAGGCTCTACCAACAGAGATTTCTGGTGCCCAGTTCTCAAAGTGGGACAGGATGATATCGAGATTTGTTTGGGGAGGTAAAAAGCCAAGAGTGAAATATAAAACTCTCCAATTACCAAAAGAGAAAGGAGGCATGGGTCTACCGAGTCTAAAGGAATATTACTACTCAGCACAAATAAGATACAGTGGGGAAAAAAAGTATTTAGTCAGCCACCAATTGTGCAAGTTCTCCCACATAAAAGATGAGAGAGGTCTCCAATTTTCATCATAGGTATACCTCAACTATGAGAGACAAAATGAGAAAAAAAAAATCCAGAAAATCACATTGAAGGATTTTTAATGAATTAATTGGTAAATTCCTCGGTAAAATAAGTATTTGGTCAATAACAAAAATTCATCTCTATACTTTGTTATATACCCTTTGTTGGCAATGACAGAGGTCAAATGTTTTCTGTAAGTCTTCTCAAGGTTTTCACACACTGTTGCTGGTATTTTGGCCCATTCCTCCATGCAGATCTCCTCTAGAGCAGTGATGTTTTGGGGCTGTCGCTGGGCAACACGGACTTTCAACTCCCTCCAAAGATTTTCTATGGGGTTGAGATCTGGAGACTAACTAGGCCATTCCAGGACCTTGAAATGCTTCTTACGAAGCCACTCCTTCGTTGCCCGGGCAGTGTGTTTGGGATCATTGTCATGCTGAAAGACCCAGCCACGTTTCATCTTCAATGCCCTTGCTGATGGAAGGAGGTTTTCACTCAAAATCTCACAATACATGGCCCCATTCATTCTTTCCTTTACACGGATCAGTTGTCCTGGTCCCTTTGCAGAAAAACAGCCCCAAAGTATAATGTTTTCACCCCCATGCTTCACAGCAGGTATGGTGTTCTTTCTCCTCCAAACACAACAAGTTAAGTTTTTACCAAAAAGTTCTATTTTGCTTTCATCTGACTATATGACATTCTCCCAATCCTCTTCTGGATCATCCAAATGCTCTCTAGCAAACTTCGGACAGGCCTGGACATGTACTGGCTTAAGCAGGGGGACACGTCTGGCACTGCAGGATTTGAGTCCCTGGCGGCGTAGTGTGTTACCGATGTAGCCTTTGTTACTTTGGTCCCAGCTCTCTGCAGGTCATTCACTAGGTCCCCCCATGTGGTTCTGGGATTTTTGCTCACTGTTCTCATGATCATTTTGACCTCACGGGGTGAGATCTTGCGTGGAGCCCCAGATCAAGGGAGATTTTCAGTGGTCTTGTATGTCTTCCATTTTCTAATAATTGCTCCCACAGTTGATTTCTTCACACCAAGCTGCTTACCTATTGCAGATTCAGTCTTCCCAGCCTGGTGCAGGTCTACAATTTTGTTTCTGGTGTCCTTTGACAGCTCTTTGGTCTTGGCCATAGGGGAGTTTGGAGTCTGACTGTTTGAGGTTGTGGACAGGTGTCTTTTATACTGATAATGAGTTCAAACAGGTCTTAAAGAAGAAGTTACAGGTCTGTGAGAGCCAGAAATTTTGCTTGTTTGTAGGTGACCAAATACTTATTTTACCGAGGAATTTACCAATTAATTAACCACTTGCGCTCCGTTGTTCCACGGGCGGGCAAGTCTCTGCGTCCTAAGATGCACGAGGGCGCACTCGTGCGCACTCTGACGCATAGACCAGATTGTGGTGATGTAGGTGATGATGGTGATGTAGTGGCATCCAAGCGCCACTAAAAAAAAAAAACTGCAGAGACAGCCGCGAACAGATTAGTTCATCTGATTGACCTCTCATTCGACTAATAAGAGCCTTGAATTGGGTTTCTGAAACCTTGAAGAGCCAATGAATGAAAACCTAGGAAGGAGGACCCGCCTACTGTTAATGCAGGAGCCAATTGAAGCACAGAAATTCAGGCTGGGTGAAGAGAGATTTACTGCTGCAGCAGATGAAAACAAAGGACGCTGGACGAATCTGCTCCAGACCCCGCAGCATGGAGAACACCCACAAGTGGGACCTGCACTCATTCCAGCAGAATAGACGTTTCGGATTCTCTTCCGTCATCATAGACCGACGGAGGCCGACGACAAAGGTCGTAAATCATTCACCAAAACCGCAATAATGGAATTATGTTTTGATCGGGATCCACGAGCCGAGCAGCGTCGCGTTCGTCTTACAGTGGGGAAGAGAAGTTCGCCACGACTCTGCTGCTGTGAAGAGGTAAGGTGTTATAAGCTAAATTATTATTTATCCCTGAAAACTGTAATCCAAAAATGACTTTTGACCGATCGGTAAATTACAACTGTACTGCGCACGAAGTACGAAGTGCGTGCGCCGCGATAAACGGTTCATTTGCCGTGTTCGGACCGTGAACGCCCCCACCCACCCCCCCGCTGCAGAAGAGGAGCGGGGGGGGGGGCGTTCACGGTCCGAACGCCCCCGGTCCGTGGGGGGAAGCATATGAGTCTATTCCTTCATGTGATGGCCGTCTTCTGCAGCGGGGGGGGGGGGGGGACAACCCCCCCCCACACACACACACACACACACACAGTAGCGGGGGGGGGGGGGCGCTGTGAAAACATGCAAGGAGTGTAATCCATCATGTAGCGAGGGCCGAACTCCGTCTTTTTTAGCGGGGGGGGGCCACACACACACACACAGACACAGCCCTGAGTGTGACCTTTCATTAGAGCCTAAAATGAAGCTTCTAGATTGAATTATTCAAAAGTTAGATGTTTTTCCAAACTGTGCCATTTGGCACAATTTGGCACAGTTCCAAAACGCCTGGGAACAGCCTGAGAACAAAGCTGTGTAAAATATTCATTTTTTTGTGGTATTGTTACCAAATTTGGATCTCAGCTTGATAACACTTGGTTCTACATTTCTGTTGCATTTTCCAGCCGGATTGGACAGCTGTGTGTTATTTGCAAGCATTTGTATCCAAAAAAATGTGTCCAATTTTATTTTCTTCAAGTTCAGTATGTTTAGATGACTGTAACTCAGTGGCCGGAGCACGTAGAGAGATTGTTTTTTTTTTTTTGCCAAAAAATTCAAAGTGTTTTCTTTTAAATGAGACCAACCCCATGAAGATGCTGCAAAGGGTTGAATAACAGCTTTCGATTTACTTTGGGCACGTTATTTTTTGGCATTTTTAGGAAAATTGCCCGGAGTGCAAGGGGTTAATTAAAAATCCTTCAATGTGATTTTCTGGATTTTTTTTTTCTCATTTTGTCTCTCATAGTTGATGTATACCTATGATGAAAATTGGAGACCTCTCTCATCTTTTAAGTGGGAGAACTTGCACAATTGGTGGCTGACTAAATACTTTTTTGCCCCACTGTATATCATAAGTATGTGCGACGGAGGATAAGAGGCAAAATGGAAAGAAAAGGAAATTGAGGGACTCCCAGTACAAAGCATAATAGGAGATAAGGATGCATATAAGCAAATCAAACAAATAGACCCAATCACTGAATTTACTTTGGAACTGTGGTATAAAATAGTACAAAAGTATAATATAAAGGAGGACATAAAACTATTGAAATGGGTAGCATTTGACAGTCAGTTTGAACCGGCAAAGCAAGATAGGGGATACAAAAATCTGGTAAACAAGGGAATCACAGCATGGGGCAATATCGGAAAAAAAGATTTCGGGAGTTTTGTAAACATGAGAAGAAAATTTAAACTAGAAAAATCTGAATTCTTTAGATATCTGCAGATGAGAGATTATTATATGAGGAAGATTAGGCATAACCTCCACACAGATGTGAGTGAGATTATACAATTCATTCTAAGCTCGTATGCAGGAAATAAAATAAGAATTATTTCAAAGCTATATCAGAAACTTACGGCAAACAAACATTCAAGTAACTATATAAAAGAGAAATGGGAGAAAGAGCTAAATTTAAACAGAAGAAAACTGGCAAGAAATATGGAAAACACAACACACATCAACAAGTTCAAGGACATGGAGGGAATTTGGATGGAAAAACCTGATTCACTATTTCATTACATCACAGTTTCAAAGAAAATATACAAATACCCAATCTATATGCTGGAGGGGCTGTGGGGCTCAAAATGCAGACCACTCACATATGTTTTGGAAATGCTGCAAAATCTCATCATTCTGGAAATCTATACATGTGACATTACAGAGGATATTAGGACATAATATACCAATGAACTGTAACTTGGATGTATTTGTCATCTTAAGAGACAATGTAATACAGGCTGAGGACAGATATCTAGTTAAAATATTGCTGATTGCATGTAAAAAAACAATCACCAGAAAATGGCAATCAGAAGTTCTTCCTGACCAAGAGCAATGGACTGACGTTGTTGAGGATATACACTACGGTTCAAAAGTTTGGGGTCACTTAGAAATTTCCTTATTTTTGAAAGAAAAGCACTTTTTTTCGATGAAGATAACTTTAAACTAATCAGAAATACACTCTATACATTGCTAATGTGGTAAATGACTATTCTAGCTGCAAATGTCTGGTTTTTGGTGCAATATCTACATAGGTGTATAGAGGCCCATTACCAGCAACTATCACTCCAGTATTCTATTGGTACAATGTGTTTGCTCATTGTGTCAGAAGGCTAATGGATGATTAGAAAACTCTTGTGCAATCATGTTAGGTCTGCAATGCTGTAATTGCTGCAAATGGAGGATTCTTTGACGAAAGCAAAGTTTGAAGGAAAAAATTACTATTTCACATTCAAATCATTATTTCTAACCTTGTCAATGCCTTGACTATATTTTCTATTCATTTTACAACTCATGGTAGTAAATAAGTGTGACTTTTCATGGAAAACACAAAATAATTGTCTGGGTGACCCCAAACTTTTGAACGGTAGTGTACGTTTAATGGAAAAACTAACATATCGACAAAGAATGCAAGAAGGACAATATGAAAAAAAATGGTGGAAATGGACACACTACAAAGTGCAACAACGAGACAGAAATTGAAAGAATAACCAAAGACACTGGAAAACCAGAAGAATTAAGAGATGGAAACTAAAAACTTGATGCTCCAACATTTGTCCCCCCCCCCCCCCCCCGCTTTTTCTTTTTTTTTTCTTCCTCTAGCTCCTTTTTTTAAATATAGAGACTGTGATCTGAATGTAATATGTATGATGAAAAATGAATAAAAATCAGTTACAAAAGAAAAGAGGCTTTTCTGTCCTCCACTCGTTACCTGTATTAATGGCACCTGTTTGACCTCGTTATCAGTATAAAAGACACCTGTCCACAACCTCAAACAGTCAAACTCCAAACTCCACTATGGCCAAGACCAAAGAGCTGTCAAAGGACACCAGAAACAAAATTGTAGACCTGCACCAGGCTGGGAAGACTGAATGTGCAATAGGTAAGCAGCTTGGTGTGAAGAAATCAACTGTGGGAGCAATTATTAGAAAATGGAAGACATACAAGACCACTGATAATCTCCCTCGATCTGGGGCTCCACGTAAGATCTCACCCCGTGGGGTCAAAATGATCACGAGAACGGTGAGCAAAAATCCCAGAACCACACGGGGGGACCTAGTGAATGACCTGCAGAGAGCTGGGACCAAAGTAACAAAGGCTACATCAGTAACGCACTACGCCACCAGGGACTCAAATCCTGCAGTGCCAGACGTGTCCCCCTGCTTAAGCCAGTACATGTCCAGGCCCGTCTGAAGTTTGCTAGAGAGCTTTTGGATGATCCAGAAGAAGATTGGGAGAATGTCATATGGTCAGATGAAACCAAAATAGAACTTTTTAGTAAAAACTCAACTTGTCGTGTTTAGAGGAGAAAGAACACCATACCTACTGTGAAACATGGGGGTGGAAACATCATGCTTTGGGCCTTTTTTTCTGCTAAGGGACCAGGACAACTGATCAGTGTAAAGGAAAGAATGAATGGGACCATGTATCGTGAGATTTTGAGTTAAAACCTCCTTCCATCAGCAAGGGCATTGAAGATGAAACGTGGCTGGATCTTTCAGCATGACAATGAGCCCAAACACACCGCCCGGGCAACGAAGGAGTGGCTTCGTAAGAAGCATTTCAAGGTCCTGGAGTGGCCTAGCCAGTCTCCAGATCTCAACCCCATAGAAAATCTTTGGAGGGAGTTGAAAGTCCGTGTTGCCCAGCGACCGCCTCAAAACATCACTGCTCTAGAGGAGATCTGCATGGAGGAATGGGCCAAAATACCAGCAATAGTGTGTGAAAACCTTGAGAAGACTTACAGAAAACGTTTGACCTCTGCCATTGCCAGCGAAGGGTATATAACAAAGTATTGAGATGAACTTTTGTTATTGACCAAATACTTATTTTACCGAGGAATTTACCAATTAATTCATTAAAAATCATTCAATGTGATTTTCTGGATTTTTTTTTTCTCATTTTGTCTCTCATTGTTGAGGTATACCTATGATGAAAATTGGAGACCTCTCTCATCTTTTAAGTGAGAGAGTCAGCCACCAACTTGCACAATTGGTGGCTGACTAAATACTTTGTTGCCCCACTGTATGTCACGAAAGAACTGTTCTTGCCGTGTGTGTGGATATGGATTATCGTAGTCTCTTAATTTTCTTAATCAGTGTTCATCTATATTTATTTAAGTCAGTGAGATCTCTGATTATTATGGCCTTTGCTTCCTCAGGTGTTCCATTTAGTTTGATCCAAACTCTACAGTTTCTTGTCCATGTTACTTGTATCTTGTTTCGTCTTTTCAGCATCCATGCTTGCTGTGCTATTTCAGCATTAGTCTTTGTTAAATGTTCATTTAGGTAAACTTCTGTTCCTCGTAGCTTTCTGGCCTGCCTCAGTATGTCATTCTTTACCCTTCTGTTCACAAAGCGCATCACAATTGATTTCTTTGTTTTATTATCCTTTCTGGGTAAAGTATGACAGGCTGAAATTGCATTTACTTCAACCTTTATGTTTCTGCTTTCAAGGAACTGAAGCACTTGGCTTTCCAGGGAGACATTCACTTAGAGGAGCCTCCTTACTTCTCATTCCTGCTGTAACATTGGCATATGATTGGTATTTAATGTCTAGTCCACTAATAATTAAATCATCCATTCGTAAATATTGTTCAAGATCCTCGATGCGTCGCTCCAAGTCTGCAAATTTTTTTTGTCTCTTTCCATAATTATTAATTTCAGTTCTCAGACTTCCTCCACTAGCTCTAATAGTTTAGACTGTTGATTGGCCACTTTGGCCAGTTCTTCTGACATGAAGTTCAGAGATTTTTTTTTTAATCTCTTCCATTTCCTCCCTTCTTTGGTGGCATTTTTTTCTGACCTGATGATGATAAAACACTCTCTGCTGGTGTCGCCGGTATCCGATCCAGCTGACCTCGAATCCAGCTGGGGCCTCAGCTAGCCCCCTCCGCTGCTAGTCCCGCTGCTTACTGCCGCTGTAATTGAGCTCCGATCCAGCTCCTGTCCAGCCGGGGCGCCGGCAGCTCCTCTGCCGAGCCCCGCCACCTATCGCCGTCTTCCTCAGTAGTTCCTCCACCAAGCCCCGCCGCTGTAATTGAGCTCCGATCTGGCTCTTATCCAGCTGGGGCCCCGGCAGCTCTTCCACTGATCCCCACCTCCTACCGCCGCTGTAGTTGAGCTCCGATCTGGCTCCTGTGCAGCTGTGGCCTCAGTTAGTTCCTCCGCCAAGCCCCAATCACAAGATTCTAAGAATCTGTGCGGGAGGCTCAGCCGTCATCTACCGGGCCGATGCCTGGACACGGTCCGTGCGCCGCGTCCAGACCGTGAACGCTTACCCCCCCCCCCCCCCGCTACTCTTCTATAGCGGATTGCAGATATTATTGCAGATATTTTAGTACAACTGTGTGTAGTAGACCGCGGCGCACCGTCCCCGCGGTCCGTCATGTAGCGATGGGCGATGTCCGTCCTCTGTAGCGGGGGGGTGGGAGTTATCTTCTACATTACAGATATTTTAGTATAATTTTTAGTGCACTGTAGGTTATTTTTTCTTGTAAAAAAAAAAAAAGCCACACATTTTTTACGTGGCATGCTTCTTTGTGTGTGGGGGCTTTTTTGTACATTCATTCATTCATGAATGAATAAACAACTCCCCCTACACACACACACAGCCCTTCACCTTTCATTAGAGCCCAAGATGAAGCTTCTATATTGAATCATTCAAAAGTTAGACGTTTTTCCAAACTGTGCCATTTGGCACAATTTGGCACAGTTCAAAAACGCCTGGGAACTACCTGAGTAAAAAAACTGTGTAATATATTCATTTTTTGTGGTATTGTTACAAAATTTTGACCTCAGCTGGATAACACTTGGTTCTACATTTCTGTTGCATTTTCCAGCCCGGATCTACAGCTGTGTGTTATTTGCAAGCATTTGTATCCAAAAAAAAACACCCAGACGAAATTTATTTTCTTCAAGTTCAGTATGTTTAGATGACTGTTACTCAGTGGCAGGAGCACTTAGAGAGATTATGACTGTTTTGCCAAAAAATTCAAAGTGTTTTCTTTTAAATGAGACCAACCCCATGAAGATGCTGCAAAGGGTTGAAGAACAGCTTTTGATTTACTTTGGGTATGTTATTTTTAGGCGTTTTTAGGGAAATTGACCAGAGTGCAAGGGGTTAATTTATATATGTTTCATTGGATCATCGTGAAATGTATATCCCCGTCTATTAAGGTGGGTTGTGCCAAATGTCGTGAAGTAAGCACCGAAGGGATGGGAAGGGGGAGGGTTTTATATCGGGTTTAAATTTTGTTTTTTTTGTGTGGTCAGTGCTTTTCACTTATTTTTCAAGGAGACACCCCTTTTTTTATATAAATACTGTATATTTATGGCAGGGTTTTTTTAGGTCATAATTCCTTCATAAATGTTTTGGTTTTTGGTTATGAATAAGGTAATAAAATTTGTTAGCTATTATGTGAATGGGTTAAATGGACCGGTTAAAAAGAAAATTTTGACACAGCTTAAAAAACTGCAGATTGACATAGCTTTCATTCAAGAGACCCATCTTACCACAATAGAAGATACAAAGCTAAAAAGAGAATGGCTAGGTCACATAATATCATCATTTAATTCTAAAGCTAGGGGAGTGGCAATACTAATTAATAAAAATTTCCCAGTGATTATTGAAGAAACTCTTATTGAGCCTTCTGGTTGATATGTACAGTGGGGCAAAAAAGTATTTAGTCAGCCACCAATTGTGCAAGTTCTCCCACTTAAAAGATGAGAGAGGTCTCCAATTTTCTTCATAGGTATACCTCAACTATGAGAGACAAAATGAGAGGAAAAAAAAATCCAGAAAATCGCATTGAAGGATTTTTAATGAATTAATTGGTAAATTCCTCGGTAAAAGTATTTGGTCAATAACAAAAGTTCATCTCAATATTTTGTTATATACCCTTTGTTGGCAATGACAGAGGTCAAACATTTTCTGTAAGTCTTCACAAGGTTTTCACACACTGTTGCTGGTATTTTGACCCATTCCTCCATGCAGATCTCCTCTAGAGTAATGATGTTTTAGGGCTGTCACTGGGCAACACGGACTTTCAACTCCCTCCAAAGATTTTCTATGGGGTTGAGGTCTGGAGACTGGCTAGGCCACTCCAGGACCTTGAAATGCTTCTTACGAAGCCACTCCTTTATTGCCCAGGCGGTGTGTTTGGGATTATTGTCATGCTGAAAGACCCAGCCATGTTTCATCTTCAATGCCCTTGCTGATGGAAGGAGGTTTTCACTCAAAATCTCACAATACATGGCCCCATTCATTCTTTCCTTTACATGGATCAGTCGTCCTGGTCCCTTTGCAGAAAAACAGCCCCAAAGTATGATGTTTCCACCCCCATGCTTCACAGTAGGTATGGTGTTCTTTCTCCTCCAAACACGACAAGTTGAGTTTTTACCAAAAAGTTCTATTTTAGTTTCATCTGATCATATGACATTCTCCCAATCCTCTTCTGGATCATCCAAATGCTCTCTAGCAAACTTCAGACGGGCCTGGACATGTACTGGCTTAAGCAGGGGGACACGTCTGGCACTGCAGGACTTGAGTCCCTGGCGGCGTAGTGTGTTACTGATGGTAGCCTTTGTTACTTTGGCCCCAGCTCTCTGCAGGTCATTCAATAGGTCCCCCCGTGTGGTTCTGGGATTTTTGCTCACCGTTCTCGTGATCATTTTGACCCCACGGGGTGAGATCTTGCGTGGAGCCCCAGATCGAGGGAGATTATCAGTGGTCTTGTATGTCTTCCATTTTCTAATAATTGCTCCCACAGTTGACTTCTTCACACCAAGCTGCTTACCTATTGCAGATTCAGGCTTCCCAGCCTGATGCAGGTCTACAATTTTGTTTCTGGTGTCCTTTGACAGCTCTTTGGTCTTGGCCATAGTGGAGTTTGGAGTCTGACTGTTTGAGGTTGTGGACAGGTGTCTTTTATACTGATAACGAGTTCAAACAGGTGCCATTAATACAGGTAACGAGTGGAGGACAAAGGAGCCTCTTAAAGAAGAAGTTACAGGTCTGTGAGAGCCAGAAATCTTGCTTGTTTGTAGGTGACCAAATACTTATTTTCCACCATAATTTGCAAATAAATTCTTTAAAAATCCTTCAATGTGATTTTCTGTATTTTTTTTTTCTCATTTTGTCTCTCGTAGTTGAGGTATACCTATGATGAAAATTGGAGACCTCATCTTTTAAGTGGGAGAACTTGCGCAATTGGTGGCTGACTAAATACTTTTTTTCCCCACTGTATTAGTAAATTGTCAGATTTATTCAGAACGATGGACACGTTTAAATTTATTTGCACTTAATTACGACTAGTGCTTTCATTCAAGATATTTTTCTGAAAATATCAGAGGGATGACAAAATATATTGATAGGTGGTGATTTTAATTTCGGTTTAGATCCTATTCTGGATAAATCAGCTATTACAGTATCTAAATCAAAAGCAGCCCAATCGACTTTGGCCTTTATGAAAGATAATTGAATAGATATCTGGAGACAAATGCACTCGCAAACTAGGGATTATTATGATTGTCCCCATAATTGACATACTAGGTTTGATTTTTTTTATTGTCCAGAAAGTTATTTCATCACATAGTGGAATCTGAATGTTTACCCAGGATCTTACCTGATCACTCAACTCTTACTCTGGTGTTTTTTTCCGGAATTAAAATAATCTATATAGATAACAATTTAATCCTCTACTTCTTCAAAAACAAGATTTTTGTACATTTATTAATGTTTAAATAGTTATTTTGCTAGACAAATTATACCTCTGCCACTAATAGTTTTATATTTTGGGACATGTTAAAAGCTTATTTGAGGGGCCAAATAATTTTATATACCAAAGGTATTAAAAATAAATATATGACTGAAATGGAAGAATTGGAAACAGAAGTATTAAGATAAGATAAGCCTTTATTAGTCCCACAACGGGGAAATTCCAGGATTGCAACAGCACAGGGATAGCAACACTCGCAGCAACAATCAGAAGGCAAGAAAAAAAACAAGCAAGCAAGAGCAGCTAATATACATATGTACATATTACTATAAAATATATATATATACACACACACAGACAGTGCAGAGCATTGTAGCTGGATGGAATAAATATATGAATATATATATTTAAACTTGAAAAAGATTTTCAACAGTCTGAATCTCGAGAATTATATCAACAATTGATCAATAAAAAAGCTTAAGTACAACACATTATGTACTCATAAAACTGAGAAAACTATTATGAATACCAGAGATATTATGAATTGGGAGAGAAGGCACGTAAAATTTTATCCTGGCAAATAAGAAAAGAAGAAAATGCAAAGACAATCAACTCAATTCAAACTGAAATGGGGACAATTTCATATAATCCAGTAAAGATTAATGAAACATTTAAACATTTGTACATATATTTATATAAATCATGACCAAAATTTATGAATTTCTCTCTACCATTAATATAGCCACACTTGGCTAAGAAGATAAAAAAAAAAAAAAAAAAAATTGTGATCTTTCTTTTACACAAAAATAGATTAAGAAAGCACTGAATTCTTTGCAATCTAACAAATCTCCTGGGGAAGACTGCCCCCCCCCCGAATTTTATAAGGAATTCACTTGCACTTCTTCCTTTTATTATGGATGTGATTACTTTAGCATCAAAAATTCAATCTCTTCCTGAATCATTCTCGACTGCTATAATCACTGTGATTCACAAAAAAGTAAAGACCCATTGAAGTGTTCTTCATATTGATCTATTTCATTATTAAATACAGATTACAAATTGATTTCTAAGGCCTTGGCTAACAGAATTGGTCAACATTTACCACAGTTAATAAATCTGGAATAAAGTGGATTTATTTTGAAACACTTACCAATTAATAACTTGTGTAGATTATTTAATATCCATGTAGCAAAATCTGAGATTGAGCCTAGTATAGCTGTAGCCCTCGATGCAGAAAAGGCATTCGATAGGCTAGAATGGCCACATTTATTTAAAGTCTTGGCTAAGTTTGGATTTGGTCAGTTGTTTGATTGGATAAAAAGTTTATATTAAAAACCCCGAGCAAAGTGGTTACCATTGGACAAATTTCAACATCATTTTCTCTCAGCAGGCCAACTCAACAAGGCTGTCCTTTGTCTCCAGCACTTTTTGTTTTAGCTATTGAACCTTGAGCAGAAGCAATTCAACAGGATCCTGACATAAATGGCTTTAAAGTAGATACAGTTATTCATAAAATTAATCTTCTGGCAGATATTATTCTATATTTAACAGACCCTGGTAATTCCCTTATTAAGTTACAGAGTTTACTTGATACATAAAGTATTATTTCAGGATACAAAGTGAATTGGAGATAAAAGTGAGATTATTCCATTAGCAAATTTTGATTATACTGTATATGAAAAGATAACTTCATTTAAGTGGTGTCCAAATGGAATAAAATATCTTGGAATAACTGTAGATAATGATCATCTTCCATTGCTCAGTGAAATTCAAGATGATTTACGTAGATGGATGAACCTGCCCATTACCTTAATTGGCAGAGTTAACTGTGTCAAAATGAATGTGTTACCAAGATCACAATATCTTTTCCAGTCCCTACCCATTCTGTTACCCTCAAGTTTCTTTAAAATTATTAACAATGTCAGAGTTTACATGGAATGGTAAAATTCCTCGAGTGTCTATAGAGAAGTTAACTTGGAATTACAAGCTTGGAGGTCTACAATTGCCTAACTTCAAAAAATATTATTTAGCCGCTCGGATGCAATTTATTTCACTCTTCTTTGAGACTGATGACCCTCCTTTATGGATTCAAATTGGATTAGACTCCTTGAAGGAAAAGACTCCTAGGCTACGGTCACACTGCATGTTTTATTGCTCAATTCTGATTGTTTTGCACAAATGTGACCCATATCTGATTGTTTTTTTTAATGATTGTCTGAACAGCACATATCCTATTTTTTTTATTTTTTGTTGTTGTTGTTTTCTCCCCACACCAGACCCAAGCCACTTTCATATGTGGTCCTAATTCGGATACGTATCTGATATTTTCCAAAGCGACCTCAGTCTGAACTGCCAATTTGCATTTCATCCGACTTTTTCCTCATTGAAGTGAGACAGATGTTACAGTTCTGAAGTGGAGGAGAGATAGATACTTTATTTCGAACAAAAACGTATAACAAAAACAAAACAAATGACAAATGCAATAAAGTAACAGTATACAGTGTTCGAAAGGGAGAAGGAAGAAGTGAACACTTATTAATTCCATCTCCTCTTTTCCATAAATACACCCATGTGAATTATATACAAATTACCACATTTAAGACCCCAAGTAAACAATTTACTGTATTTTTTACATATCAACATTAACACCCATCCATCCTAACATACATTGATGTCCATACATCAAAACCAGCCTCAAACAACACAGATATACACAGTGCTGTCCCACCCACCATTCCATAGTGTCCCATAATGTCCCAGAGTGAACATAATGAATCGTACATATAAATACTACCCTTCTAACATATATCCTTTCAGCAAATGGTGCTTATACCTCTTTTTGAATTGATTTCTGTTTGTACATAGTTTCAGTTCCGGCTCCAGACTGTTCCACAAATCCACCCCACAGACAGATATGCACATACTTTTCTTGGTTGTATGTGTCTTGGGTTTGGTAAAGTTTAAGTCTCCTCTCAAATTATGATCATTGTCTCTTTTTTTTAAATATTTTTTGTATATTAGTTGGGAGTTGATTATTAATTGCCCTGTACATGACTTGTGCTGTCTTAAATTTAACTAAATCGATGAACTTTATGACATGTGACTTTAAGAACAACGAATTGGTATGGTCTCTATATCCTGCATTGTTTATTATCCTTATAGCTCTTTTTTGTAATGTGCATATTGACTGTAGGTTGGTTTTGTAGGCGTTTCCCCAGACTTCTACACAGTAGTTAAGATAAGGTAAAAACAGTGAATTGTACAATAAGACCAATGATTTATAGTCCAAGATGTGTCTTGTCTTCCCCAACAAATGGTGTTTATACCTCTTTTTGAATTGATTTCTGTTTGTACATAGTTTCAGTTCCAGCTCCAGACTGTTCCACAAATCCACCTCACAGACAGATATGCACATACTTTTCTTGGTTGTTCGTATCTTGGGTTTTGTAAAGTTTAAGTCTCCTCTCAAATTATGATCATAGTGTGGCGGCATGAAATAATAGGCAGCGAACTGAGAGTTTTTGAGGGAGTTTATTAATCATACCGCCATCATAGAACTCACTCCAGCCCTGTGCAGGCGGGCTGGGAGCGGGTCCTCAGGCTCTCGTGAGGAGACACAGAATGCGTGTGTCAGAAGCAGTGGTCAGAGAGAGAGAGAGAGAGTGAGCTACAGAGCATATGCAGTTTTTATACCCAGTTACAGACAATACATGAAAGGCATGGGACATTTGCATCACAGTCAGAGCAGGAAGCATGAACGTTTGCATTTGAGTCATACATATCAACATCGGAACTGGCAGGAAGAAGCTAGACAGAGCGGCTGCCTATTGATCTCAATACACACATCTCATCGTTCTGCTAATTGCCCCAGCTGAGCGCTCTGCTTGTCCGTGGCTGTTGTGGGGGTTACCCATAATAGTCTCTTTTTTTAAATATTTTTTGTATATTAGTTGGGAGTTGATTATTAATTGCCCTGTACATTACTTGTGCTGTCTTAAATTTAACTAAATCGATGAACTTTGACATGTGACTTTAAAAACAACGAATTGTATGGTCTCTATATCCTACATTATTTATTATCCTTATAGCTCTTTTTTGTAATGTGCATATTGACTGTAGGTTGGTCTTATAGGTGTTTCCCCAGACTTCTACACAGTAGTTAAGATAAGGTAGAAACAGTGAATTGTACAGTAAGACCAATGATTTATAGTCCAAGATGTGTCTTGTCTTCCCCAGTATGCCTATACATTTTGCTAATTTGGCCCGGATGTGACTGATGTGAGGTTTCCAGCAGATTTTATTGTCTAGCGTCACCCCCAGAAACTTATTTTCCTGTACTGTTTCTATTCTGGTATCATCATGGGTCCCAAGAGAGCTCTGCAAAATGAAGAGGTGGATGAAATAAAAAAAAGCGCTGGATTTCTTGGCGGAAGAGATTTCCGCTGTAAAGACGCAGCAAAGAAGCATCCTGGACCTAGTGGAGGAAATAAAATCGCTGCGGAGCCAGAACGCTGAGAAAGACAAGAGGCTGGCGTATCTGGAGAGCAGAATGGCGGAAATGGACCAGAACACTCGGGCGAACGACGTGATCATCACGGGGCTCCACATCAAACCCCGATCATACGCGAGAGCAGTGGCCGCAGACAGCAGTGGAGGTAAGCTGGAAGAGGAATCCGCTGAGCAACAAGTGTCGGCCTTCATGCAGTCGAAAGGAATTCAGCTGGACTGCAACAACATTGAGTCCTGCCACCCTCTGCCTAGGAAAAACGGAGAAAAACCGGCAGTGATCATGAGGTTTGTGAACAAAAAACACAAGACTGCGCTACTGAAACAAGGTAGAAGCTAAAAGGAACAAACATTTACATAAACGAGCACCTCACGAAAGAAAACGCAGAAATAGCCAGGAAAGCAAGATACATGAAAAAGCAGAAAAAGATTCAAAACACCTGGACATCAAACTGTAAAATATACATCAAATTAAACGGATCGCCTGAAGAAGCCAAGGTCATTAACATCCGTAATATTATGGAACTGGACAAATATCAATGAATATTAAGAACTGGAGTCACTGCAACAATTCAGACAACTGTAGGACACTGAAAGATTTTACTCATCTGCAACAAAACATTCAACAACATGAATCAAAAAATCAACAAACAGGAACAACAGGAACTGAAAGTTTTTGAATACACAGATCACAACCCACAGGACGTAGAATATGACATAGACCCTGATAATAATTTATTTAACTCAATCAATAATGACTGTAATTATTACACGGATGAACAGTTTAACACAATGGTCACATCTGATTTCAATATTTCTATGATCCACTTCAACAGCAGGAGTCTCTATGCAAACTTTAATAACATTAAAGATTACTTACATCAGTTTAAAGAGCCCTTCAATATTGTGGCAATATCAGAGACGTGGCTCAGTGAAGAGAAAGGAGTGGATTTTACCATGGATGGCTATGAATTAAATTATATAAATAGAAAAGTGAAAAAAGGAGGAGGAGTTGCAATTTATGTTGACAAGAGCTTGAAATACAAGGTTGTTGAAAATCTGACAGTAACTGTGGATGATTTATTTGAATGTATTACAATAGAAATCTGTCTGGACAATGTGAAGAATGTAGTAGTGAGCTGTGTATATAGAACACCTGGATCAAACATTGACTTATTTAAGGACTGGATGGAAAAAATGAATGCAGTGGAAGCTGAGATCAAATATAAAAGATATAAAAATAAGCTTACTACTATAATGAGGACCTGTAAGAAAGAATATTACAACAGAATACTAGAGGATAACAAAAATAACATAAGAGGAATATGGCAAGTACTCAATGGGATTATTAGTAATCGTCCTAAGAATGCAAATTATCCAGAATATTTTATCGAAAATGGCAGTTTGATAAATAATATGGAGGATGTGGTCAGTGGTTTCAATCAATTTTTTATAAACGTTGGTCCTGAATTAGCAAAATCAATAGTGACACCAGAAACAAACCACAGTGGTTCTGTGAATGAAATAGAAGATAGAAATCCAAACACAATCTTTTTGGGTGCAGTTACTGAAAAGGAAATTACCGAGACTGTGAGTAAATTTAAGAACAAAAAATCAATGGACTGGAATGAAATTGACATGACAATAGTGAAAAAAGTAATTGAGGGAATTGTTAAGCCACTCACCCACATCTGTAACCTGTCATTTCAAACTGGTAAATTTCCAGACAAAATGAAAATAGCAAAAGTAATACCTCTATACAAAACAGGAGACAGTCATCGCTTCACAAATTACAGGCCAGTCTCTTTACTCACAATTCTCCAAAATACTTGAAAAAATCTTCACTAAGAGACTGGATGATTTCATTGAAAAACACAACCTCCTTACAGATAGCCAGTATGGTTTTAGAGCAGATAAATGTACATCTTTGGCACTGATCGAACTTATAGAAGAAATTACTAGTTGTATTGATTTAAAAAAAAAGGTTGCTGTAGGAGTATTTATAGATTTAAAGAAAGCTTTTGACACCATTGACCACAGAATACTACTAAGGAAACTGGAAAGGTATGGGATAAGAGGGGTAGGACTGAGTTGGGTGGAAAGTTATTTAAGTAACAGACAACAATTTGTACAAATTGGAGAGCACAAATCACCCTTCATGGACATCACTTGTGGTGTGCCCCAGGGGTCAGTTTTGGGACCCAAACTCTTTATTTTGTATATAAAATGACATATGCCAAGTATCAAAAATTCTGGAATTTATTTTGTGTGCGGATGACACAAATATCCTTTGCACTGGTGAGAATTTGCAGCAGGTTTTAGAGGTGGTCACAACTGAAATGGAAAAATTAACGCAGTGGTTCAACAAAAATAAATTATCTCTAAATCTAAAAAAAACAAAGATTATGGTGTTTTGAAATTATAAAATAAATCATGAAATAATGGTAACGATAGATGATACCAGAATAGAAACGGTACAGGAAAATAAGTTTCTGGGGGTGACGCTAGACAATAAAATCTGCTGGAAACCTCACATCAGTCACATCTGGGCCAAATTAGCAAAATGTATAGGCATACTGGGGAAGACAAGACACATCTTGGACTATAAATCATTGGTCTTATTGTACAATTCACTGTTTTTACCTTATCTTAACTACTGTGTAGAAGTCTGGGGAAACGCCTACAAGACCAACCTACAGTCAATATGCACATTACAAAAAAGAGCTATAAGGATAATAAACAATGCAGGATATAGAGACCATACCAATTCGTTGTTCTTAAAGTCACATGTCATAAAGTTCATCGATGTAGTTAAATTTAAGACAGCACAAGTCATGTACAGGGCAATTAATAATCAACTCCCAACTAATATACAAAAAATATTTAAAAAGAGACAATGATTATAATTTGAGAGGAGACTTAAACTTTACCAAACCCAAGATACGTACAACCAAGAAAAGTATGTGCATATCTGTCTGTGGGGTGGATTTGTGGAACAGTCTGGAGCCGGAACTGAAACTATGTACAAACAGAAATCAATTCAAAAAGAGGTATAAGCACCATTTGCTGAAAGGATATATGTTAGAAGGTTAGTATTTATTTATATGATTCATTATGTTCACTCTGGGACATTATGGGACACTATGGAATGGTGGGTGGGACAGCACTGTGTATATCTGTGTTGTTTGAGGCTGGTTTTGATGTATGGACTTCATTGTATGTTAGAATGGATTGGTGTTAATGTTGATTTGTAAAAAATACAGTAAATTGTTTACTTGGGGTCTTAAAGGTGGTAATTTGTATAAAATTCACATGGGTGTATCTATGGAAAAGAGGAGATGGAATTAATAAGTGTTCACTTCTTCCTTCTCCCTTTCGAACAGTGTATACTGTTACTATATTGCATTTGCCATTTGCTTGTTTTTGTTAGTTTATTTCGAACACAAAAATATATCTATCGTTACCATTATTTCATGATTTATTTTATAATTGCCAAACAACATGATCTTTGGGTTTTTTTTAGATTTAGAGATAATTTATTTTTGTTGAACCACTGCGTTAACTTTTTCATTTCAGTTGTGACCACCTCTAAAACCTGCTGCAAATTCTCACCAGTGCAAAGGATATTTGTGTCATCCGCAAACAAAATAAATTCCAGAATTTTTGATACTTGGCATATGTCATTTATATACAAAATAAAGAGTTTGGGTCCCAAAACTGACCCCTGGGGCACACCACAAGTGATGTCCATGAAGGGTGATTTGTGCTTACCAATTTGTACAAATTGTTGTCTGTTACTTAAATAACTTTCCACCCAACTCAGTCCTACCCCTCTTATCCCATACCTTTCCAGTTTCTTTAGTAGTATTCTGTGGTCAATGGTGTCAAAAGCTTTCTTTAAATCTATAAATACTCCTACAGCAACCTTTTTTTTTATCTATACAACTAGTAATTTCTTCTATAAGTTCGATCAGTGCCAAAGATGTAGATTTATCTGCTCTAAAACCATACTGGCTATCTGTAAGGAGGTTGTGTTTTTCAATGAAATCATCCAGTCTCTTAGTGAAGATTTTTTCAAGTATTTTGGAGAATTGTGAGAGTAAAGAGACTGGCCTGTAATTTGTGAAACAATGACTGTCTCCTGTTTTGTATAGAGGTATTACTTTTGCTATTTTCATTTTGTCTGGAAATTTACCAGTTTGAAATGACAGGTTACAGATGTGGGTGAGTGGCTTAACAATTCCTTCAATTACTTTTTTCACTATTGTCATGTCAATTTCATTCCAGTCCGTTGATTTTTTGTTCTTAAATTTACTCAGTCTCGATAATTTCGTTTTCAGTAACTGCACCCAAAAAGATTGTGTTTGGATTTCTATCTTCTATTTCATTTACAGAACCACTGTTGTTTGTTTCTGGTGTCACTATTGATTTTGCTAATTCAGGACCAACGTTTACAAAAAATTTATTGAAACCATTGACCACATCCTCCATATTATTTATCAAATTGCCATTTTCAATAAAATATTCTGGATAATTTGCATTCTTAGGACGATTACTAATAATCCCATTGAGTACTTGCCATATTCCTCTTAAGTTATTTTTGTTATCCTCTCATATTCTGTTGTAATATTCTTTCTTACAGGTCCTCATTATATTAGTAAGCTTTTTTTATCTTTTATATTTGATCTCAGCTTCTGCTGTTCTGCACTTAATGAATTGTTTATATAATGTATTCTTCTTTTTACATGCATTTATTAACCCCTTGGTGACCCAAGGAATATTTTTTTTTGTTGTCTGTCACTGTATTGTTTTATAGGACAGTTTTTATTGTACATTGAAATATTTGTAAAAATTTATCATATGCTTTATTTATATCATTTTCATCGTAAACTATCTTCCAATCTTGTATTAATAATTCCTTTGTCAGTAAATACATTGATTCTTCGGTTCTTATTCTTTTATATTTAATATTTTTGGTATACTTTTTCTTCCTATAATCACATTGATGGACAACAAAAATCGGCAGGTGGTCACTGATATCATTCAATAAAAGCCCACTCCTGATATTATTTTCCATGATGTTTGTGAATATGTTATCTATTAGTGTGGCACTGTGTGATGTGATTCTGCTAGGTCTGGTAATTGTTGGATGTAAGCCCATACTGTACATTGTGTTGATAAATTCTTCTGTCAAACAATGTTGTTTTGAGTTCATCAGCTCTATATTGAAATCCCCACAGATGAACATAACTTTGAGTTAGTTTTGCATTCATTTTTTCCATCCAGTCCTTAAATAAGTCAATGTTTGATCCAGGTGTTCTATATACACAGCTCACTACTACATTCTTCACATTGTCCAGACAGATTTCTATTGTAATACATTCAAATAAATCATCCACAGTTACTGACAGATTTTCAACAACCTTGTATTTCAAGCGCTTGTCAACATAAATTGCAACTACTACTCCTTTTTACACTTTTCTATTTATATAATTTAATTCATAGCCATCCATAGTAAAATCCACTCCTTTCTCTTCACTGAGCCACGTCTCTGATATTGCCACAATATTGAATGGCTCTTTAAACTGATGTAAATAATCTTTAATGTTATTAAAGTTTGCATAGAGACTTCTGCTGTTGAAGTGGATCATAGAAATATTGAAATCAGATGTGACCATTGTGTTAAACTGATCATCTGTGTAGTAACTACAGTCATTATTGATGGAGCTAAATAAATTATTATCAGGGTCTGTTATATTCTACGTCCTGTGGGTTGTGATCTGTATATTCAAAAACTTTCAGTTCCTGTTGTTCCTGTTTGTTGATCTTTTGTTTCATGTTGTTAAATGTCCTGTTGCAGATGAGTATAATCCTTCAGTGTCCTACAATTGTCTGTTGTTGCTGTGACTCCAGTTCATAACATTCATTGATATTTGTCCAGTTCCATAATATTACGGATGTTAATGACCTTGGCTTCTTCAGGTGATCCGTTTAATTTGATGTATCTTTTACAGTTTGATGTCAAGATGTTTTGAATCTTTTTCTGCTTTCTCAGGTAACTAGCTTTTCTCGCTATTTCTGTGTTTTCTTTTGTGAGGTGCTCGTTTATGTAAATGTTCGTTCCTTTCAGTTTCCTTCGTTGTTTTAACAGCGCAGTCTTGTGTTTTTTATTCACAAACCTCATGATCACAGCCGGTTTGTCGCCGTTTTTCCTGGGCAGAGGGTGGCAGGTCTCAATGGTGTTTTACAGTCCAGCTGGATTCCTTTGGACTGCATGAAGGCCGCCACTTGTTGCTCCGTGGATTCGTCTTCCAGCTCACCGAGCCTCCCTCCGCTGTCCGCGGCCGCTGCTCGCGCGTACAATCGTGGTTTAATGTGGAGCCCCGTGATGATCACGTCGTTCACCCAGGTGTTCTGCTCCAGTTCCGACACTTTGCTCTCCAGATACGCCAGCCTCTTGTCCTTCTCAGCGTTCTGGATCCGCAGCACTTTCACTTCCTCGACCAGGTCCAGAATGTTTTTTTGCTGCAGCTTAACAGCAGAAATCTCTTCAGCCAAGAAGTCCAGTGCTCTTTTAATGTCGTCCACCTCCTCAGTCTGCTGAGCTTTCTTGGGACCCATGATCCCGGCCGATGTTCGTTGATTGTGATCGTAAGAAACAAAAAAAAAAAAAAAAACACGTGGGAGAAATCCCTTTGTTCTCCCGGAGTGTGAGGGGACTGATTGCTTCACCAGCCACTACAATATTAAGTTATGAGACTGGCAATTTCTCTTTTTTTGCACGAGCAGGTTTATTCTCCAGCGGTAGTGACAAAAAAAACAGCTCAAAACGCCAGCTCTAAACTGAGTTTTAAGCAAGAAACGAACTGGGAGCCTTTACCTGTGCGTCCTCACCTTACATGCCACAACCGGAAGTTGCAAGAGGCAGCAAGCATTACAGACACAGCTGATTTGTGCTCTCTTTTTAATTAATCTTTTTCCCCTCATCACTGGATTGCAATTTTGTCGGCTCCAACTGCACAATAACTCCAGAATTTCGGGGGGGGGGGCGGGGGGTTCGGGGTTGAAACCGTCAAGCAGGCGCACAGTAACGGCCCATTTAAAAAAAAGAAAAAAAAGGTGACAGTACATTTACTGGATGCTGCAAATTCCTTTTCCCCTGTAAACGGCACACCGTGAGTCCCAGCTGCTGTAATGTAAAGTTAATACCGACATGACTGTGGAGCGGAATGGCCAGATAGGGGAACACAAGACAGGGGAGTCTGTGGTGGCCTCTCCTTCCTGAACGAGCCGCTGACAGCATCGGTGGGTGAGAGCTCTATTGTAATCGCTAGGATTATTTATTATTAACCTTATTCAGGGCTTAAAATTTTCCGAAACGGTACCAGATTTCTGGCGGCCGCCGTTTGGCTGTGGGGAAAAATGTTACTCGTATAACGGTGGCCCTCAATATGCGGCCCGCGAACTCCCCATTTGTGGCTCCCGAGCTGTGATTCTTGCACTACGTGTTTTGGTTAGATCAGCACCTATAAATGTGGACTGTTCTCTCCATGCCAGTGATGCACTGACAGCCTGTCAGCGTGTGAGCGGCTGCACCCAAGCAGCACTCTTTTTACTTTCGCTTTCAGAGCAGTAGTGGCAGTGGGAGCCGAAAATGATTGAACGATTGAACATGGTATGTTCCAAGTTTGCTGCTAAAAGAAAAGTGGACAGTGAAAATCGGCAATTCAAAGACGAATGGACTGAGCAATTTGCATTCATTCTCCCTCCTACCAGCACAAGACCAATGTGCTTAACATGCCAGGAGACCATAGCGTGATAAAGATTTACAATTTCAAATGGCATTATAAGAGCAAGCATAGGAATTTAGAAGAGTCATTTCCTCAAAATTTAGATTTAAGAACAACAAAAATAAATGCACTGAATTCATCATATCAAGCTGCAAGCAGGATTCTTGTTGTTCTTTTTTTTCCACAATATTTTTTATTGAACCTTTTTTTTTTTTTTTACAAACATAGCACACACAGTCAGACATTAACACAAAAGTAATTTAAAAATTAAAAAGAACAATAACAAAATAACAAAAAAAAGTGTAATAAAAACAACAGCCATTAAAAAAACAAGTCAACAACAATGCTCCTCTGTTTAGTCTAGGTAATCTATTACATAAGAATACATAATATACACTACCCTTCAAAAGTTTGGGGTCACTTAGAAATTTCCTTATTTTTGAAAGAAAAGCACTTTTTTTCAATGAAGATAACTTTAAACTAATCAGAAATACACTCTATACATTGCTAATGTGGTAAATGACTATTTTAGCTGCAAATGTCTGGTTTTTGGTGCAATATCTAGATAGGTGTATAGAGGCCCATTTCCAGCAACTATCACTCCAGTGTTCTAATGGTACAATATGTTTGCTCATTGCATCAGAAGGCTAATGGACGATTAGAAAACCCTTGTGCAATCATGTTAGGTCTGCAATGCTGTAATTGCTGCAAATGGAGGATTCTTTGACAAAAGCAAAGTTTGAAGGAAAAAATTATTTCAAATACAAATCATTATTTCTAACCTTGTCAATGTCTTGACTATATTTTCTATTCATTTTACAACTCATGGTGGTAAATAAGTGTGACTTTTCATGGAAAACACAAAATAATTGTCTGGGTGACCCCAAACTTTTGAACGGTAGTGTACATTCACCAGCTTGGAATTTGCAAGGTCCACACATATCATTCACCTTCTTCTTCAGAAGTTATGCTTAATTTCTTTACATAATCAATGAAAGGTCTCCATATATTCTCAAACACATTTTCCTTTGATTTCAGTATATGTGTTATTCTTTCTAGTGGAAGGTTTGTTAACATCTGTCTTAACCACTGAGTCACATCTGGTCTATGAATCTTTTTCCACAGTAGTGCAATACATTTTTTGGCATTAAGCAAACCGAGGTCTATGAATGCTCTTTCACTCTTAGTAAAGTTATGTTTTTCTGGATACAGACCCAACAAAAACAATTTAGAGTTCAATGTGATTTGTTTTGAAATTATTTTTTCAATTGTTACCCTCACCTCTTCCCAAAACATTCTGATTTTTCTACATTCCCATAAACAGTGAAATAGGGTCCCTTTACTTTCCATACATTTTGTGCATGTATCTGGTATGTTTTTGTTATATCTGTTTAATTCCACTGGTGTAACATACATCCGCATTAACCATTTAAAATGTATCAGTTTAAGACGTACATTTATTGATTTGTTTTGAGCTCCTGCACAAGCCATTTCCCATTGTTCCTCTGAAATTTCAATTTGCAGGTCTTCTTTCCAGTCATTCAGTGTTTTCTGTGAGTTTTCACTTGAGAATAGTGTCAATGAGTTATAAAACTCTGAAATAATACCCTTTCTCTTACTATCTTTCATCAAAAAATTTTCCAAAGTTGAATAAGTAGGTCGGGTGAGAGCATTATTTTGATTTGAATGAATAAAATTTTTAAGCTGAAGATATTTTAAAAAGTGTGTTCTATTAAGATTGAATTTAATCCTCAGTTCTTCAAAAGACATTATGTTATCCGAACGTGACAAATATAAGTCTTGAATCTTTTGAATCCCTTTTAAATTCCATAGTTTAAATACAATATCCGCTCTCCCTGGTATAAAATATTGATTACCCTATATTGGGCTAAATTGTGACAGTGAGTGTGGTTCTTTTAAATATTTTTTAGTTTCACACCATATTTTGATCATGTGCTTTACAATTGGATTTTTAACTTTTCTGTAATTTTTTAGCTGAGTCTGGGTATATGAATAAGGGAAGGGGAGAGTAAATTGTATGATTCCATTTCAGTCCAGTGAGGAGGATCATTTGATGAAAAATATGTCATAGACCTCAGTTGTGCTGACCAGTAATACAACATAAAGTTTGGACATTTCAGACCTCCACGATCAAATGGTAAGTATAGTAAGGACAAACGTAATCTAGCCTTCCTGTTGTTCCATATAAATTCCACTAACTTTTTTTTTTTTTAATTCTTGAGAATAGATCTGAAGGTGGTGGTAAAGGAATGTTTTGAAATAAAGTATTTTTGGTAAGATATTACTTTTAAGTATATTAATTCTCCCGATCATCGACATTGGTAGTGATATCCATCTCTGAAGCAACTCATTAATATTTGTCATTAAGGCTTCATAGTTGGCATTGGCGACTGATTCTAGCTTAGGCAAAATTTGAATTCCTAAATATTTAAACTGATCTACAACATTGAATTGGTTTACCTCAGGAGATGGATGATTTCTCTGGATCTCATTTAACATTAATATTGAAGATTTTGTTTTGTTTATTTTATATCCTGATATTTCCCCAAAGTTCTTTATTAAATTTAACAAGGTGGGGATTGATTTTTTTTAAAATTCGACATAAACAAAATTATGTCATCGGCATACAGGGAGATTTTATGTTCTGTTTGTCCTACTTTAATTCCAAATATTTGTGGATGTAAATGTACTGCCATCGCTAAAGGATCAATTGCCATAGTAAACAATAAAGGTGAAAGTGGACAGCCTTGTCGCCATCCTCTATTGATTTTTATTGATTTTGAGATATTGCTGTTTGTTAGGATTTCTGCTGTACCATTTTTGTATATTATCTGGACCCATTTTATGAAATTATTTCCAAGTCCAAAACTTTGTAGGACTTTGTAGAATTTTTTATAGAGGTCGACTGGAAGACCATCTGGTCCTGCTCTTTTTCCTGATTTGGCTTGGCAATGGCTTGCCCAACTTCTTCTTGACTAATTTTAGACTCCAGTATCTCCCTGTTTTCATTTGGAATACCTTGTATGGATAATCTACCCAAAAACCCATTTAGTTTTGTTAAGTCAGTTTCATTTTTTGTATCATATAGTTTTTCATAATAATCTCTAAAGGCGCTATTAATTTCTAAAGGATCTATAACTACCTGTCCCTTACTTATAATACTGGTAATTGGTGTTTTAGATTCTAATTGTTTAATCTGCCATGCCAATAATTTTCCTGATTTTTCACCTTGTTCATAAAAAATTTGTTTCAATCTTAGAAGACTCGAGGCAGCTCTATTCGCTGATTTTTTGTCATATTCAGCTCTCAGAATCAGTAATTCGTTCTCTAACTATGGGTTACTTCCTGCATACACCTTTTCTTGAAGAATTTTTATTTTACATTCCAATTGGACTCTCTCCTCTCGGGTCTTCTTAGATTTTGAACCTGTATAACTAATAATATGCCCCCTAATAAAAGCTTTGAAAGCCTCCCATTTTATACATGCTGCTGTTTGTGTAGTATTGATATCAAAGAACTCATCTATCTTTTTTTCTATGTACTTAACAAATTCCTCATCCTGAAGCCATTTATGTTGAAAATGCCACCTAACTGGGCCTTTTGTCAATTTCTTATCTACATATACTAGACAGCAGGGTGCATGATCAGAGATCACAATGTTATCATAGAAACAGCTTTGAATCTTGGACCTTAATTCTGAAGAGATCAAAAAGTAGTCTATACGTGAGAATGTCTTATAGGTATTAGAATAACAAGAATTGGCTTTGACTTGTGGTTTCATTTCTCTCCATATATCTAGCAATCTCAATTCTTTCATAAAATGATTAATGGTCATCCTACATCCATTGTGCGTACAGTCCAGTCCTGTTGGTCTGTCTATACTGGGATTCAGTGTACAATTAAAATCCCCTGCTGTTATATGTTGCCCTGTAAGTGATGATAAAGTGAGGAATAAATTAAAGAGGTTTTGATCATCAATACTGGGGCTGTATAAGTTCACCAGATTTATATTTTCTAATAACAAAGATCCTTGGATAATTAGGTATCTTCCAAATTTGTCTCTAATTACATTTTTCGTTTGAAATGGGACTGTTTTATGTATGAGAATCATAACTCCCCTGGCTCGGGATGAAAATGATGAGGTGAACACGTTACCTTGCCATCTTCTAATTCTTTTTACATCCTCCTCTCATGAGTTTCTTGTAAAAATACAATTTTTGAATCCGTCTTTTATTTTATTCATAACTTGTTAAAGTTTTAAGATTTTGTAGACCTCTGCAATTCCATGAAGTTAAATTAAAATTAACGCTTTGATCTATGATCAATAAGGAGTTTGAGATTACCTTGCAATATGAACATACTCTTACAGAGAAGCAAAAACATGGATGATAGAACATTCATCCTACAAACTAAACAGAAACAGATTCCCTTTCCCCACATTTGTGGTAATCCCCCCCAAAATCAAAAAAAATCCATCTCCCGTTATAGCTAGTGACTGTTCCACACCTGTGAGGATCAGTCAAACCACTCTCTCTTTCTCCTCTCAATCACCCTGACTCTACTGCTATTCTTATGACATTAACTGTCTTCTGTAGTTTTTCCAACATAACTTCAAAGTTTTATAGCAACGTTGTACATCATAACTTTTTTTTTTAAATACAGTCTGTATTTTGTAGACATGTTTATGTTTCAGATCCATCAGATGTCTGTACATATGCTTAAATGTTCTACCTTTGCCATGTTCATGCTTAGCTCCCGCCAGTCTCCTTTTGGATCTGCTTGATGAGCTCCTGCACCTCTTGAGGGGTCTTGAAGATGTGGGTTCTCCACTTATATGTGACCAGCAGTCTTGCCGGATGAATTACTCCGTGACGAATCCCTAGGTTGCGCAGCTTTTTGCGGGCGGGGTCGAACTGTTTTCTCAATTGTTGAATTCCTGTGGCCAAATCTGGGTATAACCGTACCTGTTGGTCCTGGTATTTAATTTCCCCTTTAGCTCGCACCGCATTGGTGACTGTCATCTTGTCTTTGTAGTTGAGGAACTTCATAATCAGCGTCCTCGGTGGTGTCTTATTATCTCTCGGTGGGCCGATTCGGTGAGCTCTCTCTAAAACGACCGATGACTACAGGTCCGCGTTATTCAGCACTTCTGGAATCCACTTTTCCAAGAAGGAATATGGGTCCCGTCCCTCCGTTCCCTCCGGGAGGCCCACCAGCCCCAAATTATTCCGTCGCGAGTGGGATTCAAAGTCTAGGACGTTATCTTCCAGATGTTTGCATTTTAATTCCAGTGTTTGCAGTTTAGTTTGCAGGCTGGTGACGTCATCTTCAGTGCTTGAAATTCGGAGCTCCGCCTGCGACACTCACTAGATGCAGTCGTTTGTTTCTTTTCTCATACCTTCTATCGCTGTTACAATCCCGTTGAATTTAGACGAAAACTCTGTTCTCATGGAGTTGATGGCAGTGAGCACTGCGTTTGTCCCCTCTTCAACTGTTCCCGCTCCGCCACTGGCTCCCTCCTCCGCCATTGCCCCTGGAGTTTTCCCTGTTTTGCCTCGAGTGTGGAAGTCCGTTAGCTTGGGTTGTTTTGTCGAGTTGCCTTTTCCTCCACCTAATTTTCCAGCCTTAGTCTTTACCATATCCGCACCAAAACGCTAGGATGGGTTTTTGTTCCAATTAAGAGAGTTTTAGTAATTTTTTTTTATTTTCAAGAGCAGAGCAGTGTGAAACACGTCTTCCTACGTGGCCGCCATAACCGGAAGCCTCGTTATTCTTGTTACTTTTTATTACCACTTTTGTCAGATTCAGGTTATTTCTCTGACCATTGTGGGTTTTTCTTTCATTAAGAGAGGGGTATCAACAATTTTGTCCATGGCTGTATATTGGAACAGGACAAAAATCTATGGGAAAATTACACAATGATATATCATTACTGACACTGAACTGACATGACGGTGAATAAATTACTATTACATACTAGGTTAAAGTTGTATAATGAATAGCTGTTTTGTTTCTGTAGAATTTTTATGCCACTGAACTGAATTGATGTTCCACTTTGTGATTTATCTTTCAGTTTCTCATTTATTTGTAAGCTGGTTTATTGAGGTGAACTAAGTTCTATATTCTTGTCAAGACATGTTTGCAATAAAAACTATTGGATAGAAATAGAACTTTGGCTGCAGTTTCCTCCACTTGGCAAAAAGTGGTCTGGTCTTGGGCATGAAACTTCCAGGTTGAAAATTGGTCCCACTCCGGCCCTGCATGAGTGTTTCATCCTTAAACGTACACAAAACCTTTCATACATTCCACAGAATAGAGAGTAAGTTTTTGAAGCCTAGAGGTTATTTCTTTTGAACAAAACAAAACAATTATGGAAATAATGCAATTTAGAGCTGCACGGTGGTGCAGTGGTTAGCACCGCGGCAGCACAGTTTACCCTCGGCCGGGGGATCGCGGGGATCATGAGATCGTGGGTTCGATCCCTGCCCCCGGCCAACAGTGATCTGTGTGGAGTTTGCATGTTCTCCCCGTGTTTGCGTGGGTTTACTCCGGGATTTCTCCGGTTTCCTCCCACATGTCAAAAACATGCAGGTCAGGGAGTTAAGGGGCGCTTGCGCACGCAGCGACCGGCAGCTGGTGGCTTGTCTTCAGACTGCAGAACAAATATACCTACGGGTACAAAATAAGTCCAAAAAAAAAAAAGAGTATTGTATAAAGTTCACTGTTGCTATTTGTTTGTGTGTGTGTGTGTGTAATGTGTGCGTGTCCACTCCGATGACTCTGCCCCCAGAAAAAGGTTCAGGCTCAAGAATTTTTTTTGCTTTAACCCCTGCTTATTTATGTAGGTAGTGCACTGAGACACGGCCTGGTCTCATTTTCAATACAGCTGTTTAATGGATCAGTTCTGTTAAAGCAGAGCTGATCACAGAGGTCATCTGGATTGTAGAGGAATGAAGCTGGTCTCATTTATTTTGTGCATAACCATTTCTGAATGATTTTAACATTTACACACGTGGACAAAATTATTGGTACCCCTCTGTTAATGAAAGAAAAACCACAATGGTCACAGAAATAACTTGAATCTGACAAAAGTGGTAATAAACAAAGTCTATGAAAATTAACCAATGGAAATCAGACAATGCTTTTGAGTTGTGGTTCAACAGAATTATTTTAAAAAACAAACTCATGAAACAGGCCTGGATAAAAAATGATGGTAACCTTAATATTTTGTTGCACAACCTTTTGAGGCAATCACTGCAATCAAACGATTTCTGTAACTGCCAATGAGACTTCTGCACCTCTCAGCAGGTATTTTGGCCCACTCCTCATGAGCAAACTGCTCCAGTTGTCTCAGGTTTGAAGGGTGCCTTCTCCAGATGGCATGTTTCAGCTTCTTCCATAGATGTTCAATAGGATTTAGATCAGGGCTCATAGGCCACTTTAGAATAGCCCAATGTTTGGCTCTTAGCCATTCTTGGGTGTTTTTAGCTGTGTGTTTTGGGTCATTATCCTGTTGCAAGACCCATGACCTGCGACTGAGACCAAGCTGTCTGACACTGGCCAGCACATTTCTCTCTAGAATACCTTGATAGTCTTGAGATTTCACTGTACCCTGCACAGATTCAAGACACCCTGTGCCAGATGGAGCAAAGCAGCCCCAGAACATAACAGAACCTCCTCCATATTTCACAGTAGTGACAGTGTTCTTTTCTTGGTATGCTTCATTTTTGTGTCTGTGAACATAGAGCTGATGTGCCTTGCCAAAAAGTTCCAGTTTTGTCTCGTCTGTCCACATTCTCCCAGAAGCTTTAGGGCCTTTTCCACTAGCACGCTTTAGCGCGACACGGGACGGCTCAGCACGCTTTGTACGCTTTTCCACAAGCCCCAACACGGTTTAACAGCCGCAATTCTCAGCCCCGCTGAAGGGCAGGGTACAGCAGTGCTGAGCTGTGCCGTGTTGTGACGTTAACAGACTGGTCGCCGCTGATTGGTCAGGTCGTAACCGGCGCTGATTGGTCAGGTTGGAACCGCCCCTCTCCTCCTCCTCATCTACCAAATCTTCACGACCTTCTCAATAAAGTTTTTGAAAAAAAAAAAAAAAAAAAGAATCTTCACGACCGCCTTTACTCAGCACGCAACCACTGTTGGCGGTTCCTTTCAGTGTATTGCTGTGCTATTTTCATTTATTTTCTTTCAAAAATGGCTTCGCGTAATAAGGGTGTTCCATGGACCAGTAAGGAGCTGCAGTGTCTGTTCACTGCATTGTCAGACGAACGTATGCAGCGCGAGTTAGACGGAGCTGCCCGGAATGAAAAAATATACCGGGAGGTCTCGACATCGGAGTCCTTTAACGGTGAGTTTTAATTTTTTTTTATTGTGCGTTTTTTCGCAAATATATTCGGTAAGACGCTCAGTTTATTTATGCAATAAAAAAGCTGTTCATTTGTGGATGATGATCGCTGCTTAATTGCAGCACACTGCGGACTCAAGCTTTTATTTTAATTATTCATGTGAACAATACGCTGAAATAAGCTTATGTATTCTTGTTAAAAACTATTGTGCTGTATTTTATTGTGTGCATTTTCCTTGTAGAATCATCCCACGCGTCCGCCGCGACAGCCCGTCCGGATTATTCAACCGAGCCTTCCTGACCCACAGCTGGCAGAGACGCTTCATTCAGCCGAGTCGTGACCCAGTTTGGGAAGCTGGTGTAGACACTCAGTGGTCGGCGTGTATAAAATGTCGATTAACCTTCATGTTGTGTTGCAAAGTTTTTTTTTTCTTTTAATATTTTGTATATAATAAAATGGAATTGTTTTGGAAAGTGTGGTTTGTCTGTTATAACACTGAATTATAAAACAGTATAATTTCATAGAAATTCCATTGCCTAATCTGATCAAAATGATACTGATCTTCCTGTCAGGGTCAACCATTGTAAAGGTAATGTAATTTTTAACTAGACCAAAAAACAAATGTTTTTGTAAGCTTTCTGTTCTTTTTATTGAAATATCATAAAAAATTAGCCCCACATGATCCAGTTATAAACTTTGGGTACATTTTTTATGTTAACTTATAAGAAGTTGCACAGTTGGACTTTAAAATGCAGCAGGAGAGACTGATCAAGCTTACAAGTCAATGTAAAAAAGTAAGTATATGTAAATTGAATGTTCTATCGGCATTCCAAATTCAGAGAATTACAATACTTTAGAAGGAGTGTAGCATCATCTAAACGGAAAATAATAATACTGTTGTTCCAAACGTTGACCTGAAGGTGAAAAACATGAATTTTTTTTAATTCAGTACATCCAAAATGCCCTAGGATGTAAAAAAAAAAAATTATTTGGTGTAGGCCAGTGTGCCACAGTCTCATTATTTAATACGAATAAAAACAAGTTTCAGCTCTTTATTTCTAGGTCATTTGGCAGTTAATTCAAAACAAAAGTGACTTGTGTTGTTGCAGCTTAATTATGAGATAAAATTAATTGTGAGATAAATCCACAGAGCGAGCAAGGCAATAATCCCTGAATCCTTTTTTGTCTCGTGTAAATAAGGACTCAGTGGGTGCGTAACGTCACGGGAGTGTGGCCCCGCCTCGCTCAGAATCTGCTGCTGCCCCGCTTCTAAAACCTCCTAACAAACCATCACAGCACAAGCACAACACCAATGGAGACAGAAGCATTCCGAGCCGTACTGAAGTGAACCGAGCCGTACCGAGGTGTGCTGGGCTAGTGGAAAACAGGCATTTGTGGCTTGTCAACATGCAGTTTGGCAAATTCCAGTCTGGCTTTTTTATGACTTGTTTTCAACAGTGGTGTCCTCCTTGGTCATCTCCCATGAAGTCCACTTTGGCTCAAACGACGACGGATGGTGCGATCTGACACTGATGTACCTTGACCTTGGAATTCACCTTGAATGTGTTTAGAGGTTGTTCTGGGCTCTTTTGTTACCATTCATATTATCCGTCTCTTCCATTTTTCGTCAAGTTTCCCCCTGCGGCCACGTCCAGGGAGGTTGGCTACAGTCCTGTGGATCTTAAATTCTGAATAATATGTGCAACTGTATAATCTCCTGAGACAACTTCTCCTTTGCTTCCTCTGGTCCATGTTTGGTGTGTACCACACTAAACATGTCACCAAACAGCACAGTGACTTCTTGTCACTCTTGGTTGAACATATCCCTATGGTCACATTATTTTCAATCTTTTCTAGGGGTACCATCATTTTTGTCCAGGCCTGTTTCATGAGTTTGTTTTTTAAAGTAATTCTGTTGAGCCACAATTCAAAAGCATTGTCTGATTTTTCATTGGTTAATTTTCATAGAATTTTTATTTATTACCACTTTTGTCAGATTGAAGTTATTTCTGTGACCATTGTGGGTTTTTCTTTCATTAACAGAGGGGTACCAACAATTTTGTCCACATGTGTATTTTGCTGTGCTGCATCAAGGTGAAGAAGTTCTGTCCCCTTCAATCATTCTGGGCTCATATTTACTTCGGTAAATACAACGCTGTGTCTGGCATTATGTGTTCTTCTACAGATGCGGGTCACTTCATAGCTGTAGACCGTTCACACTGGAGTCTGATGGGGGTCACATTTAAATTATAATGTGAACGCCCACACAAAAAAATCAGATCTCAGCAAAAAATTGGAATTTAGCATTAAGACTTGCAGTGTGACCATAGACCTAATGACTTCATTTACAAGTGGAACTATAAAACTATATGAAGAAAGACCAACAATTCCATTTTAAAACATCTGGTTAAAACTTGGTATGAAGCTCATGGAAGTATTGGACAGAGAGTGGGATTATGATGAAAAACATCTAAGACAAAATGAACTCATACCTATGACAATCAGCAACAGGGTTCTGGAGATATAGCATCGTAAAGGAATCCAGTATCTGGAAGACTGTTATGAAAATGGACTTTTTATGTCTTTTGAACAATTGAAGTATAATTTGCCTAATAATACCTTCTTTTTTTTTTTTTTCTTCAGCTGAGATCCTTTCTTTGAGTCAATACAGCCTCTGAAATGACTATCTGTATTAAGTAGTTTGGAGAAACTTGTACACGATACAAGGGAAAAGTGAACAAATTTATTTCTAGGGTCTACTCTCTATTTCAGAATGAGAGTCCAAAACCAAGCTTACATAAATCTAGAGTGAGATGGGAGTCAGCTCTTAATACAACCAATTGATGAACAGCTCTGGTCAAAGTTATGTCAAAATAGTTTGCCAGCTACTCTTAATGCTCGATACAGACTTGTTCATTATAATTTTCTTCATCAGTTATATCTCACCCCACAAAAAAACACAAATCTAAGCCTGAACTCTCAGAAATATGCTTTAGATGTAGAATAGAAATTTTTTGTTTTTTTACATTGCACTTGGAATTGTGGAAAGATGAGGCCCTTTTGGTTAGGTTTATGTAATATTACCAGCATTATAGGAATTGCTATTCCATTAGACCCTGAATTTTGTTTGCTGGGGAACTTTGTAAAAATTGATATACATTTAAAGCGTACCTGTGGTGGTCGTGAAAAAAAAGATATTATATTGAGCCCCTGTCTCAAGTTCTAGTTCAAGTTTAAGTTGAAATTCATGTTCAAAGCAATTTGATATAAATCCATTGCTGATGTGCTTGTTCAGCTATGTCAGCAAAACATGAGTGCAGCCATACTAGCGGCTACATGGCCTTCCAGGACGCTTCCTGTGACGTAATTTCGTTGACACCGCGATCTGGATCAGTATTGGCTGAGCCTGCAGTGCCCGGATGTGCAGTGGCTTTCGGGATATTCAAATTAAAATTCAAACGTTTATTTCAAACTCAGGGTTCATATTAAATGCAGAACTAAAACGATTAGAAAATAATTAAATAAATGCTTAAATTCAGCGGCTTGTCTCGTCTGATCTGAGCTCGTAATGGCCGATGATTCTAAAACTATGCGATCTGGATCAATATTGGCTGAGCCTGGAGTACCTGGATGTGCAGCGGGTTTCGGGATATTCAAATTCAAATTCAAACGTTTATTTCAAACTCAGGGTTCATATTAAATGCAGAACTAAAACGAGTAGAAAATAAATAAATAAATACTTAAATTCAGCGGCTTGTCTCGTCTGATCTGAGCTCGTAAGAGCCGCGAGACGGGCTGGGCTCCTCCCTCGCCGCGGGAGCAGCAGAGAGAGAGAGCAGCAGAGTAGAGGAGCAGACACTCGGCGCTGTTGTAAAAACAAAAACATACAATGCGATATGGATATCGCAACATGGCGGAATGTAAAGCCTTTGGATGTCTCAATAATAAGCGAAAAAACAAAGATAAACACTTCTTTTGTGTACCCAAACCCAGCTCACCTTGTCAGAAGATCGGAGCGGAAAAGTGATCTCGGAACAGGGCACAGACGAATCCTTTCAGACGAAATTGCGTTGTGTGTGAGGACCACTTCGTCACTTTAACCCTCAGAAGACCTTTCTGGCTCAAACCTGTAGTCATGTTGGACGAATTCTTCCCCAGAGTCCGACAATTCAGCCATCCATCCATCCATCCATCTTCTACCGCTTAATCCTTTCGGGTCGCGGGGGGGCTGGAGCCTATCCCAGCATCTTTGGGCGAGAGGCAGGGTACACCCTGGACAGATTGCCAGTCCATCACAGGGCCAACGCAGAGAGACAGACAACCATTCACTCTCGCATCCATACCTAAGGACAATTTAGAATCCCCAGTTTTGATGCCAATTAACCTAACTTGCATGTTTTTTGGCATGTGGGAGGAAACCGGAGTGCCCGGAGAAAACCCACACAGACACGGGGAGAACATGCAAACTCCACACAGAAGGGTCACCGATGGTCTGGGGGTGGGATCGAACCCACGATGGTCAAGGGTGGAATCGATCCCATGACCTTCTTGCTGTGCTGCCACTGTGCTAACCACTGCGCCACCGTGCTGCCGACAATTCAGCCATAATAGAATAAAAACACTCACAAAAGCACCCTCGTCTCTCATACAGGCGGAGCATTGACTGTTGAGTATCAACGAAGTGACGTCACATCCGCATGTGTCATGGCTGCGCTCACAGTTTTCATTGGCTGGCCATGCCTGCGGTCGTATTTGCATATTTCTCTGGTGGTATTTGGCTGGCAATAATTATTTAACCAAATAACGAATAATTTGCCTAATGTTTTCAAGTTGAATGCGTTTAGACGACCACCACAGGTACCCTTTAAGTAAATATCAAATAAAATTTCTGGAAATGGCTTTTTGTGTAGCTATGAAATGTATAGCTGTAACGTGGAAATCTGACTCCCCTCTTCTCACTGAAAAATGGTTTTCTGAAATAAATAGTTGTATTCATTTAGAAAAGGATAAGATAAGATAAGCCTTTATTAGTCCCACAATGGGGAAATTCCAGGATTGCAACAGCACAGGGATAGCAACACTCAGAGCAACAATCAGAAGGCAAGAAAAAAACAAGAACAGCTAGTATACATATGTACATATTACTATAAATATATATATATATATATATATATATATATATATATATATAGACACAGTGCAGAGCATTATGGTTGGTGAATGTGCAGCAGAAAGACATGATACTTTACTAAGAATCTGACAACCTTATTTTTTTTTTCCACAATATCTTTATTGAACCTTTTTTTTTTTTTAACAAACATGATACAAACAATCAAACACTAACGCTAAAGTACTACAAAAAAAAAAAAAAAAATGCACTAAAAACACCAACAACCACCAACAAAATCAAATCTTCAACAATGCTCCTTTGTTTAGTCTAGACAATCCAGTACATAAGTATACATATTATGTTCACCAGTTTGGAATTTACAAGGTCCACACACATCATTCACCTTCTTCTTCAAGAGTTATGTTTAAATTTTTTACATAATCAATAAAAGGTCTCCATATATTCTCAAACACAATTTCCTTTGATTTCAGTATATATGTTATTCTTTCTAATGGAAGGTTTGTTAACATCTGTCTTAACCACTGAGTCACATCTGGTCTATGAGTCTTTTTCCATAATAGTGCAATACATTTTTTGGCATTAAGCAAACTGAGGTCTATGAATGTTCTTTCACTTTTATTAAAATTATGCTTTTCTGGGTACAGACCCAACAAAAACAGTTTAGGATTCAGTATGATTTGTTTTGAGATTATTTTTTCAATTGTTACCCTCACCTCTTCCCAAAACATTCTTATTAATCTACATTCCCATAAACAATGAAATAGGGTTCCTTTACTTTCCATGCATTTTGTGCATGTATCTGGTATATTTTTGTTATCTATTTAACTCCTCCGGTGTAACATACATCCGCATTAACCATTTGAAATGTATCAATTTAAGGCGTGCATTTATTGATTTGGTTTGAGCTTCTGTACAAGCCAATTCCCATTGTTCCTCCGAAATTTCAATTTGCAGATCTTCTTTCCAGTAGTTTAATCTTTTCAGTGAATTTTCACTTGAAGATAGTGTCAATGAGTTATAAAACTCTGAAATAATACCCTTTCTTTTACTATCTTTCATCATCATTTTTTCCAAGGATGAATAAATAGGTCGAGTGAGAGCTTTATTTTGATTTGATCGAATAAAGTTTCTAAGTTGAAGATATTTAAAAAATTGGGTTCTATTGAGATTAAATTTGATCCTCAGCTCTTCAAAAGACATTATGTTGTCTGCACATGGCAAATATAAATCCTGAATCTTTTGTATCCCTTTTAAATTCCATACTTTAAATACAGCGTCCGCTCTCCCTGGTTTAAAATATTGATTACCCCATATTGGACTAAATTGTGACAATAACTGTGGTTCTTTTAAGTAGTTTTTAGCTTCACACCATATTTTGATCATATGCTTTACAAATGGATTTTTAACTTGTTTTTGTAATTTTTTTGCCGAATCTGAGTATATGAATATGGGAAGAGGTAAAGGTAAATTGTATGATTCCATTTCAGTCCAGTGAGGGAGATCATTTGATGAAAAATAATATGTCATAGACCTCAGTTGTGCCGACCAATAATACAACATAAAATTTGGACATTTCAGACCTCCACGATCAAATGGTAAATATAATAAAGACAGACGTAATCTAGCCCTCCTGTTGTTCCATATAAATTCCACTAACTTTTTTTTTATTCTTGAGAATAGATCTAAAGGTGGTGATAAGGGAATGTATTGAAATAAATAAAGTATTTTAGGTAAAATATTACTTTTAAGTATATTGATTCTCCCGATCATCGACATTGGTAGTGACATCCATCTCTGAGTTAACTCATTGATATCTGACATTAAGGCTTCATAGTTGACGCTGGCGACTGATTCTAGCTTAGGCATAATTTGGATTCCTAAATATTTAAACTGATTTACAACATTGAATTGATTTGCCTCAGGGGCTGGGTAATTTCTCTGGGTCTCATTTAGCATTAATATTGAAGATTTAGTTTTATTTATTTTATATCCTGATATTTCCCCAAAATTCTTTATTAAATTCAACAAGGTTGGAATTGATTTTTTTAGATTCGACATAAACAAAATTATATCATCGGCGTACAGGGAGATTTTATGTTCTGTTGGTCCAACTTTAATTCCATATATTTGTGAATGTAAACGTATCGCTATCGCTAAAGGTTCAATTGCCATAGTAAACAGTAAAGGTGAAAGTGGACAGCCTTGTCGACATCCTCTATTGATTTTTATTGGTTTTGAAATATTGTTATTTGTTAGGATTTCTGCTGTAGCATTATTGTATATTATTTGAACCCATTTTATGAAATTATTTCCAAGTCCAAACCTTTGTAGGACTTCAAAAAGAAAGGGCCATTCAACTCTATCAAAGGCCTTTTCGGCGTCCAATGATAGGAGAGCTGTATCCGGTGCTTCTTTATTAAAATAAATAATATTAAATAGTCTTCTTACATTATGGAAGCCTTGTCTACCCTTTATAAAGCCATTCTGATCTCGATTAATAATATTTGGTAAAATTTCTTGTATTCGTCTTGCTAAAATTTTACAGATTATCTTAAGGTCGGCGTTTAATAGGCTTATTGGTCTCATATTTTCACATTTATTAGAGGGCTTACCTGGTTTTGGCAGCAGTATAATTAAGGCATTATTTATGTATGATGGTAAATTATTATTTTGAAATGCTTCTAAAACCATTTCCAAAAAAGGTTTTATTAATTTATTCTTAAATTTTTTATAAAGGTCAACTGGAAGACCATCTGGTCCTGCACTTTTTCCTGATTTCATATTATCAATGGCTAGCCCAACTTCTTCTTGACTAATTTTAGACTCCAATATCTCCCTGTTTTCATTTGGTATACACGGTATAGATAGTTCGTTCAAAAACCCATTTAGTTTTGTTAAATCAGGTTCATTTTTGGTATCATATAATTTTTCATAGTAATCTCTAAAGGCTCTATTAATTTCTAAAGGATCTATAACTACCTGTCCATTACTTATAATACTGGTAATTGGTGTTTTAATTTCCAATTGTTTAATCTGCCATGCTAATAATTTTCCTGATTTTTCACCTTGTTCATAAAAAGATTGTTTCAATCTTAGAAGACTCGAGGCAGCTCTATTCGCTGATTTTTTGTCGTATTCAGCTCTCAAAATCAGTAATTCATTCTCCAACCTTGGGTCACTTCCTGCATACACTTTTTCCTGAAGACTTTTTATTTTATGTTCCAATTTAGCTCTCTCCTCTCGAGTCTTCTTAGATTTTGATCCTGTATAACTAATAATATGTCCCCTAATAAAAGCTTTGAAAGCCTCCCACTTTACACATGCTGATGTTTGTGTAGTATTGATGTCAAAGAACTCGTCTATCTGTTTTTCTATATACTTGACAAATTCCTCATCCTGAAGCCATTTATGCTGAAATTGCCATCTACCTGATTCCTTTGTCAATTTTTTATCTACATATATTAGACAACAGGGTGCATGATCAGAGATCACGATGTTATCATAAAAGCAGTTTTGAATCTTGGACCTTAATTCTGTGGAAATCAAAAAATAATCAATACGTGAGAATGTCTTGTAGGTACTGGAATAACAAGAATAGGCTTTAACTTGTGGTTTCATTTCTCTCCATATATCTAACAATCTCAATTCTTTCATAAAATGATTAATAGTCATCCTACATCCAATGTGCGTACAATCCAGTCCTGTTGATCTATCCACACCTGGATTCAATGTACAATTAAAATCCCCTGCTATTATATGTTGCCCTGTAAGTGATGATAAGATGAGAAATAAATTAGCAAAGAACTTCTGATCATCTATATTGGGACCATATAAGTTCACAAGATTTATATTTTCTAATAGCAAAGAACCTTGAATGATTACATATCTTCCAAATTTGTCTCCAATTACATTTTTCACTTGAAAAGGAACTGATTTATGTATGAGAGTCATAACTCCCCTGGCTCGGGATGAAAATGAAGAGGTGAATACACTTCCCTGCCATCTACTCCTAATTCTTTTAACATCCTCCTCTATCAGATGAGTTTCTTGTAAAAACACAATTCTTGAACCCATGTCCTTTATTTTATTCATAACTTGTTTAAGTTTTTTTAAATTTTGTAGACCTCTGCAATTCCATGAAGTTAAATTAAGATTAACACTTTGGTCCATGATCAATAGAGAGTTTGGGATTACCTTGCAGTGTAAACATGCTCATACAGAGAAGCAAAAACATGAGTGGTTGAACATTCATCCTACAAACTACACACAAACAAATTTCCCCTTCCCACACTTGTGGCAAACCCCCCAAAATCAAAAGAAAAATTCTGTCTCCCGATATAGCCATCGACCGTTCCACACCCACGGGGAACAGCCTAAGCCACTCCTTCTTCATCCTCCCAATCACCCTAACTCTACTGCTTTTAATGACGTAACATTAACTCTCCTCTGTAGTTTTCCAACTTAACTCCAAAATTTTTAACAACTTTGTACATCATAGTTTTTTGTTTGTTTGTTTGTTTTGTTTTTGTTTTGTTTTTTTAATATATAATACAATCTATATTTTGTAAACTTACTATTTACTTCAAGTCAGTCAGATGCCTGTGCAAATGCTTAATTATTCTACCTTATATTTTGTTCATGCTTAGCTCCCACCAGTCTCTTCTTCTTCTTTGATCTTCTTGATGAACTCCTGCGCCTCCTCTGGGGTCTTGAAGATGTGGGTTCTGCCCTCATACGTGGTCAGCAGTCTCGCAGGATAGATTACACCATGACGAATCCCAAGGTTGCGCAGCTCCTTACGTACGGGATCAAACTGCTTCCTCAATTGCTGGATTCCTGTGGCCAAATCTGGGTAGAACCGCACCTGCTGGTCCTGGTGTTTAATCTCTCCTTTTTTAGCTCGTGCAGCGTTGAAGATCTTCATCCTGTCTCTGTTGCTAAGAAACTTCATAATTAAGGTCCTCGGCGGTCCCTTATCTCTCCGTGGGCCAATACGATGTGCTTTTTCCAGAACCACTGCTGATTGCAACTCCTCGCTGCCCAGCACCTCCGGAATCCACTTTTCCAGAAAGGAACATACGTCCCGACCTTCTGATTCCTCTGGAAGACCCACCAGCCTCAAATTATTCTGTCTCGACCGAGATTCCAAATCCAAAATATTATCTTCCAGAGATTAATTTTTTTTTTCCAAAGTGCGCACCTTTAATTGAAGACGGGTGACGTCATCTTCAGCACTAGCGAGACGGAGCTCCATCTGCGCCGTTCGTTCTACACAGTCACCCAATTCCTTTCTTATTCCTTCCAACGCTGTCATAATCCCATCAAATCTAGAGGAAAAGTCCGCTCTCATTGAACTCATGGCAGCCATCAGCGCATCTGCGCCATTCCCCGCAGATATCGCAGCGTTGCCAGCCTCCTCCGCCATATATGGAGTTTTGTTTACTGCGTCACAGACCTGAAAGTCCGTTAATTTGGACTGTTTCGGCGGCTCGCTTTTTCCTTTTCCTGGTTTTCCAGCCTTAGGCTTCGCCGACATATCTTCGCCCAAATGCTGGGATACGTTCTGTCCCAAATGAGAGAGTTATTTGCCGATTTTTTTTTTTCCAGGAGCAGAGCAGAGCGAGACACGTCCGTCCTACGTGGCAGCCATAACCGGAAGTCCCTGACAGCCTTATTTAATATATATTGATTATAATTCAGAGGTGTGACCTCACTTAACCTGCCTTATACCCCTTTTTTGGGAATGATTCTTTGTGGTCTCAAAGATATTTGGATCTTGCACTGACCTCCTTTTTTTTTTTTTTTTTGCTTGTTTGTCTGTAGATGTTTTTTTCCCTCTTTTTTTCTTTGTGAGTAAATGTATTTTGTGAAAAGACTTCAATAAATAAAATAGGGGAAAAAATCTGATGATTCTCAGAGGGTCATCTTTAAGAGTTCAGAAGAACAGCAGGGGCCTGGTTCGGCATGTGGGAGTTTCATCAGGATGCTAAGTTGACTGTTTAGTGTGAAACGTCTTTATCAGGAATGGTACTCATGGAAGTATAGCAGACAAGAAACCACTTTGTTTTGAAATGATGAAAGTGCCAAGTTATAAATCAAAAAGATTGGAATAAATATCAGTGGAGAAGAGTTTTATGTTTTGGCGAATACAAATTTGAGATTTGCGTCCAATCGTTGACTGAGTGTCAAACGTTGGAGAGAGATGCCATGGTTTATTTTTCAGCATTCATGACTCCCATCAATTTGGAAAATATTGCCAATCCTGGAACAAATGCAGTTCTAAAGATTTTAATTCACAGGGATTAAAGTTCTCCATTGCTGCGACATATTTCTGTCAATTAGAAAAAGGAGAAGAAAAACAAATGACAAATGCACATTGTGAGGTTAATGTAGTCTCACACAACTCAACACATCCTGAAATTCAAAAATAAAAGCTCTGTTGATCAGAAGGGATTGGTTTCTCTGTGCTTTTATTATGAAAGGGCTCAACTGGATGTACTTGTCTTAAAATGGCAGCTTTACAGCTAAAGGTTTTTCCTGACAGTTTACTTTGTAAATGGAGTTTGAATGAGGGGGAGGAAAGAAGAGAAGGTTTTGGTTGTCTGACTGATGTAGAGGTGAACACTATATTGTTTGCAATGTTTTGTGTACTTTGCATGGTAACCGCTAACTTGTTAGCTTATGCCGCTAACGGAGACTCCATAGAGATGCCGGCAAAATGCTAATTAAGTTATGTCCAGAGTCTCTGTCAAGTGATATATTTAAGCAATATTATACGAGAGACAGAGTACGGAATCAGTGAATATAGTAACTGTGGTTGTGATACAGAGAGTTGGGCATTAGACATATCACACCTGTAGTTAGTGTATTCATTGATACCATATGATCTTAAGTGTAATATTGCTTTTATACAACAGTTCTGAAAGCACAATTTATTAATTGACAGCAGTAGTGAAAAAAATATTATGATTTGTTTGTTTAACCAGTTATTTTGTGCAGCTCAGAAAAAAAAATAGTCCCTAAATGTAGCCAGTAACTGTTGCTAAACATCTTAATCAGCATGAAGACGTCTCTTGTCATTTCACACACTTGTAAACAAATTAAATATTGTTAAGTGCAAAAGTAATAAGTGTTAATAAAACATACTGGTCACATGTTGAGTCAGTACTGCAGAAGGGTGGTTAAGGGTCCACTCGACCAGTTCCCGTCAATGCCAGTAGCTAGCTGGCATGCTAGTGATTTGGCTTCAGCACACTTCACTCGCTTTTTTTTTGGTATTTTCAGATGAAACAGAGTCCATCACCACAAAGGTATTGTGATTTGTTAATCGAGACCATAAATCCAACTCTAGCACTGCCTATTTTTTTTTTAAACAGACGTGAAATAGCTTCACAATGTTTATCCAAAGGTAGACTAAAGGATTAAGAGGAAGAAGGTGGATGGATGGATGGATGGATGGAGACTTTCTAAACTGAATAAAGCTTTTTTTCAAAAGGGTGGGACTTCCAGGTCAGGTAAGAAACCTTTTCAAACGGCGCCTCACTGTGGAAATTAAGATATCCAACACAGTATTGCAATTCTCACTGAGAGTGGACAATAAATTACAACTGTTAATTAATTAATGGTTGCATGAACACCTTTGCCAGTGAAACGTTGGAGTGCAATTATTGTGGATTTTAGTAACTCCTAGAATCCCTATTGCTCAATAAAATTGCTTGGTCAGAACTAACTGTTGTATACTGTATATTCTCTTGTTCTTGATTTATCAGTGGATATATATAATGTTAGGTCAGGATCTAGTGCTGCTGCAGCCCATCAGTGAGCTTTTTCATTAACTTTATTTCACTGTCTAATGGAGGGCTGTTTAATCAGATTTTTTAATTTACAGTTAAAATTATGCTTCAAAGTTAAAATAAACAGCAAGTTGTCATTCGACCAATCTGTTTTTCCAGTTAAACACTTGGCCTAGAGAATAGGCAAGGAACATAAATTTTTGTCAGTGGATATAAAGGAGTTTTTGTAGGAAAGAATAAATTGGTATGAAAAGTAGCTTATTTTAAATGAATTTAAGATGAAATTTTTATTAAGATGTCATGAGCTAAAGCTTTGTGGTCACTGGTCAAAATGAGACATGGATAATATTTACAGATTTTAAATGGTTATTGAATCTGCTGCTGATGATTGAAAGCTCTAAATTATAAATGAATAAAAACAGTGTGCAAAATTCTTACCATAAATAGTCATAGTGAGATATTTAGATCCATCCATCCATCCATCCATCCATCTTCTACCGCTTTTCCGGAAGTCCGGGTCGCGGAGGCAGCAGTTCAAGCAGAGAAGCCCAGACTTCCCTCTCCCCAGCCACCTGCTCCAGCTCTTCAGAGGGGATACCAAGGCGTTCCCAGACCAACTGGGAGACATAAGGCGCTTTTCCACTAGCCCCACTCAGCCCCGGTTTGAAAACCCGGCTCTACTCACTTCGGTTCGGTTCAGCCTCAGTTGCTTTTCAACTGCTGCTGGCGCACCTGCTGGCACACCTGCTGTGGGTGGGATTTGTTGAACAGCAGGCGGCGCCACACCCTCGTGACGTGAAACACACGCGACTGAATCCTCCACAACAAACATGGCTGATGACGAGGAGAGAAGGAAGGAGGAATGACTGTGACATGAAACTGGTTAAATCTATGATGCTGACTTGTTGTGCTCTGCACAATCTGTGTGAGAGTCATGGAGAGACGTTTGACACTACATTGGATGATGCAGTAGATGAACCAGTGGTGGCAGCGGCACAGAGAGCAGAGGAGCAGGGTGGTGATATTGTAGCGAACTCAATGTAAGCACCCTACTTGGCTTGCCAAGGTTGACCCTATTGGCAACACAGGTAGAGTGCGGGACTCCGAGCGGGAGGCGTGAGTTCAAACCTCCCGGTGGGACGTCGCCATGTCAAGCTGCACATTACAATATAATACGTGATGCAATACTTGTTTATTTTGTCCACATTTATGTGCATACATATTTCAAAAATGTTTTTTGTAAATAAAATGTTGTGCATGGTCCATTTACCTGTCCTCTTGTTCATAACGCTTATCTGTTAAGAAGGTGCAAAGCCATCAGCCTAATGATGAGTCCACACTTCTCACTGTTGTGATAATTGCTCACGCTGAGCGCTCTGCCCGCCCGTACGCTGTGGGGGTCACACACGACGTGTTCCTCCCCACACTCAATTTTTTTTCCCGTATATTTTTCTCTTTGGCGTACAGAAATGGCAATACGCCCGTATTTGCTAAAATTGCATTTTCCCCGTATTAAAATACGGTGAAACCATATCACTTGACAGGTATGTAATTACATGCAGAAACACCGCACAGGCCATCTTCACAAAAATCCAGCTCGACAAGCCACTTTTGCTTAGGTGGAAATGCAAATTGAACTATAAATCATGTGCTGATACATGTCATATTTTCCCATGTAAAGGTCTCCCACTTTTACTTACAAATTGATTTTTAATTTTTGGGAAAAGGGAATATAAATTTTGCACTTGTTGGTAACAACAGTTGTGTGCAACAAAAACACAGTTGTGTATCCTTGTCCGATCTGTCTACTGTTATTAGTGCCAAATTTTTGCTAGATTCCTTCTTAATTTATTAAATTTGGACTGGCGATGCAACATTCAACTTACACGTACTTACCTTTATCAGTGTCTACAAGTTCAAGCACACCTGTACAACTGCTTATAACCTAAAAAATGTACCCGTTCAAGAGAAATGGATTCCGCATTGCAAATGTTTAAAATTAAAAAAAAAAAAAAAACCTACCAAGACATTACGTTTCGTTGTGTTGTTAAAAATTAAATTACCATTAGAAGGCTATACACCTGACCTGATGAACAGCAGCATGTGGAGTGAACAGAGAATGGAATGTGTATGTAATTATTGGCTTTTCTCATACGGTGTCATAACAGATAAACCAGACTTTTGATGCAAACAATACAATTTTATTCCAGAAGCAAAATTTACAAACAAAAAAACAGACTGGGCGATGACATCTCTGCGAGCTCTTCCCTTCATAACGCAGCGTCCTGCTCCAGGGCTTCACGCGCATCTGCCTGCACATCTGCGGCCACCTGTCGCAAATGCTGCATGTACTCCTGATTCTCGCCGCTGGTCATGTTGCCGTTCCAAGAGCCGCATCTCTTCGTCATGCATGTTGACCATCGCTAATGTAAGGTCAGCGATGGAGTTGTCTGTTTTCGTCTTTCCTAGATGGAAAGACAGAAAGGCATGGTCGTTAAAGCTAGATCACTACATATATTATGGAATTACACAGGTGAAAGTCTGTGGTGGAATGTCACTATTATATTATGCTTCATTGCTGTATATAAGCTGAACTGTCATGTTGCTGCCCCTCAGTAGAGCAGATTTTGCAACATGCAGGGTGCTGTCTTCGGCTGCAGCCCCCCTGCAAAACTAAAAAGGATTAAGATTAAGAATATGGATGGATGGATGGGTAATGTTTAAACTAGTTGCTTGTAGTGTGGCCGCAGAAATCTGAATGGGTTAATACAGTCAGCTGACGCGAAGCATTTCAATGAAGCATGCAGTTCATGCACTTTGTCTAAAACAGGAGTTACAACAGCACTTCAGTCACCACACCTAAAAATGGTTGTGGAACACCGATAAGTGAAGACCAAAGAATAACCTTTTTGTACATTTAAAAAGACATTTTCAATTAATTAATATACAGCTACAGGAAATTGCATTAATCAATTTGGTACATAACTTGTTAGGCTCCAGCCCCACAGCAACCTGTAAAGGATTAAGCGGTAGAAGATGGATGGATGGATTTTCGACCCTGGTTTCCGCTGCTGGACCTGTTTCAACAAAAAAAAAAAAATTGTGGTTATTGTGCCTTACCGGCACTTGAACGTGATCCAGATGGAGCTGGTGATGTGGAGCTGATCCAGCTGGCGCTCAGCCAGATGCACACGCAGACGCAGCGCCAGGAGAGTTCGCTGTGTCCGTCATCTCCACTGAGGTGGACCCCTGTGATATGAAATGCGATTCTAGAAAGAAAATGCACGCAATTTAAAACTTAACACCAAAGTGCAACATGTACACAACACTCTCAAGTTTTTAACCGTAATACAATAAGCGTAATTCAGCGTTTTGTTCGCGCTAATACTGAACACAAAGCAAGCGTGAATCTGCAGTTGGCTGCAAAACAATACGCAAGCCTCAGTAACAACCATTACTCACAATCTAACAACCTTCCTATTTCTTAAAAACAGTGAGCTTGGCATAGAACGGATCAAGTGGCGAACAGATGCGCAATATCAAGTAAACACTCACCATCCACGGTTTCCAAGGGCCGTGACGGTGACGGTGACCGTGTGGAGCCCAATGTCTCTCAGCGAACCACTTCCACTCCTTCCATCCGCTGAACTTCGAGCAATGTGATCCTTCACTGCTCGGTAATCGCTTTTCAGCTTTTTCAGCTTCTCCCGACACTGTTTGGCAGTACGGATGTGCCCTTGGGAACCCATCTGCTCGGACACCTGCATTTCGAGTAGATCCGTCCAACTCGCACTGGATGCGATCGTTGCCTAATATAGAAAGAAAATTGCGCACCTCCTAATATATAATATTAGGAGTATATTATTATATAAGTATATTATACAGTATATTAATATAATATACCGTATTAAAGGGGCGCACTGTGTTCACTGCTGAGCAATTACAAATGGCGGTCGTGGAGTAAATTGAGCAGAAAAAGTCGCTTTCATGACGTTACAACCTGACCAATCAGCGGCGACCAGTCTCTTAAAGTCATATCACAGCCATACTCAGCCCGGTTAGACCCTGCCCTGGATCAGGTACGAAAAAAGTACCTGCTAACCGGTGCTGGGGCTAGTAGAAAAGCACCTAAAGCGGGCTGAGTGGTGCGGTGTAGGGCCAAGTGAGGCTAGTGGAAAAGGGCCTATAGTCTCTCCACCGAGTCCTGGGTCTGCCCCGGGGTCTCCTCCCAGTGGGATGTGCCTGAAACACCTCAAGTGGGAGGCATCCAGGAGGCATCCTAATCAGATGCCCATACCACCTCAACTGACTCCTTTCAATGTGGAGGAGCAGCGGTTCTACTCTGAGCCTCTCCCGGATGACTGAGTTCCTCACCCTATCTCTGAGGGTGAGTCCAGCAATCCTACGGAGAAAGCTCATTTCAGCTGCTTGTATCCGCAATCTCGTTCTTTCGGTCATTACCCAAAGCTCATGACCATAGGGGAGAGTAGGAACGTAGATTGGTAAATCGACAGCTTTGCCTTAGAACTAAGCTCCCTCTTCACCACAACAGGCCTGTACAACGTCTGCATCACTGCAGATGCTGCTCCAATCCGTCTGTCAATCTCTCGCTCCAATTTCCCCTCACTCGTGAACAAGACCCCAAGATACTTAAACTACTCCACTTGGGGCAGGAGCCTGTCCCCAACCCGGAGAGGACAATCCACCTTTTTTCCGGCTGAGGACCATGGACTCGGACTTGGAGGTGCTGATTCTCATCCCAGCCGCTTCACACTCAGCGGCAAACCGTCCCAGCAAGAGCTGTAGGTCATTGCTGGATGAAGCCAACAGGACAACATCATCTGCAAACAGAGATGAGATCCTGTGGTCACCAAGCATGACACCCTCCATTCCCTGGCTGCGCCTAGAAATCCTGTCCATAAAAATTATGAACAGGATCGGTGACAAAGGGCAGCCCTGGCGGAGTCCAACTCTCACTGGGAATGACTCCGACCAAGTGTTGGCAATACGAACCAAACTCTCACAACGGTCGTACAGAGACCGAATAGCTCGTAACAACAAGCCCGATACCCCATACTCCCGAATCACCCCCCACAAAAATCCACGAGGGACGCGGTCAAATGCCTTCTCCAAGTCCACAAAACACATGTAAACTGGTTGGGCAAACTCCCACGAACCCTCAAGAATTTTCGAGAGGGTAAAGAGCTGGTCCGATGTGCCACGGCCAGGACGAAAACCACATTGCTCCTCCTGAATCCGAGGTTCGACCAATGGCTGGACTCTCCTCTCCAGTACCTTGGCATAGACCTTCCCAGGGAGGCTGAGGAGTGTGATCCCTCTAAAGTTGGAGCACACCCTCCGGTCCCCTTTTTTGAAGAGAGGAACCACCACCCCGGTTTGCCATGCCAAAGGCACTGTCCCCGACCTCCACGCAATGTTGCAGAGGCGTGTCAACCATGACAATCCAACAACATCCAGGGCCTTGAGGTACTCGGGGCGAATCTCGTCCACCCCCGGGGCCCGGCCGCCAAGGAGATTTTTAACCACCTTGGCGACCTCAGCCCCTGTGATAGGCGAGTCATCCTCCTCGTCCCCAAACCCTGCTTCCTCTGTGGAACGCGTATCAGTGGGATTGAGGAGATCCTCGAAGTATTCCTTCCACCGCCCGACGATATCCCCAGTCGAAGTCAATAGTGTCCCATCCGCACCACGCACAGTGTGGACGGGGAGCTGCTTTCCCCTCCTGAGCCACCGGAGATATTTAGATGCAGCCTTTATTTTTCAGCACTTTTAAGGCCTATACATACGCCGCAAGAACAGAGAAATTTGTTCTCTCTCCCAGGGCTGCAAGAACAAAATGACATCATTTTGTTCTTACAGCCCTGGTTTGGGAGTTCTTGCAGGGTCGTGTAGGGTTCTTGCGTGGTGTTGAAGAACTGTTGTGTGACTGGTCAGAAATTTGAATTTCCCAGAAGTTCTGCGCTTTAGTTTTGTCCAAATATTTGAGCAAAACAATGTGTAATAGGGTAATATACACTTTTTTTTTGCCATTTTGTGAATGTAAGAGCTTAAAAATCTAAAAGAAATGACTGCGTCTTTTGTGATTCTGTGAATATAGTTTTTATGTTCTATGAATTTGTTTTTTCTATTGTGGCTCAAGCAATATTTAATTCAGTGTCCTGCTTTTTTTCTACATACTAAGCTGCATTAAACAAATTAAGAGTCAAAAAGCTGTAAGTCATAATCATCAAAATTCAAATGAAAAAGGCTTTAAATATTTCACTTCATGTATGATGAATAGAGAATATAATAAATTATGAAGAAAACACTTTTTTTCATATAGTCTAATTTTTTGAGCTGCACCTGCCACTATAGATTCAATTAGAGGATACAAAAATGTTTCGAGTTAAAAGCAAAGTCACTGTTATGATAGTGTTGTGTACATTCAGTTGTTATTACTGCACAATAAGTGGTTGGTTATGTTTATATGGAGTAGGGATGAGCCAATACCACTTTTTCAAGACCAATACTGTGATTTTGAGTATCAGCTGATACCGATCCAAACCTGATACAGTCTCTCTTATTTAAAACAACAGTACAGAACATACTTTAATGACTGGTTGCATTTTGTACGCATTTAAAAACAGAAATCTAAAAGTCAAAGAATATATTACAAATTTGACTCAGTTCAGCAACTGCTGTTTTTTTTTATTTTAAACTTTGCAACATTGGCAGCATTTCACCGGTCAGCCCCATGTAAACATGCATTCTGGAATTTTAAGTGCAAGTTTATACAAAACTTTGAAGCTGAGTATTCAAGTAAACATTCGGATGAAATTCAAAGTGCCGCAATGCATGAGGTAAAAAATGCTGTAGATCTGAAAATAAAGGAACTAACCCTTTAAGTTGTATTTTTGACATCCATTATTATCATCATAAGTATTCTCCTGGTCCTCAGTTTGAGTAGTGTTTGTGATATTATTCTCTGTCAATTCTTAGTTTTTAGGTTTGCTCTTATTTTGAAGTCATTCCTGTTCCATTTCATGTTCATGTAGCCTTGCACCCTCTTGGATTAATAAAGTATACCAAAGTAGTTTGCTGTTTATGTTTCTGTCACCTACCTCTCATCAGCAGCAAGACTCTCCCCCAAAAGGTACGCTCCCGTCTGGTTTTTACTTTGTTTCGTTCTTTCAGTTTCACTTTTAGCGAGCGGCCAGCCTCCTGAGCTGGAAAAGCAGCAGCTGCTTTGCGACATGCGTCCTTCTGCTTGGTTCTTGACAGAGTTCAGCATACTCCTTTGCTGTGATACTTTTGCAAGTGTTTTCTCAAGGTGGTGGTTTGAAATTGTAAATGCTGGTACCATACAGCAGCATGCTGAGGCGAGTCCCACAGACAGACTCTAGTGATGTGACACTCGTTGCTTTTGATTACAGAAGCCGCACACAGCGTAGCTGAGAACATGATTGCGCTTTCATTTTATTGTTAATGCATTGTATCGGTAAATTACTTTTATTTCTTACCGATGCTGATCCAGCCATTTTGCCTGGATCAAACCCGATACCAATACGGCAGATTGGATTGGCTCATCCCTAATAAGGAGATGTATAAAGTTATTTCTTTTTGTTGTACTTGTTTTCAAAGTAGACAGTCATGCAGACTGCATTTAACTAAGCCACTGGAGTGGTGGCTTAGAGGTAGAGCATCCGCCCCACAACTGGGAGGTCAGGGTTCAAGTCCCGACCAGGTCATGCCATAGACCATATAAAAATGGAACCTCCCACCATCCAGCTTGGTGCTCAGCAAAAATGGAACAGAGGAGGGAAATGTGGGCGGCAGTGGCTCAGGAGGTAGAGCGAGTCATCTAATAACTGAAGGGTTGATGGTTCAAATCCCGCTCTCCCCAACCCCTACCGTTGTGTCCCTGGGCATGACACTTTACCCACCTTGCTTCCATTGTCTATGACACTGGGCATGAATGTGTATTAGTGGCCGGAGAGGCCGTTGGCGCAGATTGGCAGCCTCATATCCCTCAGTGTGCCCCAGAGCAGCTGTGGCTACAGTAGTAGCTTACCACTTCCATTGTCTGTGGAGTGATTGAATAATGTATCCATTGTAAAGTGTCTATGAAAAGTGCTATTTAAATCTGATACATTATTATTAACATCTGTAATCTACAGATAACTTTTTGTTTTGTCTTCAGACTCTGTAGCAGTTCTGTGGTAAGGCGCAGGATGTCAGGAATGAGTATATGATGAGCAAGTAGGGCTGAAACTAACAAGTATTTTGTTACAGATTAATCTGTTGATTCTTTTTAATTATTTGACTTATCATTTGATCTATATTTTTTTATAAATCACAAATGCTCTGCACAATATCCCAGAGCTCAAGGTCATCATCTGTGTTGGTTTGTAAAACAAAAATTTCAAAGCTAAAAATTTTTCAACTTGTAATGCAAAAACAAAGGTGGCAAATTTTAATGTTTAACCCCTTGCACTATGGTCAATTTCCCTAAAAACGCCTAAAAATAACGTACCCAAAGTAAATCAAAAGCTGTTCTTCAACCCTTTGCAGCATCTTCATGGGGTTGGTCTCATTTAAAAGAAAACACTTTGAATTTTTTGGCAAAATAGTCATAATCTCTCTAAGTGCTCCTGCCACTGAGTAACAGTCATCTAAACATACTGAACTTGAAGAAAATAAAGTTCGCCTGGGTGTTTTTTTTGGATACAAATGCTTGCAAATAACACACAGCTTCAGATCCGGGCTGAAAAATGCAACAGAAATGTAGAACCAAGTGTTATCCAGCTGAGGTCAAAATTTTGTAACAATACCACAAAAAATGAATATATTACACAGCTTTTTTGTCAGGTAGTTCCCAGGCATTTTTGAACTGTGCCAAATTGTGCCAAATGGCACAGTTTGGAAAAACGTCTGTAACTTTTGAATGATTCAATATAGAAGCTTGATCTTGGGCTCTAATGAAAGGTGACACTCAGGGCTGTGTGTGTGTGTGTGGGGGGGTTGTTTATTCATTCATGAATGAATGAACAAACAAGCCCCCACACACAAAGAAGCATGCCACGTAAAAAATGTGTGGCTTTTTTTTTTTTTTTACAAGAAAAAATAACCTACAGTGCACTAAAAATTATACTAAAATATCTGTACTGTAGAGGATAACTCCCACCCCCCGCTACAGAGGACGGACATCGTCCATTGCCACATGACGGACTGCGGCGCGGTCTACTACGTACAGTTGTACTAAAATATCTGCAATATATCTGCAATCCGCTACAGAAGAGTAGCGGGGGGGGGGCGTTCACGGTCTGGACGCAGCGCACGGACCGGTCCGTCATGTGGTGATGATGTACAGTTGTAATTTACTGATCGGTCAAAAGTCATTTTGATTACAATTTTCAGGGATAAAGAATAATTTAGCTTATAACACTTACCTGTCCACAACAGCAGTGTCGCTGGCGAACTTCTCTTCCTCATTTTCAGACGAACATGACGCTGGTCCGCTTGTTATGACTCGTGGTTCTGGTCACGTGACTCGATCAAACCATGATTCCTTTATTGCGGTTTTGCGCTTCCATGATTGCGGTTTTGGCGAATGATTTTTCAAAACAAATAAGAACAGTAGTAAGAAAAAAAGACTGGCGAACGCGTGTGTGTCACCCAGCGGCATACACAAAACAGATTTTACGCATGGGACGCACGCTTTCAATCGTCGAACTTCTCTGCTTCAATTGGCTCGCTGTATTCGCAGCCGTTGGTAGGCAGGTCCTTCTTGCTAGGTTTTCAGTCATTGGTTCTTCAAGGTTTCAGAAACCCAATTCAAGGCTCTTATTAGTTGAATGAGAGGTCAATCAAATCTAAACCAATCAAAGCACTCCTTTGGCTTTCTGTTCGCGGCTGTGTCTGTAGTGGAAGAACGGAAATGCAGCTTCTTTTTTTTTCAGTGCGCTCTGAGACGCACAGTGTGCATCCTAGTGCGCACGAGGGAGCGCTAGGACGCAGAGACATGACCGCCCACGGTATCCCGGAGTGCAAGAGGTTAAGAAGTTGAAACAATATTTTTAGAGTATTGGAAAAGGGTGCATTAGCAAATAGTCGATCAAATTTACTGCTGAAAATTTGTTGCTGTTTGACTAGTTGATTAATCAACTAGTCATTGTAGCACTATGAGCAACCGCTTCTTTCAGTGTTTGTCCTCCAGCTCCATCCTCGCCAAACGCAGCTGACAGGGAAACGGTCCTTGACACAAGACAAGGAATATGGTTTGGCCTGGGGGGAAAAAAATTTAATTCATCATCTACTGCTTAATCCTTTTTAGCTAGAGCATATCCCAGTATCTTTGGGTGAGATGCAGGGTACACCCCGGACAGATCGCCAGTCCATTGCAGGGCCAACACAGAGAGACAACCATTCACTTTCACATTCATACCTAAAGACAATTTAGAATCCCCATTTGATGCCATTTAACCTTGCCTGCATGTCTTTGGCCTGTGGGAGGAAATCGTAATATCCAGAGAAATTCCACACAGACACGGGGAGAACATGCAAACTCCTCACAGAAGGGTCACACAGTAGTCAGGGTTGGGATTGAACCCACGATGGTCAGGGGTGAGATTGAACCCATGACCTTCTTGCTGTGCTGCCACAGTGCTAACCACTGTTCCACCGAGCTGCCCCCCCCCCCCCAAAAAAAAAAAAATTGCAGTCAAAAGAAATTTTTTGCTTTGATCCCTGTATTCACATCATTCCTTCTGGAAATTGTTTGATGGTGAAGGGCTTTATTTTTCAGCCCAGCATTAATCACAAGGACACTGCTAATGCGGTGAGGTTGTGTTTTGAGAGAAAAACATTGGCAGTCAATATCTGAACATTAGGAGGCATATAGGCTTACTGGGACAGAAGAAGAAATAAGACATCAGTTCAAGGAAGAACTAAGAAATGCTGAATGAAATGTGTTGCACTAAATACCGATTTCTGCCTATAGAGTCATTTCTGAAAACTGGTCAAGACTCGTGCACACTGCAGTACATCATTAACTTGTTTCTGATATCTGAATAACCTCATCTTTAATCTAAAAGGTTATCCACCAGTCTTCCTCTTCCAGAGTACCTGAATTTTGCTCATTCACTTGTGGAAATAGAGGTTAGTTATTTTGTTTTTCCATCTTATCCCTAAGAATGGATTTAAGGTCAAGTGTATTTAGATTTGTTTTTGTCTGTCAGCTTTGCAGCAAACAAGAGGACTGGAGGCGGATGGGAGACATTTTTGTGGCCATCTGTCAGTCCAGCCAGAACCCCAACCAAGTGGAGCGTATCAGTGGTCGTGTTGCCATTGCATTGTTGTCTGAGAGCAAAGACAAGCACTCACTGCCATTTGCTGCATTTGCTGAGACAGGTAATGGGGAAAAAGTTGGCTTTTGTTTCCTGGATATGATTCTGTTCTAGCTGTTAATTATTCTAAACTGATTTTAATCTCCCTCTTTAGTATGTCAGAGTGAAGACGAGGACAGCCTGGCCAGGACCTTTCTTGGAAGAATTGGAGTTTCTTTGATGTTACGATACCACAAGACCCATCAATGGACCAAGGTGGTAAGATAGCCCTGAATTAGCATCATGACATTTATCATGTGCTGATTTGGTATGACTATGTATCATTGTAGGGCCGTAGGATGGTAGAGATGCTCTCTCTTTCAAAAGTGAACTACTCAACGCTGAAGGGCTTGTTTGGGAATGAAGATGGAGCATCCCGATGCTACCTGATTACTGTGGCTACAGAACTCTTCCTTCTGAGTGGCAGTGTTGAGGGAGCTCTAAACACACTACGAGGTAACTAATCTTCACTTGAACGAACACAAAATTTTATAAGCCACTTTCAGAGTACCTTGGCAATCCAGGCAAACCCAGTATGATCCAGGTTCCCTCTGTTGTCTGCATAGGGTTACCCGCGCTACTTGACGTGGGCTAAATGACCCTGCAAGTCACTTGAGTTGTTTGCCACTTCAACCTCAGCTTGGTGGACATTTGGATAGGATACGCAGATAAACGTGAAGTAGCTGTCATCACAGCACAGTGACAGAGAGTGGAAATGAATAAGAATGTTGTCTGTCATTATTCTGATGGACTAATATATCAATTTTGAAGTGAAGCAGACAACTGTGTGTGTCATAATTACACAATTGTGTAATTACATTATCGGCTGAGTGTGAGAAGTTTCTTTTAAGAGCATTTTTTTTCAGTCACTCCCACGGAGCCACCTTTTGTTCTGACCATCTCCGGCTTCTGTGGAGCTGATAACGGCCTGTTCTGGTTTGGCGTGGGGCAGTTTCTCTGTTCAGCTCCGCTCTGTGCTAGTTAGTGCATCTCGGTTCATCTCGCTTTAACATATCCTCTGCTTCTTTTTTTCCACGATGGCCCTCTCCGAAATAAAACATATCCTGCTTTGTGTGGCACTGGACATGAATTGCAATGCACAAATACACATGCCCACCAAATAAAAGTACAAGCCTCTGTACTCAAACGTAAAAAAAAAAAAAACTTTGCTGGAGTGTTGTCATATTATGAGTTCATTTGGACTGTAGATTACGTTCAGTTATGCACTGTAACAAGCTACCACAGAAAATGATTCTTAAGTGAGCTCTTTAAATTAACCAGAATTAGCCAGCCATGGCTAATATTTTCACGGCAAACAGAGGCACCATATTGGGTCTGTAATTGCCATTTTGACAGCTCCTGCAGCATTGTGATAACAATATAAAATTTTTTGTTGTTTTTATTGTAATCATACACAGTAAGCTTTGTATATGGAACGTTGTGAACACAAATACAGCGGGAAAAATAAGTATTGAACACGTCAACATTTTTCTCATTAAACATATTTCTGATGGAGCCATTGACCTGAGATTTTCACCAGATATCAATAACAACCCAAGTAATTCATACATACAAAGAAATCAAGGCAGCTGTGTTCACAAAACAAGTTAAATTTAATAAAGTGTAATGACACAGGGAATAAGTATTGAACACACTTGGTGAAATTCATTTTAATATTTAGTTGAAAAGCCTTTGTTGGTAATAACAGCTTCCAGACACCTTTTGTATGGAGAAACTAGGCGCAGGCATTGCTCAGGAGTGATTTACCCCATTCTTTCACACAAACTATCTTCAAATCTTGGTTCTATGGGTGTCTTATATGAACTCTGATCTTCAGTTCGTTCCATAGGTTTTCAACTGGATTCAGGTCAAGTGACTGACTGGGCCATTCTAGCAGCTTTATTTTCCTTCTTTGAGAGAAGTTTAATTGGCTGTGTGTTTGGGATCATTGTCTTGCTGAAATATCCACCCTCGTTTCATCGTCAGCATCTTGGCAGATGGCAACAGGTTCTTATCAAGGATGTCTCTGTACATTTGTCCATTCATCTTTCCTTCAATTATATGAAGTCTGCCTGTACTTACTTACTTAACTTAATCCTCGCCTGGCCACTTTAGTGACCGTTGCGACCAGTTGTCTGAAGGCAGGGCAGTCTTGGGCTAGGGCAATGAGGTCAGCCAGAGGTCTTATCATTGCGACCTGGGTCGTCCAGGACAGTCTGGGCCAACCTTGGGGGCAATGCCAGCCCTGGGGGGGTGGACGAGCGCTGGCGGAGAGGACCCACTTGGCCAGAATCCCATGATCCAACCTAGCCACGTGGCTGAAGAGCCACAGCCTCCCCCTTCTAATGACGGTGGGGATGGGACAGCCAGCCCTCCTGTAGACCTCATCTTTTGTGATGTGGAACCATCGGAACCATGTGCCTGTACCATGTGCTAAAAACAACCCCAAATCATGATGTTCCCACCTCCAAACTTCACTGTTGGTATGGTGTTTTGGGGCTGATGTGCAGTGCCATTTCTCCTCCAAACATGCTGTGTGTTGTGGCATCCAAAAAGTTCAATTTTGGTCTCATCTGACCAGACTGTATTTTCCCAGTATTTTACTGTCTTGCCCAGATGTTGTGCAGCAAACTTTAAATGAGCTTCAACATGTTTTTTCTTCAGCAGTGAAGTCTCACAAGGTGAGCAGGCATAGAGCCCATGTCGGCTGAGTGCATTATTTATAGGCCTTTTCCACTAGCACGCTTTAGCGCGACACGGGACGGCTCAGCACGCTTTGTACGCTTTTCCACAAGCCCCAACACGGTTTAACAGCCGCGATTCTCAGCCCCGCTCCAGGGCAGGGTACAGCAGTGCTGAGCTGTGCCGTGTTGTGACGTTAACAGACTGGTCGCCGCTGATTGGTCAGGTCGTAACCGGCGCTGATTGGTCAGGTTGTAACCGCCCCTCTCCTCCTCCTCATCTACCAAATCTTCACGACCTTCTCAATAAAGTTTAAAAAAAAAAAAAAAGAATCTTCACGACCACCTTTACTCAGCACGCAACCACTGTTGGCGGTTTATTTTCAGTGTATTGCTGTGCTATTTTCATTTATTCTCTATCAAAAATGGCTTCGCGTAATAAGGGTGTTCCATGGACCAATAAGGAGGTGCAGTGTCTGCTCACTGCATTGTCAGACGAACGTATCCAGCGCGAGTTAGACGGAGCCGCCCGGAATGAAAAAATATACCGGGAGGTCTCGACATCGGAGTCCTTTAACGGTGAGTTTTAATTTTTTTTTTATTGTGCGTTTTTTCGCAAATATATTCGGTAAGACACTCAGTTTATTTATGCAATAAAAAAGCTGTTCATTTGTGGATGGATCGCTGCTTTATTGCAGCACACTACGGACTAAAGCTTTTATTTTAATTATTCATGTGAACAATATGCTGAAATAAGCTTATGTATTCTTGTTAAAAACTATTGTCTTTTCTGTATATCTTGCACTTTCGTGCTGTATTTTATTGTGTGCATTTTCCTTGTAGAATCATCCCACACATCCGCCGCGACAGCCCGTCCGGATTAATTCAACCGAGCCTTCATGACCCACAGCTGGCAGAGACGGCTTCATTCAACCGAGTCTTCGTGACCCAGTTTGGGAAGCTGGTGTAGAGGCACTCAGTGGTCGGCGTGTATAAAATGTCGATTAACCTTCATGTTGTGTTGCAAAGTTTTTTTTTCCTTTTAATATTTTGTATATAATAAAATGGAATTGTTTTGGAAAGTGTGGTTTGTCTGTTATAACACTGAATTATAAAACAGTATAATTACATAGAAATTCCATTGCCTAGTCTGATCAAAATGATGCTGATCATCCTGTCAGGGGTCAACCATTGTAAAGGTAATGTAATTTTTAACTAGACCAAAAAAGAAATCTTTTTGTAAGCTTTCTGTTCTTTTTACTGAAATATCATAAAAAATTAGCACCAAGTCAAAGTAGGTACAAGTATATATAAATTGAATGTTCTATCGGCATTCCAAATTCAGAGATTTACAATACTTTAGAAGGAGTGTAGCATCATCTAAACGGAAAATAATAATACTGTTGTTCCAAACGTTGACCTGAAGGTGAAAAACATGAATTTTTTTATTCAGTACATCCAAAATGCCCTAGGATGTAAAAAATAATACAATTTGGTGTTGGCCAGTGTGCCACCGTCTCATTATTTAATACGAATAAAAACAAGTTTCAGCTCATTATTTCTAGGTCATTTGGCAGTTAATTCAAAACAAAAGTGACTTGTGTTGTTGCAGCTTAATTATGAGATAAAATTAATTGTGAGACAAAACCACAGAGCGAGCAAGGCAATAATCCTTGGATCCTTTTTTGTCTTGTGTAAATAAGGACTCAGTCGGGTGCGTAACGTCACGGGAGTGTGGCCCCGCCTCGCTGACAATCTGCCGCCGCCTCGCTTCTGAAACCTCCTAACACAAACCATCACAGCACAAGCACAACACCGTGCTAATGGAGACAGAAGCATTCCGAGCCGTACTGAAGTGAATCGAGCCGTACCGAGGTGTGCTGGGCTAGTGGAAAACAGGCTTTATTGTTTTCTTTGAAACAGCAGTTCCTGCTAACTCGAAGTCTTTCTGGAGCTCTCCACAAGTGGTCTTTGGCTCTTGGATAATTTTTTTGACTCCTTGTACTGCCTCTCCTGATTGGACAGTCGGCTAAACTCCTTCCCCACATCAAGACTCTGAAGACACAGCTCTTGGTCCACAGGTTTAATGATACAGGGAAAGGTGAAACTGTAACATACAGTACAAGGCATAATCACTCTTTAACCGTTGTACAGATATTACAACGAAAATATATAAACTCAGCTTCTAATACAAATCATATTTTATCTTCCCACAAATCATATGAATTGCCTTGCTTTTTAACTCAAATACAATATGAAATTATGTTCACAACTCCCGCCGCCACAACGAATTGCTTTCCCTCCAAATTATCTGTCAGTGTCCTCCAGCCGATCCAACGGCTATTGCTAGCGTAAATTGCGGGATACCACTTTTAGCATCTAAAGTCATCAAACCCAACGTAACCTCAAACAAATCATCCAGAAATGCACACAAACAATAACAATTAATACATACCCACGATGCTACCAAGGGCAGAGGATGTATGTGACTGCTGCTGAAGTTAACTGACGGCGGTAAACACACACAACTGACTTTGTTCTCAATGTTCCGACCGACTTCCTGTTTACAGTTAGTCGGAGCCGAAGGTGACGTCACCTTCGGCTGTGAACTATGCCGATTCTAAGGTGAACCCAACACAATATTACAACGCAATATTTAGCATTAATTAAGAATATAAATAATATTCCACCTTAACTTTTAACATTAAATGGCTATCAGAACACTCCCTGCCTGGCGTGATTCTACGCCACCTCACTTAGTCCGTCTAGTCCATCTAGTCCACTTAGGCATCTGGGGGAAGAAGTACCATTTCTGTAACTATTTCTGTAACTTTGTTCTCACAAACAAAGTTTCTTTTCCCGGCTTGATGACCTTTACTTCCACCTGACGGACTTTTCCATCTTCGCTATGGAAGGCCTGTGTTACCAGACCGAGTGGCCATTCATTCCTTGGTACTTGGCTGTCCTTGAGGAGAACAACGCTCTTCGGCTCAATGTTTGTGTGAGGTGACTGCCACTTCCTACGTGCTTGAAGTGTTGAAAGAAATTGCTTACGCCATCTATCCCAGAAGGTGTTGGACAGGTGTCAAACCTGTCTCCACTGGTGCTTGTAGAGGTCTGAAGGCCCAAACTCTCCTGCAGGAGTGGGAACAGAGTTCACCTTTTGTGTTAGAAGAGCAGCTGGTGAGAGTATGAATGACTCGTCGGGGTCGGTTGTCACAGGAACAAGAGGCCGAGCATTAATGATGGCTGCTACTTCTTCCATGAAGGTTACCAAAACTTCATGGGTAAGTTTGTCCTTCAGCTGGAGGAACATGGAGTCCAGAATCCTCCTAGCAAGACCAATCATTCTTTCCCACGCCCCACCGAAATGGAAGGCATGTGGAGGATTGAAAGTCCAAGAACATCCTTGATCCGACAGGTAAGATTTCACACTTTTGTAGTTGATGTTAGAAGGTGTCTTCAAAGCCTTGCATACACTCACAAGGTTTGTGTCTCTGTCTGAACGAATGCTTTTGGCCGGTCCTCTCTCTCACAGCTAGAAACCGTCTTAATGCACTGATGAAGCTGGATGTGTCGAGGGATTCTATGACTTCAATATGAACGGCTCTTACGCTCATACGTGTAAAAATCACAGCCCACCGTTTGCTTTGTGAGAGGCCTCCTCTAGTCCGGCATGAAGAAACGCTCCAAGGGCCAAATACGTCGAGCCCGACGTTTGTGAAGGGAGGATCTGATGAAAGGCGGTCTGGTGGGAGGCTGGCCATCTTTTGGCTACTAGTTGGGGCTCTGAGTCGTCTGCATGTTGCACATCAGTGAATGACGCTGCTCACCTTCCTCTTGCCGCCAACTATCCAAAAGCCAGCTGAACGGACAGCTCCTTCCGTAAAGAGACATCCTTGATGGTGGACCTGTTCATGATACTGTCGAATGAGTAAGGTCGCAATATGCTGATTGCCTGGAATGATCAAAGGGATCTTCTCGCTGTGATCAAGAGCTGAATGGTGAAGATGACCTCCGACTCTTAGCAGGCCGTGTGTGTTGACAAACTGATCCAGATTTTTGAGGGGACTGCTTTTAGGAATCTTTTTGTGCATTCTGATACATTTGATTTCCTCATTGTAAACCTCTTCCTGCACCGTTTGAATGATGACAGCTGAGGCTTGGTTGAGTTCCTCAATGTTAAATTCTGCCTTGCAGAGATGCCAGCCTTTACAAGAGTTGTTCATCATGGTCGTGTCGAAACAACGAGCTATGTGTTTCAGGTGTGCAATGGCACGAGTCAGTGACTTCCACGAAGAGAACTTGGCAAATCTTTGGGAACCAAGCTGCTTGAATGCAGTTGCAGTGCTTAAAGTAGACACTAGAGGACGGATGTCTGGATCTGAACTTGAGTCCACAAGCTCATAGGTACTTTTGGAGACATCTTGCTCTGGTTTGGACAAAAAACTAGGTCCACTAAACCAGTTAGTGTTGCTTAACAGGCCTGCAGCAACAGAACACGTTGCATGATCCGCAGGGTTCTGGTTTGTGGCCTGGATGGTGCTGTACTTTTCCTTAACACAGAACACATTAGGGCATGGTTCGAAGAGAGATGGCCGACGTAGCTCTGTGGTGTTTGTGTAGAAGGCGTTGATTACTGATGGTCTATGGACGCTGCCGAGACACACATTGCCTACAACAACCCACCCTAGATCTAATTTCTGTGCATAGGGCTGGTTGTGTGAGCCATTCACCTGTTTGCGAACTTTATGCACTCTGATAATGTCCCGACCGAGGAGAAGCTTGATCTGGGCATTTGGGTCCATATCTGGGATGAAGTGCGCCATTGTCTTTAAATGTGTATGATGAAGAGCAACCTCAGGGGTTGGAATCTCGTCTCTGTTGTCAGGAATGTCGTTGCACTCTGTGAGGCTGGGTAATGGAATGCAGACTGTCCCATCCAGATGATTCATGAATCATTCCCGATGATTCCTTCATTCCTGCGCATGTTCTCAGTGTGTAAGGAGCACTTGGACTTCTGTCGCCAAACACTTCGAAGAACTGTGAACGAACCAGTGATCTGTTGCTCTGCTCGTCCAGAATTGCATAGAGCTTCACTGCTTTGTCTCTGTGACCGGCTGGATATACTTTCACGAGACATATTTTGGAACAGGATCTGTCTGTCAGATCTCCACCGCAGACCTTTGTGCATTTGGTCGTAATATCAGATTGAGGTTGAGGCACGGTTTCGACCTCCTCAACGCCATGCTCTGGAGCAGGATCCTTCACTTCTGTCCAGGGTGCGGGTCCTGGATGTAGGGCTGAGTTATGTGTTTCGCCCTCTCACTCAGAACACTGAACTTTGGCCTTGCAGTTTTTAGCGATGTGTGACGAAGATGAACAACATTTAAAACACAGAGTGTGGACTTCCGGTCTGGACACCATGGTGATTGCAGCTTAACGCTGAAGCTCCCAGACCCAATCCAGTAAAATACCTTGAAAATCAGATTTAACGGATTTTTGGAAGAGTGAAAATCAAAGGACAAAGTCATCATGCCTAAAGGAAAACAGAAGAAATCGACATTTACCAGGCCAGGACACGCACCGGCCGAAGAATCTGATCCGGAAGATTTCCATTCAGAAGACGAGGAGCTGAATGAAGCTAACAAAAAGGTTAGCTTGAAAATGGTTTTTAATGAATTAAGACGATTTCGCCGAGAGTGTTGGGCCGAATTTCATGAATTCAAAGAAAAATTAAAAAGGACAAACAGCAGAGTGGACCAGGCTGAGAACCAAATCTTGGAAGCAGAGGAAAGAATAAAAGCGCTGGAAGATTCCGTGCTGGATCTACACAAAAGGCAGTCAAGACTAGAGGCTAAGCTAACCGACCAAGAAGGAAGACAGAGAAGAGACAACATAAGAATTCACGGTCTGAAAGGAGTCGAGGATGGTTTCAACACAATGGCGGCATGCGTGGAATCCTTACTGAGAGAGAAGTTGGATATTCCCCAATCCACCGACTTGAAGATAGAAAGGGCGCACCGTACATTAGCCCCTAGGCCGGCGGCGGAAGCACCTCCACGTTCGGTGGTGGTGAAGTTTTCCAACTCCAAAATAAAAGAAGAGGTTGTAAGACTGGCTTGGCAGAAAAAAGGATTTATGCACCAAGAGAAAAAAGTTTTCGTGGAACACGATTACGCCCCGGAGGTCCTTAAAAAGCGTTGGGAATACAACGACGCTAAAAAGGTACTACGAGAGAAAACATTGCTCTTCCAGACGCCATTTCCGGCGAAGTTGAGGGTTTTCTACGGTGATGAGACATGTCTCTATAACTCGGCGGAAGAAGCAACCAAAGATATGGCGAGAAGAGGGCTCCCGGTAACGGTGTTTAAACCCGCAGCAGACCCGGTCGATAGAATCAAGGCTCAAACGTGGTCCACACAGAGACCCTCAAAACCCACGGGCCAGCAGCGGGAAACCCAGCGTCAGAGCTACAAAGAAAAGCTGGCCGTTTACAGGAGGGAATAACTTTTTTTTTTTTTTTTTAGTCAGTCTGCACATCCAACCCCCCTCCTACAAGGTAACAAACATTAAAGGAGATGCAGAATCAGCATGTGGTAAAACATTTCATGGAACAGTCGTAATATTAGAAACAAATAAGTCTTAAAAAAAAACAACAAAAAAGAAACTTGTTAAAATAGAAATCTGACAATGATCCACATGTTCTCCCCACACTAACAAATACTGTATTAACGTGAATGTTTGCTGTGATGGTGGTGAGAGGGTGCACACAATTTCATAAGGTATAGGCATAAAAAAAAAAAAAATCATTAAAAGTTCGGATTGGGATCTGAAATTCACGTTAAAAACATGGGACAACTTACAGGGGTAAGAGAGGGCCCTCAACACGTAACAGAGGGCCCTCAACACGTAACAGAGTTTGAGGATTTTCCCTCAGAGCCTACACTCCATCAAGGCTCTTCGAAGGTCACTAAAAAGACCTTAGCTCAGGAAGTTCTTTTGTCAGTTTTTTGTTTTAAAGTTTTTTTTACACTATGTTCTTAATGTTTTTTATGTTCTTAATGTTCTTTCAGTTTCTGAGTAGCATAAAAAAGGGCCACCACACTGTTATACTAAATAAGACAACACAATGGAGAAACAGGGTGTAACCAAAATAATCTCATATAATGTTAAAGGGATCCTGAATCCAGTTAAAAGATCCAAGATTCTAGGCAAAATGAAAAAAGACAAAGCAGGAATAATATTTTTACAAGAAACCCACCTAACAGACGTGGAGCACACTAAACTCAATAGACAAGGGTTTAATATGATCTCTTCATCTTCATATAAGTCAGGGAGGAGGAGGGGAGTAGCGACATTGATCTCAACCAAAATTACATTTGAAAAAAAGTCAGAACACAAAGATAAAGAAGGGAGATACAGTTTGGTAATTGGGCAGCTAGAGGGAGAAGATATCACCCTGCTGAATGTATATGCACCTCCAGGGGCTAACTGGAAATTTTATAAAAATGTATTTGACCTAATGATAACTAAAGCCCAAGGTTTAGTGATATGTGGTGGAGACTTCAATCTTAGACTGAATCCATACTGGGATGCATCAGGTAATTCTCCACATCAAAATAACACTCGAAGTAGAAAAACTCGCACGCTACTAAAAGAAATGGGAATCTGTGATGTGTGGAGGGAATTCAACCCCAGTGTAAAAGATTATACATTTTACTCAGCACCACATTCATCATACTCAAGGATTGACTATTTTTTTTTTATGTTTAATAGAGACATTGGAAGAGTAAAAACATGTAAAATAGGACTGATGGATCTCTCCGACCACAGTCCGATCTATATGGACTTAAGTACCCAAAAATTCACAAATAATACATTTTCTTGGAGGTTGAATTCAAATGTCCTGAAAGGACCACTGAAAGATGAATTGGAATCAGATATTCTCAGATATTTGGAAGAAAATGATAATGGAGAAGTATCCCCTTTAATACTGTGGGATGCATGCAAAGCTGTAATAAGGGGAAAGATTATCTCAAAACTGGCAATCCAAAAGAAACTGAGACAAGAAAAACTAACCACATTAGAGTCAGAACTTAAGAACCTAGAAAAAGAGCACAAAGACAACACTCATTCTAATGACTCTCTCAAAATTAAGGAAATTAAAAAACAAATAAATGAGATCTACACAATAGAAATCCAGAAGAAACTTACATTTCTGAAACAAAAATACTATGAAGCAGGCAGCAAATCGGCAAAATTACTAGCCTATAAATTGAGGAAACAACAAACGGAAAGAGCAATCTACAAAATCAGAGACTCAGTATCAATGGAAATAAAATTCAGAATTCAGGATATTCTTAAAAGCTTCGAGAACTACTATAAGAACTTGTACTCCCTCAAAAAACATAAAAACGCATCCGAAGCATTCCTAAACGCATTAAACCTTAAATGCAGTCATATTGGGATTAGATGCTGAAAAAGCATTCGATTCGGTTGACTGGTCTTTCTTATATAGAATCTTATCCAGTTTCAATTTTCATAACAACTTCATTAGAACTATCCAGGCATTATATCAAAAACCAACAGCTAAAATAAGGATTAACGGTAATTTATCATCTTCTTTTGAACTGGAAAGAGGATGTCGTCAGGGCTGCCCCTTGTCTCCACTGCTCTTTGCAATCTTCATAGAACCTCTGAGCCAATGAATAAGACAGAATCAAAAAATTCAAGGTATTACACTTGGTCAGAAGGAACATAAAATAGCACTCTTTGCTGATGACATTTTAATATACCTGGGGCAGCCAGACACCTCTTTTCCATAACTAATCTCAGTTTTTTCAGAGTATGGAGATTTATCGGGGTACGAACTAAACATGCATAAAACCCAAGTTTTAACATTCAACTATGACCCAAATCAATATTTACGAAGCAAACTCAAAACTAACTGGGAGTCGGAATCTATGAAATATCTGGGGGTCAATATCCCAAAACAACTCAACAAAATTATAACACTAAACTATGATCCACTGGTGGCAAAAATAACATCTGATCTAGCAAGATGGAATATGATACCATTCTTGGGTACTGCACAAAGAATTGAAGAAGTCAAAATGAATATACTTCCACGTCTTCTATACCTTTTCCAAACAATACCGGTAGAACCTCCCAAAAAAACATGGCAGGAACTGGACAGAAGGATCTCAAGATTCATATGGCAGGCCAAGAGACCTAGAATCAGATATAGAACCCTACAGCTAAACAAAGACAAAGGTGGGCTTGCGCTGCCAAATATCAGGGACTATTTTAAAGCTGCACAAATTAAAACTTTAGTAGAGATATGTAACCCAGTCTACACTGCACAATGGAAGGAGATGGAATGCCAAATAACAAGTGATATCCCCCTACAGGCGATAATAGGGAACAATGCCTTACCTAAACTTTTGAATAACACTAACCCGTGGATAGAGACCCCGCTAAAAATTTGGTTTAAGATAGTCAGAGAGAATCAAACTAAAGAGCCCTATCGATTTCTGCAATGGATTGCCTATGATCAAGACTTTACTCCTAATAAAACAGACACTAGATTTAAAAAGTGGAAAGAGAACGGACTGATAAAATATTATGATTTTTTTAAAGGGCAAATTTTAAGAAGTTTTGAAGACTTGAAAAAACAAGGTCTAATAAATCAAGACCTTTACAGGTTCTTTCAGCTTAGACACCACATAAACAATATACTTAAAAAGGAGGATTTGGAAAGGGCCCAGTCAGGTGTTCTGAAGGTCTTCTTAATGGCATATAAAGGGATCCCAGGGATCAGATACATCTCTAAAATATACCAAGGTCTTCAAGACTTAAAAAGGAGACAACACATCATATATAAAAGAGAGATGGGAAAAAGAGGGGAATTTCACTTTACAACTGGAAATATGAAAAAAACTAAATAAACAGCAATGGAAAAGTACCTCTTCCCTGCAGTGGAGAGAATTTGGATGGAAAAATTTGGTAAGATTTTTCAGAACACCTGCACAAAACAAATTTACTCATAAGGGGTTGAATTGTTGGCGCTTGTGTGGTGAAGAGACTGCAAATCATTACAGTGTGTTTTGGTCATGCCCAGTTATCCACCAATATTGGACCAATGTACAGACAATATTGGGGAAAATATTCAAAATAACAGTTCCCTTTTCTTTTGTAACTTTGTATTTGGGTTTACTACCGGATTCACTGGAAAGACGAGGAGAAAAATACTTATTCACTGTTTTAATATTGGCAAGTAAAAAAGCCCTAACTAAAAAATGGATGTTGAAGGACTGTCCTACACCTGAAGATTGGATTAACGTGATTCAAGACATTTACGCGATGGAAAAGTTGACATTCGCATTGAGACAGGACATGGATGGGTTCTTGAACTTTTGGCAATCCTGGATCGCATATGTGTCTTCCATTAGAGCTAATCTTTGACAAATACCATTTCAATAATGGCACCGCTTTTTGTTCCAACGCTACTCAGATGCTCTTTTATTTTTATTTATTTATTTTTTTCTTTGTTCGTTTTTTGCTCTTTTGTTTTTGTTTTTTTTCTGTTCTCTTTAATTTCACTTTCTTTCACTTAAAAAAAGGGGGTGTTGTAATAAGTATTCTTCCAATGTTGTCAAATAACAAAAAATAAGGGAACGTGATGAAAATGTAAGCAATGCAATGCTGTAATGACGTGTATACCCTTTACAAAAACTTAAATTAAAAAAAAAAACCAGAGTGTTCTCTTTCAAAAACATCTTACGATCTTCAATGGATTTTTCTCTGAAAGCACGACATTTACTTTAAGGGTGTGGTTTCCCATGAATAGGACACATTTTATCGCGGCCATCAGATTTTAATGAGAAGTCAGTAGAATCAGAACTAGCTCTGGTGGATATCTCTGTTTTGCAGACTGAGACTCTTTGATGTTTGTTTTGCTGCCATGCTAACTTTTCAGTCCTGGGAACAGTGTCTGTCTGAGTGATGAAGTTGAAGTTTGGGTCATTGGCAATGCTAGCTTCCTGGCTAATGAATTTTACAAAAAAGGCAAGGGGAGGATAAGGCACATGCTTTTGTCGCTTATAAGATGCACCAGCTGAAGCCCACTTTTCCTGCAGACGAAAGGGGAGTTTCTGCACGATTGGGTTGACACCTCTTGCCGTGTCGAGGAAGGAGAGACCAGGTAAGTCTCCTTCATCCTTTGCTGATAGAAGTTCCATCAGAAGATCACTCAACTTAGTCAGTTTGGCGTAATCTCGGTTTCCTATCTTTGGAAAAGTGTTGATGCGTTTGAAGAGAGCATCCTCTACTGCCTCTGGCGAGCCCTAAGTTTGCTCGAGTCTATCCCAAATCATATTCAGGCCTGCTTCTGGATGATTGATGTGAATTGCTCTGAGCTGCTCAACATGTTCTTTTGACTCCTTACCAAGCCACTTTAAAAGAAGGTCCATCTCCTCACTTGCTGTTAGATCTAAGCCACTGATTGCAGACAGAAATGAGCATTTCCAAGCTCTGTAATTCTCAGGCTTATCACTAAATTGAAGTAAGCCTGTAGACACAAGCTCACGGCGTGCAAGGTACCTCACAAAGTCATTTGGATTGGAGCTGTTATGGTTGGAATTAGGAGGTACAGGATAAGATGGGGGAAATGTACCACAATAATCATTTTGAAATCTGGAGTGCTGTGTTGGAGTAATATTGCTGCTTTCAAATTTCAATTGTCGTGGGTCACAAACATTTTCATCCTTACATAACTGAACCCGCTGTGGGCTGGGGTGTGAGTCTGATTTTATTGGGGCATCATCTTCACATAGCTGGTGTTCTGCCTCCAACACTTTGGCTTGGTCAGCAACATACTGTTGAGTGCGTTGTGTGGCTGTCAAGGAGGTAGAATCTAATAATACAAACTCACGACTTCGTTTTTCACCACTGTCAACTGCAGCTTCCAGTGCTTCTGCTTCAGCAACAGCTGCAGCAGTCTCTTTCTTATATTGTAGCATTTGCATGGATGCTTCCATCTTAGCTTTTTCTAGTTTTAGGTTTATTTCCTCTTCAGCGTAGGAAAGGCGAGCTTTTGCCGCTTCCGCTCGTGCTCTTGCTTTGGCTGCTGCAGACTCTGTAGATGACACACTGGAGTGCACAGAAGAAGCGTGTGAGTGTGTCTTTGTCATGGCTCTTTTTCCTGACTAGCACAGTTTGCAAGCGTACTTCTGGATAGACACTGATGTGTTGATCGTTTACTGGTCGAGTGTGACGATGATCTACTCATTGTCTGCCAGCATGTTCACGTTATCATGCCTGCTAGGAAGCCGTGGTTTCACTGTACTGCCTCTGCTGATTGGACAGTCAGCTAAACTCCTTCCCCACATCAAGGCTCTGAAGACACAGCTCTCGGTCCACAGGTTTAATGATACAGGGAAAGGTGAAACTGTAACATACAGTACAAGGCATAATCACTCTTTAACCGTTGTACAGATATTACAACGAAAATATATAAACTCAGCTTCTAATACAAATCATATTTTATCATCCCACAAATTATATGAATTGCCTTGCTTTTTAACTCAAATACAATATGAAATTATGTTCACAACAACTTCCGCCGCCACAACGAATTGCTTTCCCTCCAAATTATCTGTCAATGTCCTCCAACCGATCCAACGGCTATTGCTAGCGTAAATTGCAGGAGACCACTTTTAGCGTCTAAAGTCATCAAACCCAACGTAACCTCAAACAAATCATCCAGAAATGCACACAAACAATAACAATTAATACATACCCACGATGCTACCAAGGGCAGAGGATGTATGTGACTGCTGCTGAAGTTAACTGACGGCGGTAAACACACACAACTGACTTTGTTCTCAATTCTCCGACCGACTTCCTGTTTACAGTTAGTCGGAGCCGAAGGTGACGTCACCTTCGGCTGCGAACTATGCCGATTCTAAGGTGAACCCAACACAATATTACAACGCGATATTTAGCATTAATTAAGAATATAAATAATATTCCACCTTAACTTTTAACATTAAATAGCTATCAGAACACTCCTTTGTCAGAAATCTTGCGAGGAGTTGGTTTGTGGACTTGGTTTATGGTAAAATGATATTCTTTCCACTTTCAAATGATGGCTCCAACAGTGCTTACTGGAACATTCAGCAGTTTAGAAATGTGCCTGTAACCAATGCCATCATTATGTTTTGCAACAATAAGGTTGCGAAGGTCTAGAGAGAGCTCTTTGCTACTACCCATCATGAGTTCTTTGTGGTGTGACAATCTAATATTCACAGACCTTTTTAAAGGTTGTCAGTCAGGACTTAGGAATAGAATAGGCTTTATTGTCATTGTACAGTAGTACAGTACAATGAAACTGTCAGTGCTCCACCAGGCTACTGCACAGTAAAGTAAGAGAGAAGGATTAAGATAACACACGAATTAAACACACGATTGAAATAAAAATAAAATAAAGATTAAAATAAAAATGGCCCAGGATTGTGGAAATATACACAGGTGTGGTTGTGGCTATGCGGGTGGAACTACGTACATAGGTGTTTCCTCTGGCTTAAAGACCTTGGCGTGGTGGCAACATATTTTTACACGGGGGGTATAAACATGCAGGAATATGTTAATTTTATACTATTTATTTCTTTTTAAAATTTTACACAGTAACGTTACATATGGAACTTACCATTTGAAGTATTGTACAACCGAGGCTTGAATATTGGGCCACTTGGGATCCCACCCAGACATCCTGCGTTTAGACTTTTTAGTGGTGTTATCCTTCTCTCCTTCCTCTGCCTGAACACTTTCTTCTCCTTGGGTCTTCTCTTCTGTCTCATCTTGCCCTCTCTGAGCTCTGTCTAATTCAGGTTCTCTCTCTGTCTACGGTGGTATACAAACGGGTTAGAAAACATAAAGTGTCATGTTTTGTCCTGCAGGATTTTTTTTTGTCATGGTTTGCATAAATGACAAAAATGTGTATTTTTTTGTATTTTTATTCTAGTGTTTCTTTTTTCCATTGAGAGAGTAGGGAATGGAAAGAAACATTCATTATAGTAATGTACTCAAGCATACTTAAATTACAGTGGGGCAAAAAAGTATTTAGTCAGCCACCAATTGTGCAAGTTCTCCCACTTAAAAGATGAGAGAGGTCTCCAATTTTCATCATAGGTATACCTCAACTATGAGAGACAAAATGAGAAAAAAAAATCCAGAAAATCACATTGAAGGATTTTTAATGAATTAATTGGTAAATTCCTCGTTAAAATAAGTATTTGGTCAATCCCAAAAGTTCATCTCAATACATTGTTATATACCCTTTGTTGGCAATGACAGAGGTCAAACGTTTTCTGTAAGTCTTCACAAGGTTTTCACACACTGTTGCTGGTATTTTGGCCCATTCCTCCATGCAGATCTCCTCTAGAGCAGTGATGTTTTGGGGCTGTCGCTGGGCAACACAGACTTTAAACTCCCTCCAAAGATTTTCTATGGGGTTGCGATCTGGAGACTGGCTAGGCCACTCCAGGACCTTGAAATGCTTCTTACGAAGCCACTCCTTCGTTTCCCGGGCGGTGTGTTTGGGATCATTGTCATGCTGAAAGACCCAGCCACGTTTCATCTTCAATGCCCTTGCTGATGGAAGGAGGTTTTCACTCAAAATCTCACGATACATGGCCCCATTCATTCTTTCCTTTACACGGATCAGTCGTCCTGGTCCCTTTGCAGAAAAACAGCCCCAAAGTATGATAAGATAAGATAAGCCTTTATTAGTCCCACAACGGGGAAATTCCAGGATTGCAACAGCACAGAGATAGCAACACTCAGAGCAACAATCAGAAGGCAAGAAAAAAAAGCAAGAGCAGCTAATATACATATGTACATATTACTATAAATATATATATATATACACACAGACACACAGTGCAGAGCATTGTAGCTGGATGGAATAAATATGTAGATATATAAACACCCACAGTACGGAGCATTGCAGCTAGGTGGAATAAATATGAAAATATATAAACACACACAGTGCGGAGCAATGTAGCTAGATGGAATAATATGTAGATATATAAACACACACAGTGCGGAGCAATGTAGCTAGATGGAATAATATGTAGATATATAAACACACAGTGCGGAGCATTGTAGCTAGATGGAATAAATATATAGATATATAAATATAAACACACCCATTGCAGAGCATTGTAGCTAGATGGAATAAATATGTAAATATATAAACACACACAGTGCAGAGCATTGTTGCTAGATGGGATGAAACAGCACAACCGTCTACTTAGTTATCCTACATGGTATGATTATGTGCCCATACATATTCTCACCCTCCATAGCGACCGGTATTTTCCTAGTTTTATGCCGGAGGGGACCATTGTGTAAGTCAGTTGCATCTTTTGCATTCAAAAACTATTAGGTTGTTATGTCTTTTTTGCTATCTCTGCGAGCAGCCCTGCTTAGGTTGTACAGTCTGACAGCCGTTGGTAGGAAGGACCTGCGAAACCTCTCGGTTGTGCACCTGGGATGATGTAGTCTGCTGCTAAATGAGCTCCTCAGTGCATTCAGTATGTCCTGCATAGGGTGGAACTTGGACTCCAGCAGAGATGACAGTTTAGCCACCGTCCTTCTCTCTCCTATCTCCTCCACCGGGTCAAGGCGCTGCCCCAGGAAAGAGCTAGCTTTCTTGATCAGTTTGTTCAGTCTCTTCCTATCGGCTGCAGTAATGCCACTGCCCCAGCAGACCACTCCAAAAGTGATGGCTGATGCCACCACCGTGTCATAGAATGTCTTCAGCAGCGCCCCTTGTACACCAAAAGACCTGAGCCTCCTCAGTAGGAACAGCCTGCGCTGTCCCTTCTTGTAGAGTGCGTCAGTATTGTGTGACCAGTCTAGTTTATTGTTCAGATGAACACCCAGGTACTTGTAGGATGTCACCATCTCAATGTCTGTTCCCTGTATATTTACTGGTGTTGTGAGGGGTTGTCCATGCCTGCGGCAGTCCACCACCAGCTCCTTAGTGATGTTTCCACCCCCATGTTTCACAGTAGGTATGGTGTTCTTTCTCCTCCAAACACGACAAGTTGAGTTTTCATCAAAAAGTTCTATTTTGGTTTCATCTGACCATATGACATCCTTCCAATCCTCTTCTGGATCATCCAAATGCTCTCTAGCAAACTTCAGACGGGCCTGGACATGTACTGGCTTAAGCAGGGGGACACGTCTGGCACTGCAGGATTTGAGTCCCTGGCGGCGTAGTGTGTTACTGATGTAGCCTTTGTTACTTTGGTCCCAGCTCTCTGCAGGTCATTCGCTAGGTCCCCCCGTGTGGTTCTGGGATTTTTGCTCACTGTTCTCTTGATCATTTTGACCCCACGGGGTGAGATCTTGTGTGGATCCCCAGATCGAGGGAGATTATCAGTGGTCTTGTATGTCTTCCATTTTCTAATAATTGCTCCCACAGTTGATTTCTTCACACCAAGCTGCTTACCTATTGCAGATTCAGTCTTCCCGGCCTGGTGCAGGTCTACAATTTTGTTTCTGGTGTACTTTGACAGCTCTTTGGTCTTGGCCATAGTGGAGTTTGGAGTTTGACTGTTTGAGGTTGTGGACAGGTGTCTTTTATACTGATGACGAGTTCAAACAGGTGCCATTAATACAGGTAACGAGTGGAGGACAGAGGAGCCTCTTAAAGAAGTAATTACAGGTCTGTGAGAGCCAGAAATCTTGCTTGTTTGTAGGTGACCAAATACTTATTTTACCGAGGAATTTACCAATTAATTCATTAAAAATCCTTCAATGTGATTTTCTGGATTTTTTTTTTCCTCATTTTGTCTCTCATAGTTGAGGTATACCTATGATGAAAATTGGAGACCTCTTTCATCTTGGAGAACTTGCACAATTGGTGGCTGACTACTTTTTTGCCCCACTGTATATGATCAGGTGGGTATAGTAACCAGAAATTCTGCTCATGTAAAAGCAGTGCTTTGAAATTAATAATTAAAAGTAGGCAACCAAAAATTTCTAATTGAGTTAAGGGTACAAAGAGCACCCACTTAATAACTTGAGTAATGACTTCAGTCTTGAAGGTTTGAGGTTTTTCTCAAATATTTATAACAATTTTCTTAGTTTTCTACTTCTCTCTGTAAATCTAAAGTTGAAACTATGTTCCTCAAATTTGTAATTTCCTCTTGTAAAATTGACTTTTCTTGTACATTTAAAACTTTATTATAAATTTGTGGATTATTTTATGACAAATTTTTGTCTGTTTTTTAAAATAAAATTACTGCTTTTTTTAGATAAATTTGAAACAGACTGTGGTAATTTTTTTCCTTGTAACAATTTATATTTTTGACCATAATTTTGCAGTCAGAACAGAACAATAATTTAACTCTGATTACAAAGAAAAATATTAATAAAATTGTATTTAATGAAATAAATTGACTTAAATGACCAAGATGCCATTATTTCTGTTATATTTCTTTATATTTATAGTTTGTTTTTTTGAGAAATCTCCTCACCACCCAGACAGCAGGAAAAACCTCCCTTATTTTGAAATCAAATGTTGACACGTTTGTTTGTCAGAAGGCTGCTGATGGATTAAAGTCATTGACTTGGTGAATTTTGGTCATCTTAACCTGCCAGGTACATAATAGGGAACTGTAGCGGACTCTAAAGACATAATTCACCACAATATGTGTTCATGTACAGAATGATTTGTTTAGGCAGTTAGTTGTGCTCTCAGGCTTTCTCATCAGGCACTTCTCTAGGCAGCCGCTGAAGGACCTCAGTTTATAGCTAGCATTTTCAGCTGTTGCTTTTTGTCACTGCCGCTGGAGAATAAAAACTGCATGCCTGCTTGTGCAAGAAAAGAGAGAAATTGCCAGTCTCTTCATTCCTGCATTTCCTGCAGAACATAACTTAATATTGTAGTGGCTGGTGAAATATATCCTCAGCAATTCATCGGTCCCTTGCCTTTCCCTTCATATGAAGCCGGCTGCATATGAATTCTAACCACATCTCTTAGCTAAGTGACTCTTCCATTATTGCCTCTGTTTCCAGCGGGTTAAAACCATGATAAACGCCAGTGCTTACATACCTCTTATGATTTTTTCCACGTTCAAAGTACTTTAAAAAACTCATGTTTCTGTTGGACATTCACGCTTGGCGAGACTGATGACTGACTGGAGCGGGGAGCTTCTAAACTCCGCGTGGATGACGGCCACGCGCGTTGTTCGTGTGCGCGCTTGCGGAAAGTCATTGCTTCATATATTTTTCTTAATAAATTCATATCGCCTTGGAGTGGCGGTAAAATTTCTGGCGTAGCGGACCGCCACTGAGAAATGCTACCAGAGGAAACCCTGCGTAAGAGTGCAGATGCACAGTTGAACAAACAATTGACTAAAATGGCCCAAAGATTATGGAAAATATACACAGTAGTAGTTTCATGGATGGGTTGATAAACATGAATGTGCGGAGTGCAAAGACAGGTGAATTACTGTGATAATTAAACCAGCTGAAATTAATTTGCACTGATGGGAGATGGGATGGCTTCTTAAATTCTGATGGATTTCGGATGGTTTCTTGGCTTTCTATGCCTTTTTGCATCTCTTTTTCTTCATGTGTTCAATACTTATTCCCTGTGTCATTCCACTTTATGAATTATAAATTGTTTTGTGAACACAGTTGCCTTGATTTCTTTGTATGTATGGATTACTTGGGTTGTTTCTGATAGCTGTTGAAAATCTCAGGTCAGTGGCTCCATCAGAAGTATGTTTTATGAGAAAAATGTTGACATGTGCAATACTTATTTTCCCTGCTGTAGATTCTTTGCATTATGTAGTGCATAAACAGCAATAATAATGATAATACCAGTGTTTCCCCTAGGTCTGGGGTCACCAACTAAAATTGCAAGAGGTCCGATAAGTTGGTCCTCCTCCCCAGCTGAGGTCCAAATTAGGTATGGGAATCTTTAGGCACCTCATGATTCGATTATAATTCAGAAGCTTCGATTTGATTCTAAAACAGTTCTCAATGCATCTTCATGCATTTTTTTCTGTTCAGGAGTTTTCCCACCCACTGACGCTGTTTACATGGTCACGAGTAAACTGATTACTGGAGTAAACCAATAAAGGTAATAAACGACTTATGGTGTTGACATGCACCGAGTAAACGGTTTATTGGGCAAATAAACTAGGTGTGTTAAGCCATTTTCTCATAAACTTATAATGGCCTTTAACTGATAAAGGTAATTTGATTTCTCTGTTTCACATGACAGTTTGAATAATCAGGTAACTCCAAAAAGCTGATTATAAAAGGTTTACTTATGACCATGTAAACGGGGTTACTTTGTGACAACTTCGTGCTTTTAAAGAAAAGTATTTGCAATGACCTATGAATTTACTTCCGATCTATCTACAAATGCACAAAATCTCTGTCTGTTCCACGCGTATCTCTTGAACCGTTCCTCAGACTGACCTAAAATTTTATGTGTTTTGCTGAGGTTACGAGAATGTGCATCCCCGAGTATGGAGGTGTTCAGAAAAAATATGTAATTATTATCAATAAAAGTTTTCACTTCTGCCGCTGTTCTTATTATTCTGATGTAGTGCCGTCACCAGTCCACACGGGGTCGTAGTAGTCATTCACTGAATGTCTTGAAGTGTGCTTTTGCCCTGAGGCTGATTTATCATGGAAAACAGCTGAGCTCTGTGGTTCCAGCTATCAGCTGATTGGATCTACCTCCTCCAGTATTCTGACTGGCACAGACTGCAGAGGTAAAAAAAAAAAAAAAAGTGGGGGCGAAGGCCCAACAACCTTTGCTCCACAAATGTGGAACATAACAATACGCTGGATAAATTTTCAGCATGGGGCACATATTTTTTTCCAGTTTATGAAGTTTTTCACTGGGTCTGAGGTGTGTGCGAAAAAAATAAAAAATTGTGTTTTGGTTAAAATTTAGAGGGTCAAAAATGTGATCGTTTAGACGGAAAAATAATAAATCTTTTTGCATCAATAAAAAAACCCAAACCGCTTACAATAGAGCAGCGGCGCTCACATTTAGTCTTTGCCAGTCACGGCCTCAAGGTTCAGATCATTATTTGGCCTCAGTATTGCCCCAGCGTGACGATATAAGCACCGCCTCAATCTTAGCATTAAAGTTTTAAAAACCTTTTAATAACAAAATATTCAAGATTGAAAGATTCAAAGGTTTTATTTGCCAATACTACTATATGTACAGGACATACAGGAGAATTGAAATGGCATTTCTCTCTCTATTCAGTGGTGTGCACAATATACAAAAAGAAAAAGGAATAAGGCTGGAAAAACGAAAGCAGTCTGTGTACAGTAATGCTACCCATAATGCAAATGACGACAAAAGACAGACCCAGACCTCCCACTGTGCAAATAAAGATCAATGATGATGAAGCCCAGCAATCCTATATACAAAAAATAGAGATGCAATACCCGTAGTTGCAAGTTCAGTGCGGTAGTGTAGGTGCAGACAGTAACCGATAGGACTGCACATGATTAGTATTGCAATGACAGACAGCAGCAGATGTGGCATTTGTGCAAATGGTTGCAGTTAAAGTGCAGAGATATACAGCAGCAAATGTATTATTGTTGGTGTGCCAGTCTTTCTGTGCCAACAGCTGAGGTAGTTATTGTGCGGTAGAGTGTGTTATGGTCTGGGGAGTGGACAGAGTTGAGGGTCCTGATGACCTGATGAACAAAGCTGTTTAGCAGTCTTGTGGAGCGGGTCCGGAGGCTCCGGTACCTTTTATCCAAGGGCAAGGGGCTGAACAGGGAGTGTGAGGGATGGGAGGTATTGCCTGCGATGTTGATGGCTCTGCGGGGGAGGTAGATGTCTGGGGGGGCGGGGGGCAGAGGGGCAGCGACGATCTTGCTGGCTGCTTTCACTGTGCATTGTAGTGTCTTCCGGCAGGAGGCGGTGCAGCTTCTGTACTACACCGTGAGGCAGCTGGTGAGGATGCTCTCAATGGTACCCCGGTAGAAGGAGCACATGATGGGGTTGGGACTCATGCTGTCCTCAGTTTGCGGAGGAAATGGAGGCGAGTTTGAGCCTTCTTGGCCAGTGATGTGGTGTTGGACCAGGAGAGGTCATCAGAGATGTGTACCCCCAGGAACTTGGTGCTGCTCACCCTCTCCACAGCTGCACCATCGATGATCAGAGGGGGGTGATGTGTATGTACCCTCCTGAAGTTGACCACAATCTCCTTGGTTTTTCCCATGTTCAGGAAGAGGTCATTGTCTTTACACTACTGGACCAGTTGGGTCACCTCATTTCTGTAGTTGGCCTCCTCGTTGTTGATGATGAGGTCCACCACTGTTGTGTCATCCGCAAACTTGATGATGTAGTTGGTATTGTAGGCTGGTACACAGTCATGGGTCAGCAGGGTGAAGAGCAGCGGGCTGAGCACGCACCCTTGTGGGGCTTCTGTGCTCAATGTGATGGTCTTGGGGGTGTTGCTGCCAATCCGCACGTTCTATAGCCTCCCTGTGAGAAAGTCCAGCACCCAGTTACAGAGAGAGGTTTTGAGTCCCATGTGTCTGGGTTTTTGTATTAGGTGCTGGGGGGTGATTGTGTTGAACTGATGTCCAAGAACAGCATTCGCACATAGGAGTTTTTTGAGTACAGGCGGGTGAGGGCTGGATGGAGAGCAGCAGTAATGGCATCTTCTGTGGATCTGTTTGTCCTGTATGCAAACTGAGATGGGTTGTGGGAGGGAGGCAGGGTGGACTTGATGTTCTGCATGACCAAGCAGAAGAAGATGGCTGGTGTCCTTTTGTAGTACTGCATGACTTTATTGATGATGCACAGAAGAAATTCAATATTACACTGAACTCCATCACTGAACAGTGATTAACTAAAATAATTATAATGATGACTGAACAACTCCCATTCCCCAAAGTGCAAGATACACCATTATCTTGAGTATAAGTGATAAAAGATCAGACAAATAAGTGATCTGACAAACAAATAAACAAGGGATCTGAAACAGTCGCTAATATTGGATGTCCCATTCATTTTCAGTATTTAGGTATTCTGTAATGAATATTCACACAAATAAATCTTAGTGCCATTTACTCCCTTTTATATTTGTCAAAGTCTAACATGTGATTGCTGACATATAGGCTACACCTCTTTGTATTCCACTTTCAAACAGCCTACATTTGGGCCTGTAAAGCCTAATTGGGATACCTGTTTCAGGCAGGAATACTTGTGTTCTACGGGCAATGCACTAGTATCTTTTAAACAAATGGAAGAGAAATGTGTCATGTCACCAATTTGTCTCAAAATGTGGTTTTAAGAAAAGTCATCCTTTCATGGACATCGTTTCAGAAGACTACAGGTGTCTCCAGGCAGGCCAGTATAATTTAACTTGCTTTCATGCTTTGTTTTATTAAGCTCATGTTTCAGATGCTTTTAGTTCTGCATTAATTTAACAAAAGAAATCAAATGAATTCTTTGCTCCATTTTAAAAAAAAAGTCATAAAATTTTATAATACAGGAGAACACTAAATGTGTTTCACTACAAATAAAATAACATACAACATAAACATAAATATACAGCGGGGTAAAAAAGTATTTAGTCAGCTACCAGTTGTCCAAGTTCTCCCACTGAAAAGATGAGAGAGGTCTCCAATTTTCATCATAGGTATACCTCAACTATGAGAGACAAAATGAGAAAAAAAATTCAGAAAATCACATTGTCTGATTTTTAAAGAATTTATTTGCAAATTATGGTGGAAAATAAGTATTTGGTCACCTACAAACAAGCAAGATTTCTGGCTCTCACAGACCTGTAACTTCTTCTTTAAGAGGCTCCTCTGTCCTCCACTCGTTACCTGTATTAATGGCACCTGTTTGAACTCGTTATCAGTATAAAAGACACCTATCTACAACCTCAAACAGTCAGACTCCAAACTCCACTATGGCCAAGACCAAAGAGCTGTCAAAGTACACCAGAAACAAAATTGTAGACCTGCACCAGGCTGGGAAGACTGAATCTGCAATAGGTAAGCAGCTTGGTGTGAAGAAATCAACTGTGGGAGCAATTGTTAGAAAATGGAAGACATGCAAGACCACTGATAATCTCCCTCGATCTGGGGATTCATGCAAGATCTCACCCCGTGGGGTCAAAATGATCAAGAGAACGGTGAGCAAAAATCCCAGAACCACACGGGGGGACCTAGTGAATGACCTGCAGAGAGCTGGGACCAAAGTAACAAAGGCTACCATCAGTAACGCACTACGCCGCCAGGGACTCAAATCCTGCAGTGCCAGACGTGTCCCCCTGCTTAAGCCAGTACATGTCCAGGCCCATCTGAAGTTTGCTAGAGAGCATTTGGATGATCCAGAAGAGGACACCATCTTCAATGGCAATAAGAGAGAATTTCACAGATGGAAGAAAGACTGGGAGAGTCTACAAAGGCAGGGAGAGCCATCTGGATCAGCAGAAGTAAAGAAAATTCAACTCCTGAGTAGTGTTGATGAGAAAATATTAAAGGATCTCAGGCTATCAACATACAGCACTGCTGCAGAAATCCTCAGAGTCTTGGAGAACAGGTATGGGAACAAAACAACCTCACTCTCGAAGTACTCGACCTCGAGAAGCTACCTCCTACCAAAGGCAATCAGCCAAGAAAAGTCATCGATCTCATACAGTCTGTAGAAAAAGCCCTGGCAGATCTCTCAGAATTAGGAAACTCTGGTGCAATGAGGAACCCACTTGTGATTAGAGCAATAGAGAGCAAATTACCCGACTTTATTAAAAGAGACTGGTTAAGCTTCATGGTTGACCCCAACAACAATGTAACTTCAGACAACCACGTTGATGTGCTACTGAGGTTTCTGAAAAATCAAGAGGAGATTCTGGAGAGACTTGAGCAACTTAAAGTTGTGGAAAAGGCAGAGGAACTAGACTTTCGTCCTGCAAAGAAATCTGAGAAAAAAATATGCCTCTACAAAAACCACAAAGAAAATGGCTGAAGATGTCTGTGCTGTGTGTAGTGATACTGACACTGACAAGATTTTCTTCTGCAAAAAATTCAAAGGATTGAAACTCCATGAAAAAAATGCTGTTGTGAAAAAGCTGGGAGTTTGCAGATGGTGCCTTGGTTGCCATGATGAGGATGGTTAGAGGAGGTTGTAAAAGGAGCAATGCGGAAGAGAGCAGTAAAGGCACCAGTGGCAAAAGCAATCTGACAGGTGAGCAGGAGGATTTCTTGTCTGAGCTTTCACCAGAGATGGCAGAGAGGTGTAAAAAAAGCCTTCACCAACAATATGGCAAGAACAACCAAGACCAGTTAGAACCAGTCTGATCTTCAGGAGAGAAATGGAGTGTGTGAACTTCCTGTTATCATGATGCTAATGGAGGTCACTGCTAATGCAGGTCAGAAGATTGGGACTTTAGTGGATCTTGCATCTGATGCCAACTACATCACCCACAAGGCTGCTGACAGGCTGAGGTTGCAATGAAAGAAAGTGGCCTTAGTTGTACACGGTGTTGGTGGGATGACCATGAAAGTGAACACAGAAAGGTACTTCCTTAGTCAGGATCAAGACAGCCAAAGGCAAGGAAATATCCCATGAGCTCGTCTGTTATGGTCTGGATGAGATTGCCAAAGTACACAAAAGTGTCAGTCCTGAAAAGTTAAAGAAATTCTTCCCAGAAGTCAAGTTAGAAGAATTGAGGAGGCCAAAAGAAATTGAGCTTCTTATCAGCCACAGAGAGGGAAGACTTGCTCCACAAAGGGTGAAAGTTGTTGGACCCTCATCCTATGGGAAAGCCCATTGGGGAAAATGGTTGCCGGAGCACACCCCGATCTGTTTGAGGAAGTGGCGATGGCAACACACAGATCAAAAACCCACTTTTCCCGCTCCATGAGGGAAGCTGCTGTCAAGTATGAGGAAATTGTCAGTCATGCGGAGATTGAGAGCGCCACACTGCAAAGGGGAAATGTAGTCAATGCAAAGTTCACAACCACATCAAACCATGAGTTTCTTGAATGGTGGAGGTGGGAAAGCATAGGAACAGCTTGTGAACTAAGATGTGGGGGATACCGATGTGGGAACTGCCAGCCTGGAGGGAAAGAAATGACCCTAGCAGAGGAGAAAGAACTGGAAATCATAAAGGCAGGACTTACCTATGTCAGCAAGGATGCTCATATAAATTCTCCACACTGGGATGCAAAGTGTCCTTGGACAGAGGATCCTTCCTCACTCCCAAACAACAGAAGTGCAGTGAAAGCCACATTCCTAAGAACAGAGAGACAGCTGGAAAGAGAGCCAGAACGGAAAACTGCATATACAGCCCAGGTTCATGAAATGGTTCAGCGAGGAGAAGCCATAGAACTCACTGATGAAATCAAGAGATGATGGAGAGGGCCTGTGTGGTATGTAAGTCACCTGGTGGCACCAAACCCATATTCAGTAACAACTCCAGTTCGGCTAGTGTGGAATAGTAGTCAGAAGTTCAAGGGGCTGAGTATGAATGATCTTTTGCTGAAAGGACCAGATGTACGCAACCCAATCGGAGCTGTTCTCCTGAGGTTCAGAAGGGGGTACACGCAGCCCTGGGCGACATCAAGAAAATGTATAATTCAGTGTGGCTGGAAGAGCGAGAAATGCTGAAATGCACTTGCACAGATTTCTCTGGAGGGATAAACCTGAGGAAGATGTAAAAGAATATGCCATCACCCGGGTCAACATAGGAGAGAGACCAGCTGGTTGCATTGCCCAGCTAGCTATGCGTGAGACAGCAGAACTCCCTATCTCTGTGTATCTGAAAGAGGAAAGTAGGGTCCTCCAAGAGGACAGCTATATTGACCTCTCACAATGACCTGGGAAAACTAGGCAAGATAACAGAAGGGGTGGAAGAAATCCTGCGAGCTGGAGGCTTCTTCCTTAAACCTTGGGTCCAGTCAAGGCAAAGGGGGAGGCAAAAAGCTGTAAATGAACTGGAAAGAAAAGAACAGACTAAAACCATCATTCTCCCAAATCAGATGAGGGATGAGGACAGCAAAGCCCTGGGTGTTGGGTATCAGGTGGAGGAGGACGAACTGTATATACTGACCTCAATTAACTTTTCCAAAAGGAAGGAAAAGATGAGAATAGGCAAAGCTCTTCTCAAAGAGGAAGTGAGACTTGGAACACCTAATCCACTGACTAGAAGAGAACTACTAAGTCAGATAGCTTGACTTTATTATCCATTTGGCATAGTAACACCTGCCAAGCAGAAGGGGTCAATCCTTGTTAGGAAAGCCTTTCAAGAACTAGGTGGTGGAAAGTTTCTCAGATGGCACAGGGATGAGAATCCTTCGTGGATCTGTGGAATTCCGCGGATTTGATCATGTCTAGGGTCATTCTCGTGAATCGTCTAAATTCGAGGAGAAAATTTTAGGGGGTGGGTGAGGTATGTTATGAGCGGCGAGTCGTATTTTTGATCGGCTGCTAAAATCCATCGCGCAGAACACGCTACCCAGCGAGATCAGTAATGTAATGTAACAAGGCCACTGATTGGCTAATACTTACTGAAGCAACCAATCGGCGATTTTGTTAATTTCCTTTGTCATATCCAACACGTGAAAGTGAAATGCAAATGGCGGACAGTTCAATCAGTTCAATCAACCGAGTTTTTCCGATTTTGTGAAAATGGTGAACCTAAAACTCACGAAAGACAACACAGCAAGAATTTTAGAAATCGACAAAGGGATAAGGAACATGTTTCGTTGGGAATGGCTCGAAAAAACTGTGTCAATGACTGTAAAGATCGGTAAAAATACCGAAGTTGTGGTTGAAAAAATGGCTGACTTCATAGCGAAATGCGAAGTACCAGGGAAAGTCCAGTGTGTTTATTGCAACAATTTCTTGAGTTACGGATCTCGTGGTTGTGTTGCCTTAGTTGAACACTGTTCAAAACAGAAACATCTCAAAATTGTGGCTACAAGGAGATTGAACTACTCGCTCGGTGCTGCATTCAAAACGATCGATGGACACGGTCAAATTCAGATGCCAGCCAATCAAAGTTCATCACAATCGGCCCCGATAACAGCAATTAGTGATCGGAAGACACATTCCGAGGTAAGATTTTTTTCTCGTTATAAGTAATGTACTTGAGAATTTTCGCGTAATGAATTTGTTATGAAATAGCATGTGTAAGTTGTGATGTCATGCCTGTTTTGAAACACTAATTGCATTTGAATGCTGATAATCAATTGTTAATAGATAAATGTTATTACATATTTTCTCACAATTTGAAATGCAATCTAAGAATTTTGAATATAATTTATCATTTTTTGTTTCACTAGGAGGAGTTACATAATGTATGTGTAAGTTTTTTTGTCATGGGTGGTGATGGGTTGCCTTTCTTAAGATATCTTTGCTTTTATTAGTAAACATAATTTCTTTATGGTCATTGCATAAAAATATTAAACATCTTTTAGGTTTTACTTACTTTCTTAGATTATCTTTCAAATATTAAAATATACTAATATGCAACTTTTTTATATTCCTAGTAACACTAACAAATAAGATAAGATAAGCCTTTATTAGTCCCACAACGGGGAAATTCCAGGATTGCAACAGCACAGGGATAGCAACACTCAGAGCAACAATCAGAAGGCAAGAAAAAGAAAAAAAAAAAAAAAAAAAAAACAAGCAAGCAAGAGCAGCTAATATACATATGTACATATTACTATAAAATATATATATACACACACACACACACAGACACACAGTGCAGAGCATTGTAGCTGGATGGAATAAATATATGAATATATGAACACACAGTGCAGAGCATTGTAGCTAGATGGAATAAATATGTAAATATATAAACACCCACAGTACGGAGCATTGCAGCTAGGTGGAATAAATATGCAAGTATATAAACACACACAGTGCGGAGCAATGTAGCTAGATGGAATAATATGTAGATATACAGTATAAAAACACAGTGCGGAGCATTGTAGCTAGATGGAATAAATATATAGATATATAAATATAAACACACCCAGTGCTGAGCATTGTAGCTAGATGGAATAAATATGTAAATATATAAACACACACAGTGCAGAGCATTGTTGCTAGGTGGGATGAAACAGCATAACCGTCTATTTAGTTATCCTACATGGTATGATTATGTGCCCATACATATTCTCACCCTCCATAGCGACCGGTATGTTCCTAGTTGTATGCCGGAGAGGACCATTGTGTAAGTCTATTGCATCTTTTGCATTCAAAAAAAAAAAAAAAAAAAAACTATTAGTTTGTTACGTCTTTTTGCTATCTCTGCGAGCAGCCCTGCTTAGGTTGTACAGTCTGACAGCCGTTGGTAGGAAGGACCTACGAAACCTCTCGGTTGTGCACCTGGGATGATGTAGTCTGCTGCTAAATGAGCTCCTCAGTGCATCCAGTATGTCCTGCATAGGGTGGAACTCGGACTCCAGCAGAGATGACAGTTTAGCCACCGTCCTTCTCTCTCCTATCTCCTCCATCGGATCAAGGCGTTGCCCCAGGACAGAGCTAGCTTTCTTAATCAGTTTGTTCAGTCTCTTCCTATCGGCTGCAGTAATGCCACTGCCCCAGCAGACCACTCCAAAAGTGATTGCTGATGCCACCACCGTGTCATAGAATGACTTCAGCAGCGCCCCTTGTACACCAAAAGACCTGAGTCTCCTCAGCAGGAACAGCCTGCGCTGTCCCTTCTTGTAGAGTGCGTCAGTATTGTGTGACCAGTCTAGTTTATTGTTCAGATGAATACCCAGGTACTTGTAGGATGTCACCATCTCGATGTCTGTTCCCTGTATATTTACTGGTGCTGTGAGGGGCTGCCCATGCCTGCGGCAGTCCACCACCAGCTCCTTAGTTTTCCTCGCGTTGATCTGGAGGCAGTTCCGATGGCACCAGTCCACAAAGTCCTGGATAAGCCCTCTGTACTCAGCTTCATCTCCGCTGGAGATGAGACCAACGATCGCAGAGTCATCAGAGAACTTCTGTAGATGGCAATGTGTTGTGTTGTGTGAGAAGTCCGCAGTATAAAGAGTGAACAGGAAGGGAGCCAGCACCGTTCCCTGGGGGGCCCCCGTGCTGCTGATGATCGTGTCGGAAACACAGTCCCGGGTTCTCACAAACTGAGGCCGGTTCGTGAGGTAGTCCAGGATCCATGATGACAGGTGCTGGTCCACCCCTGCGCGCAGCAGCTTGTCCTTCAGGATCATCGGTTGGATGGTGTTGAAAGCACTGGAGAAGTCAAAGAACATGATCCTCACCATATTCCCGGGCTTCTCCAGGTGGGACAGAGAACGGTGAAGGAGGAAGATCACCGCATCCTCCACCCCAATGCCATGCTGGTAGGCGAACTGGAGTGGATCCATCGCTGGTTCCACCAGGGGGCGGAGATGAGCAAGGAGCAGTCTCTCCAGGGTCTTCATCAAGTGGGACGTCAAGGCCACCGGTCTGAAGCTGTTCAGGTCTTTGGGGTGGGAAGTTTTTGGTACAGGTACCACACAAGATGTTTTCCACAGCTGTGGTACCCTCCCCAGTTTCAGGCTCATGTTGAAGATATACGTCACAATCCCACACAGCTGGTCTGCACAGGACTTGAGGAGCTTTGCGCTGATGTCGTCCGGTCCCGGCGCCTTCCTCGCCTTGATCTTCCTCAGCTCCGTTCTCACCTGGGTCTTGGTCAGGGTCAGGATGGGGGGCTGTGTGTTGGGAGTGGGGGGGTGTCGGTGGAGTGGGGAGTGGGTAGCAGGACTTGATTTCTTAGAGGCAGCAGTGGTTGTTGTGCAGACAGGGGGGAGGGCGGTTGGTCAAATCTATTGAAAAACAGATTCAGGTTGTTCGCCCACTCCCTGCCCCCCGTGGCCTGGGGGGAGGTATTCTGGAGCCCCGAGATGGTTTTGAGGTTTCTCCAGACCCCGCTGATGTCGCTCTGTTGCAGCTTGTCCTCCATCTTCTTCCTGAAGCTGTCCTTGCCTTCTCTGATCTTTCTCCTCAGCTCCCTCTGTACGGACTTCAGCATCTCCCTGTTCCCCAACCTGAAGATCCTCTTCTTCTCTCTCAGAAGTGTTTTTATCTCAGGGTTGATCCAGGGTTTGTTGTTTGAGTGACGCCGTATGGTCTTGGTGGGAACGGATTTGTCCACACAGAAGCTGAGGTAGCCCGTGAAGGTGTGAATGAGGCCATCGATGCACACATTAATAAATCAAAATGTTTGCAGAATGTCAGTATATTTTAATAAATGGGTGATGGACTTGGTGATGGAATTTTGTTAATATTTATAATTTATTTTACTTGATTAAATTATTTTGTCTGTTCTAGAACTATGTAAATGTAATTCTGTGTCAGCTCTAAACATATTAAATAGTAGTAAAATATAATTTAGTATTATTACATCAACATACCATTCAGATATCATAAATTTACACATATGATGCAGCAGCAGATTAAAAAGGTAAACTATAAATGCATTTGTACTTACTTCTAACTTTAAATATAAGACCACATTTGAGCATTCTCAAACACCAGATTTCCTTAGCTTCTGGGGGGCAACGCCCTCCAGACCCCCCCACCAATGCTCCGCCTTGGATCCGGCTTGGGGGCCTGCGTCCCCCAAGACCCCCGGCTTAGTTTCCTCGTTTTTCCCCAAACACCATTCTCATCCCTGGATGGCAGATGGAAAAATGGCCCCAAAAAGTCAGCTGGAGAAGTTGCAGCATATGCTAGAGAGTGTGGACAAGCTTCAAAGAAAAGCCTTCACAGGAGCAGTAACCAGAGCCCAAGCAAAACAGAAGAGTGACTGCAGTCATGATCACGCCTCACAGGAAACCTTTGAGAAGAGCATTAAAATGGATAAAGTGAATGGGAAACCAATTGCTATGACCCCACCTGCTGGCTGGAGGAAGAACCTTGTCAAGATGGAAAAGTTTAGTAGCCTGTCCAAGCTGATCAATGTCACTGCCTTGGTGTATCAAGCTGCCAGAAAATGGTTACAGCTGAAGAAAACTGGCAAAGGACGGGTGGAAAACAATCAAACTGCTTTGGTAGCCATAGAGCGGGAAAACTCACCGAGGGGCCAATATAGGTTGGCCAGAGTCACCAGTGTCAACACAGACAAGAAGGGCACAGTGAGAGATGTGAATGTGAAGACCTTCCCCAGCTACCCTGTCCCAATCAAGAAGCGAACCTCACACACACAGTACAGTAGGAGGCACTCAACTAAGATCCCTGCAACCATCCTTCACAGGGATGTCAGATGCTTGGTGGTCCTGCTTCCCATTGAAGAACAAGCAAGAACTTAAAAGGACCAAGACTTGTATGACCTCCTTGGGTTAAGTAACCAGGATCTCAAGTGGGAGGTGTTAGGCCATAAATCATCATATTGCTGTTTTGTTTTTTTTTTTCCTCAGCCTTTAGTTTTTCTGCTCTACTTTCATTGGGTGTATTTTAGGAATTTTTCATGTACAGAGTCACAAGAGGGCAGTGTGGAGCAGTTGGGTTGTAGGTGTGGCAGCTCAGCAGACAGAGGCTTCATTAGTCAGTTCACTTGAGCAGCCGGGACTTGTTTGCTCAGTGTTGCAGAGAGCAGGATTCCTTGATGCATGGGTGACCACAGACACAACTGGTTATCAACTGTCGAGTTATTTGGGTCTTAACTTTGATGCCTGCATAAACTTGATTCGGCATGGCAACCAACAGTGAACGCTGCACTATGCTTGTCATTCCTTGAATTTGTTAAATAAATGAAGAAAAATGATGAGAAGAGTTGTCCAGTGTTCTCTGTTGGTTGCCATGCCGAGTCAAGTTTAGGCAGGCATCAAGGCTAAGACACAAATAACTCGACAGTTGGGCATTAGTTGAAAATTAGAAGAACTTCTTCCAGACCAAAATAACAGTTTACAAACACTTGAAATTGCAGTACAGGAATGTGAGCCTTCACTACACACAGTGAAATATTTAAGCAGTTTTAATTTATTTTTGTTGATGATTAGGGTGATAGTTTTAATTAAACAACAATTTTCTGAGATGCGCTAATATTCAGAATGAGAGCTGATATTACCACAACAGCTCAGCCATCAGCAGCTATCATCCAAGAGAGATTATTGTCTGACAGATAAACTTTAACTCGAATGACGTACAGTGCATTCGGAAAGTATTCACAGCGCTTCACTTTTTCGACATTTTGTCATGTTACAGCCTTATTCCAAAATGGATTAAATTCTTTTTTTCTCAAAATTCTACACACATTACCCCATAATGACAATGTGAAAAAAGTTTTTTTGAGATTTTTTCAAATTTCCATCCATCCATCTTCTTTCGCTTAATCCTTTTCGGGTCACGGGGGGCTGGCGCCTATCCCAGCATCTGTGGGCGAGAGGCAGGGTACACCCTGGACAGATTGCCAGTCCATTGCATTGCCAACACAGAGAAACAGACAACCATTCACTCTGACATTCATACCTAAGGACAATTTAGAATCCCCAGTTTGATGCCAATTAACCTAACGTGCATGTTTTTGACATGTGGGAGGAAACTGGAGAAATCCCGGAGTAAACCCACGCAGACACGGGGAGAACATGCAAACTCCACACAGATCACTGTTGGTCGGTGGCTGGGATCGAACCCAGGATCCCCCGGCCAAGGGTGAGTTGCTGTGCTGCCGCAGTGCTAACCTCTCCGCCACCGTGCTGCCCTTTTGCAAATTTATCAAAAATAAAAAAACTAAGAAATTACATGTACATAAGTATTCACAGCCTTTGATCAACACTTGGTTGATGCACCTTTGGCAGCAATTACAGCCTCATGTCTTTTTGAATATGATACCACAAGCTTGGCACACCTAACTTTGGGTAGTTTTGCCCATTTCTCTTTGCAGCACCTCTCAATCTCATCAGGTTGGATGGGAAGTGTTGGTGCACAGCCATTTTCAGATCTCTCCAGAGATGTTCAATTGGATTCAAGTCTGGGTTCTGGCTGGGCCACTCGAGGACATTCACAGAGTTGTCCTGAAGCCACTACTTTGATATCTTGGCTGTGTGCTAGTGTCGTCCTGCTGAAAGATGAACCATTGCCCCAGTCTGAGGTCAAGAGCGATCTGGAGCAGGTTTTCATCCAGGATGTCTCTGTACATGGGTGCATTCATCTTTCCCTTTATCCTGACTAGTCTCTCAGTTCCTGCTGCTGAAAAACATCCCCACAGCATAATGCTGCCACCACCATGCTTCAATGTAGGGATGGTATTGGCCTGGTGATGAGTGGTGCCTTGTTTCCTCCAAACATGACGCCTGGCATTCGTGCCAAAGAGTTCAATCTTTGTCTCATCAGACCAGAGAATTTTTTTTCTCGTGGTCTGAGAGTCCTTCGGGTGCCTTTTGGCAAACTCCAGGCAGGCTCCCATATGCCTTTTACTAAGGAGTGGCTTCCGTCTGGCCACTCTACAGGCCTGATTGGTGGATTGCTGTAGAGATGGTTGTCCTTCTAGAAAGTTCTCCTCTCTCCACAGAGGAACACTGGAGCTCTGACAGAGTGATCATTGGGTTCTTGGTTACCTCCCTGACTAAGGTCCTTCTCCCCTGATTGCTCAGTTTAGGCAGCCGGCCAGCTGTAGGAAGAGTCCTGGTGGTTCCAAATTTCTTCCATTTACAGATGATGGAGGCCACTGTGCTCATTGGGACCTTCAGAGCAGCAGAAATTTTTCTGTAACCTTCCCCAGATTTGTGCCTCAATCATCCTGTCTTGGAGGTCTAGAGAGACAATTCCTTTGACTTAATGCTTGGTTTATGCTCTGACATGCACTGTCAACTGTGGGACCTCATATAGACAGATGTGTGCTTTTCCAAATCATCTCCAATCAACTGAATTTACCACAGGTGGATTCCAATTAAGCTGCAGAAACACCTCAAGAATAATCAGTGGAAACGGGGTGCACCTGAGCTCAATTTTGAGCTTCATGGCAAAAGCTGTGAATACTTATGTACATGTGATTTCTTAGTTTGTTATTTTAATAAATTTGCAAGAATCTCAAAAAACTTTTCACATTGTCCTTTTGGGGTGCTGTGTGTAGAATTTTGAGGGAAAAAATGAATTTAATCCATTTTGGAATAAGGCTGTAACATAAAATATGGAAAAAGTGAAGCGCTGTGAATACTTTCTGAATGCACTGTATTGTGTTCACCACAGCCATTTCCATCCTCTTGGCAAAATCCACAACCATCTGTCCTTCCACATTTCTGTTCTTAAGAACATACAGTGGTGTGAAAGTGTTTGCCCCCTTCCTGATTTCTCATTTTTTTTTGTATGTTTGTCACACTTAAATGTTTCAGATCAAACACAGTTAAATATTAGACAAAGATAACACAAGTAAACAAAAGATGCAGTTTTTAAATGAAGGTGTTTATTATTAAGGGAAAAAAATCCAAACCTACATGACCCTGTGTGAAACAGTGATCCCCCCCCCCCATGTTAAATCATAAATTAACTGTGGTTTATCACATCTTTGGAAAGCTGAGTTCAATTTCTCTAGCCATACCCAGGCCTGATTACTGCCACACCTGTTCTCAATCAAGAAATCACTTAAATAGGACCTGCCTGACAAAGTGAAGTAGACCAACAGATCCTCAAATGCTCAACATGATGCTGCGATCCAAAGAAATTCAGGAACAAATGAGAAACAAAGTAATTGAGATCTACCAGTCTGGAAAAGGTTATAAAGCCATTTCTAATGCTTTGGGACTCCTGCGAACCACAGTGAGAGTCATTATCCACAAATGGCAAAAACATGGAACAGTGGTGAACCTTCCCAGGAGTGGCTGGCCGACCAAAATTACCCCAAGAGTGCAGGGACGACTCATCCAAGAGGTCACAAAAGACCCCACAACAACATCCAAAGAACTGCAGGCCTCACTCCACCATAAGAAAGGGGGGGGGGGGGGAAGACCTGCATGGCAGAGTTCCGAGACAAAAACCACTGCTGAACGCAAAGAACATAAAGCCTCGTCTCAATTTTGCCAGAGAACATCTTGATGATCTCCAAGACTTTTGAGAAAATACTCTGTTGACTGACGAGACAAAAGTTGAACTTTTTGGAAGGTGTGTGTCCCATTACATTCGGCGTACAAGTAACACAGCATTTCAGAAAAAGAACATCATACCAACAGTCAAATATGGTGGTAGTAGCGTGATGGTCTGGGGCTGTTTTGCTGCTTCAGGACCTGGAAGAGTTGCTGTGGTAAATGGAACCATGAATTCTACTGTCGACCAAAAAATTCTGAAGGAGAATGTCCAGCCATCTGTTTGTGACCTCAAGCTGAAGCGGACTTAGGTTCTGTAGCAGGACAATGATCCAAAACACACCAGCAAGTCCACCTCTGAATGGCTTAAGAAAACAAAATGAAGACTTTGGAGTCGCCTAGTCAAAGTCCTGACCTGAGTCTGATTGAGATGCTGTGACATGACCTTAAAAAGGCAGTTCATGCTCGAAAACCCTCCATTGTGGCTAAATTACAACAATTCTGCAAAGATGAGTGGGCCAAAATTGCTCCACAGCGCTGTAAAAGACTCATTGCCAGTTATCGCAAATGCTTGATTGGAGTTGTTGCTGCTAAGGGTGTCCGAACCAGTTATTAGGTTTAAGAGGCAGTCATTTTTTCACACAGGGCCATGTACAGTGGGGCAAAAAAGTATTTAGTCAGCCACCAATTGTGCAAATTCTCCCACTTAAAAGATGAGAGAGGTTTCCAATTTTCATCATAGGTATACGTCAACGATGAGAGACAAAATGAGGGGGAAAAAAATCCAGAAAATCACATTGAAGGATTTTTAATGAATTAATTGGTAAATTCCTCGGTAAAATAAGTATTTGGGGACTTCCGGTCTGGACACCATGGTGATTGCAGCTTAACGCTGACGCTCCCAGACCCAATCCAGGAAAATACCTTGAAAATCAGATTTTACGGATTTTTGGAAGAGTGAAAATCAAAAGACAAAGTCATCATGCCTAAAGGAAAACAGAAGAAATCGATATCTTCCAGGCCAGGACACGCATCGGCCAAAGAATCTGATCCGGAGGATTTCCATTCAGAAGGCGAGGAGCTGAATGAAGCTAACAAAAAGGTTAGCTTGAAAATGGTACTTAAAGAATTAAGACTATTTCGCCGAGAGTGTTGGGCCGAATTTTGTGAAATTAAAGAAGAATTAAAAAGGACAAACAGCAGAGTGGACCAGGCTGAGGACCGAATCTTGGAAGCAGAGGAAAGAATAAAAGGGCTGGAAGATTCTGTGCTGGATCTACACAAAAGGCAGTCAAGACTGGAGGCTAAGCTAACCGACCAAGAAGGAAGACTGAGAAGAGACAACATAAGAATTCATGGTCTGAAAGAAGGAGTCGAGGATGGTTTCACCACAATGGCGGCATGCGTGGAATCCTTACTGAGAGAGAAGTTGGATATTCCCCAATCCACCGACTTGAAGATAGAAAGGGCGCACCGTACATTAGCCCCTAGGCCGGCAGCGGAAGCGCCACCACGCTCGGTGGTGGTGAGGTTCTCCAACTCCAAAATAAAAGAAGAGGTTGTAAGACTGGCTTGGCAGAAAAAAGGATTTATGCACCAAGAGAGAAAAGTTTTCGTGGAACACGATTATGCCCCGGAGGTCCTTAAAAAGCATCGGGAATACAACGACGCTAAAAAGGTACTATGAGAGAAAAAACTGCGCTTCCAGACACCATTTCCGGCGAAGCTGCGCGTCTTCTACGGCGATGAGACTTGTCTCTGCAATTCGGCGGAAGAAGCAACCGTGGATATGGCGAGAAGAGGGCTCCCGGTAACGGTGTTTAAACCCACAGCAGACCCGAGCGAAAGAATCAAGGCTCAAACGTGGTCCACACAGAGACCCTCAAAATCCACGGGCCAGCAGCGGGAAACCCAGCGTCAGAGCTACAAGGAAAAACTGGCCGTTTACAGGAGGGAATAACGATTTTTTTTAGTCAATCTGCACATCCAACCCCCCTCCTACAAGGCAACAAACATTAAAGGAGATGCAGAATCAGCATGTAGTAACACATTTCATGGAACAGTCATAATATTAGAAACAAATAAGTCTTTAAAAAAAAAAAAAAAAAAAACTTGTTAAAATAGAAATGTGACAATGATCCACATGTTCTCCCCACACTAACAAATACTGTATTAGCGTGAACGTTTGCTGTGATGGTGGTGAGAGGGTGCACACAATTTCATAGGGTATAGGCATTAAAAAAAAAAAAAAACATTACAAGTTCGGATTGGGATCTGAAACTCACGTTAAAAACATGGGACAACTTACAGGGGTAAGAGAGGGCCTTCAACACGTAACAGAGTTTGAGGAATTTCCCTCAGAGCCTACGCTCCATCAAGGCTCTTCCAGGGTCTCTAAAAAGACCTCAGCTCAGGAAGTTCTTTTGTCAGTTTTTTGTTTTAAAGTTTTATACACTATGTTCTTAATGTTTTTTATGTTCTTCATGTTCTTTCAGTTTCTGAGTAGCATAAAAGAGGGCCACCACACTGTTATACTAAATAAGACTACAATGGAGAAACAGGGTGTAACCAAAATAATCTCATATAATGTTAAAGGGATCCTGAACCCAGTTAAAAGATCCAAGATTCTAGGCAAAATGAAAAGAACAAAGCAGGAATAATACTTTTACAAGAAACCCACCTAACAGACGTGGAGCACACTAGACTCAATAGACAAGGGTTTAAAATGATCTCTTCATCTTCATATAAGTCAGGGAGGAGGAGGGGAGTAGCGACATTGATCTCAACCAAAATTATATTTGAAAAAAAATCAGAACACAAAGATAAAGAAGGGAGATACAGTTTGGTACTTGGGCAGCTAGAGGGAGAAGATATCACCCTGCTGAATGTATATGCACCTCCAGGGGCTAACTGGAAATTTTATAAAAATGTATTTGACCTAATGATAACTAAAGCCCAAGGTTTAGTAATATGTGGTGGAGACTTCAATCTAAGACTGAATCCATACTGGGATGCAACAGGTAATTCTCCACATCAAAATAACACTCAGGACTTCCGGTCTGGACGCCATGGTGATAGCAACCTAACGGTGAAACTCCCAGACTCAATCCAAGGAAAACCTCCTCAAAATCAGACCTAACGGATTTTTGGAAGATTAAAATTCAAAAGACAATAACACCATGCCTAACCAAAAGCAGAGGAAACTGACATTCCCCAGATCAGGACGCACAGCAGCCGCAGAATCTGAACCAGAAGACCTCCGTTCAGAAGACGAGTGCCTGGGCCTAGCTAACAAAAGGATTAGCTTGAAATCGCTATTTGACGAATTACGACGATTTCGGGCCGAATTTCTTGAATTCAGAGAGGATCTAAAAAAGGCGAACAGCAGATTGGACCAGGCCGAAAACCGAATCTTGGAAGCTGAAGACAGAATAAAAGTGCTTGAAGATTCTGTACTGGATTTACACAGAAAACAATCAAGGCTGGAGGCTAAGCTAGCCGACCAAGAAGGAAGACAGAGACGGGACAACATCAGAATTCACGGTCTGAAAGAAGGAGCTGAAGATGGTTTCAACACGGTGGCAGAATGCGTGGAATCCTTATTGAGAGAGAAGTTGGATATTCCACAATCCACCGATTTGAAGATATAAAAGGCACATCGCACATTAGCCGCAAAGCCAGCCCCGGAAGCGCCCCCACGTTCAGTGTTGGTAAGATTCTCCGACTTCAAAATAAAACAAGAAGTTGTAAGACGGGCTTGGCAGAAGAAAGGATTTATGCATCAAGAAAGAAAAGTCTTCGTGGAACATGATTACGCCCTGAAGTTCTTAAAAAGCGACGGGAATATAACGACGCCAAAAAGGTTTTACCGGGGAAAAGAATCTACGCTTTCAGACGCCATTTCCGGCGAAGCTAAGGGTCTTTTCACGGGGAAGAGTCATGTCTCTACAGTTCAGCGGAAGAAGCAACATCTGACATGGCAAGAAGAGGACTCCCGGTAACGGTGTTTAAACCCGCAGCGGATCTGAGCGTGAAAATCAGAGCTCAAACGTGGTCCACTCAGAGACCTTCAAAATCCACGGGCCAGCAGCGGGAACACCCAGCCCCAGAGCTACAAAGATAAGCTTTCCAGTACCAGAAAGGAATAGCGACCTTTTGGGTTTTTTTTTTTTTCTCTTTCTCTCTACAGTCACTCTGCACTTCCATCCCCCCTCCTACAAGGTAACAAACATTAAAGGAGATGCAGAATCAGCATGTGGTAAAACCTTTCATGGAGCAGTTTTAGCATTAGAAACAAATGTCTTCTTAATTTAAAGGAGGAAAAAAAATCATGTTAAAATAGAAATGTAACAATGACCCACATGTTCTCCCCACACTAACAAATACTGTATTAGAGTGAATGTTTGCTGTGATGGGGGTGGGAGGGTGCACACAAGCTCATAGAGTATAGGCAATAAAAAAAAAAAAAAAAAAAAAATCATTACAAATTCGGATTGGGATCTGAAATTCACGTTAAAAACATGGACGACTTCGGTCTGGACGCCATGGCGACTGCAGCTTAACACTGAAGCTCTCAGACTCAATCCAGGATAAACACCTTGAAAATCAAACTTAACGATTTTTGGAGGAGTGAAATCAAAAGACAAAATCATCATGTCTAGAAGGAAAACAGAAGAAACTGAAATTCTCCAGGCTAGGACACGTATCGGCCGGAGAATCTGAACTGGAAGATCCCCGTTCAGAAGACGAGGAGCTGGTGATAGCTAACAAAAGGGTTAGCCTGAAATCACTATTTGAGGAACTACGACGATTTCGCCGAGATGTTACGGCCGAATTTCGGGAATTCAGAGAAGAATTGAAAAGGACAAACAGCAGAGTGGACCAGGCCGAGAACCGAATCTTGGAAACAGAGGATCGAATAAAAGTGCTCGAAGATTCTGTGATGGACCTACGCAAAAGACAAGCAGCTATAGAGGCTAAGCTAACCGACCAAGAAGGAAAACAAAGAAGAGACAACATAAGAATTCATGGTCTGATAGAAGGAACCGAAAATGGTTTTAACTCAATGGCAGAATGCGTGGAATCCTTACTAAGAGAGAAATTGGATATTCCACAAACCACCGACTTGAAGATAGAAAAGGCACATCGTTCATTAGCCGCTAGGCCGGCGGCGGAAGCGCCCCCACGTTCGGTGTTGGTAAGATTTTCCAATTTCAAAATAAAACAAGAGGTTGTAAGACTGGCCTGGCAGAAAAAAGGATTTATGCACCAGGAGAGAAAAGTCTACGTGGAACACGAATACGCCCCGGAGGTCCTTAAAAAGCGCAGGGAATACAATGACGCGAAAAAGGTGTTAAGAGAGAAGAAATTGCGCTTTCAGACACCATTTCCTGCGAAGTTAAGGGTCTTCTACGGCGATGAAACGTGTCTCTATAATTCGGCGGAAGAAGCAACAGCTGACATGGCGAGAAGAGGGCTCCCGGTAACGGTGTTTAAACCCGCAGCAGACCCGAGTGAGAAGATCAAAGCGCAAACATGGACAACACAAAGACCCTCAAAATCCACGGACCAGCAGCGGGAAACCCAGCACCAGAGCGTCGCGGATAAACTATCCGTTTTCAGTTGGAATAGCGACCTTTTTTTTTTTTTTTTTTTTTCCTTTCTCTTGAATCAATCCGCACATCCAACCCCCCTCATACAAGGTAACAAACATTAAAGGAGATGCATATTCAGCATGTGGTAAAACATTTCATGGAACAATCATATTATTTGAAACAAATAAGTCTTTGTAATAAAAAAAAAAAAAAACTTGTTAAAATAGAAATGTGACAATAATCCACATGTTCTGCTCATACTAACAAATACTGTTTTTGCGTGAATGTTTGATGTGATGGGGGTGGGAGGGTGCACACAATTTCACAGGGTTTAGGCATAAAAGGAAAAAAAAAAAAAAAATCATTACAAGTTTGGATTGGGTTCTGAACTCACGTTAAAAGCATGGGACTATCATTCAGTGGTACGAGAGGGCCCTCAACACGTAACAGAGTTTGAGGAATTTCCCTCAGAGCCTTCACTCCATCAAGGCTCTTACAGGGTCTTAAAAAGACCTCAGCTCAGGAAGTTCTTTGACAGTTTTTTGTTTTAAAGTTTTTACACTATGTTCTTAATGTTTTCTTGTTTTTAATGTTCTTCAGTTTCTGAGTAGCACAAAGAGGGCCACCACACAGTTATACTAAACAAACAACACAATGGAAGAAACAGGGTGTAACCAAAATAATTCAATATAATGTAAAAGGGATCTGAATCCAGTTAAAAGATCCAAGATTCTAGGCAAAATGAAAAAAGACAAAGCAGGAATAATACTTTACAAGAAACCCACCTAACAGACGTGGAACACAATAAACTCAGTAGACAAAGGGTTTAAAATGATCTCTTCATCTCATATAAATCAGGGAGGAGGAGGGGAGTAGCGACATTGATATCAACCAAAATTACATTGAAAAAAAAATCAGAACACAAAGATAAAGAAGGGAGATACAGTTTGGTACTGGGCGGCTAGAGGGAGAAGATATCACCCTGCTGATGTGTATGCTCCCCCAGGGGCTAACTGGAAATTTTATAAAAATGTATTCGACCTAATGATAACTAAAGCTCAAGGTTTAGTGATATGTGGTGGGGACTTCAATCTTAGACTGAATCCATACTGGGATGCTTCTGGTAATTCCCCACATCAAAATAACACCCAAAACAGGAAGACTCGGATGCTACTAAAAGAAATGGGAATCTGTGATGTGTGGAGGGAACTCAACCCCAGTGTAAAAGACTATACATTTTACTCAACTCCACATTCATCTTACTCAAGGATAATGACTATTTTTTATGTTTAATAGAGACATTGGTAGAGTAAAAAAACATGTAAAATAGGACTGATGGATCTCTCCGACCACAGTCCGATCTACATGGACTTAAATATCCAAAAATACACAAATAATACATTTTCTTGGAGGTTAAATTCAAATGTCCTGAAAGGACCATTGAAAGATGAATTGGAGTCAGATATTCTCAGATATTTGGAAGATAACGATAATGGAGAAGTATCCCCTTTAATACTGTGGGATGCATGTAAAGCTGTAATAAGAGGAAAGATTATTGCAAAACTGGCAACCCAAAAGAAACTAAGACAAGAAAAAACTATCCACATTAGAGTCAGAACTTAGGAACCTAGAAAAAGAACACAAAGGCAACACTCATTCTACTGACTCGCTCAAGATTAAGGAAATTAAAAACCAAATAAATGAGATCTACACAATAGAAATCCAGAAGAAACTTACATTTCTGAAACAAAAATACTATGAAGCAGGCAGTAAATCGGCAAAATTGCTAGCCTATAAATTGAGGAAACATCAAACAGAAAGAGCAATCTACAAAATCAGAGACCCAGTATCAAAGGAAATAAAATTCAGAATCAGGATATTCTTAAAAACTTCGAGAATTACTATAAGAACTTATACTCCCACAAAAAACATAAAAACGCATCCGAGGCATTCCTAAACACATTAAACCTTCCCCAACTTACGGAGTCACAAAATAAAACACTACTGTCAGAAATACATCCTAAAGAATTGGAAAAAGCAATTATGAAACTTAAAGCTAACAAATCCCCAGGAGCTGATGGCTATACAGCAGAGTGGTACAAAACCTTTAAACAGCAACTATCTCCTCTCCTCCTGAAAACATTTAATTATGTCCTCCACACAGGGAAATCCCCCCCTCCTGGAGAGAAGGGGTCATTGCAGTTATACCTAAACCTGAAAAGGATAAACTAGAGTGCTCCAACTACAGACCAATCAGTGTACTAAATCAGGACTATAAGCTTTTTACCATTATCCTTGCCAAAGGTTAGAGAATATACTGACAGACCTAATTCATTAGACCAAACAGGTTTTATAAGACAAAGACAGACACAAGACAACATTCGACGCACTTTACACATAATTCATCATATAAAAAAATATAACTTAAATGCAGTCATATTAGGATTAGATGCTGAAAAAGCATTCGATTCGGTTGACTGGTCTTTTCTATACAGAATCTTATCCAGTTTCAATTTTCATAACAACTTCATTAGAACTATACAGGCATTATATAAAAAACCAACAGCTAAAATAAGGATTAACGGTAATTTATCATCATCTTTTGAACTGGAAAGAGGATGTCGTCAGGGCTGCCCCCTGTCTCCACTGCTCTTTGCAATCTTCATAGAACCTCTGAGCCAATGGATAAGACAAAACCAAAAATTCAAGGTATTACACTTGGTCAGAAGGAACATAAAATAGCACTCTTTGCTGATGACATTTTAATATACCTAGGGCAGCCGGACACTTCTTTACCAGAACTAACCTCAGTTTTTTCAGAGTATGGAGATTTATCGGGGTACAAATTAAATATGCATAAAACCCAAGTTTTAACATTCAACTATGACCCAAATCATTATTCACTAAGCAAACTCAAAACTAACTGGGAGTCGGAATCTATGAAATATCTGGGGGTCAATATCCCGAAACAACTCAACAAAATTATATCACTAAACTATGATCCACTGGTGACAAAAATAAAATCTGACCTAGCAAGATGGAATATGATACCATTCTTGGGTATTGCACAAAGAATTGAAGCAGTCAAAATGAATATACTTCCACGTCTTCTATACCTTTTCCAAACAATACCGGTAGAACCTCCCAAAAAAACATGGCAGGAGCTGGACAGAAGGATCTCAAGATTCATATGGCAGGGCAAGAGACCTAGAATCAGATATAGAACCCTACAGCTAAACAAAGACAAAGGTGGGCTCGCGCTGCCAAATATCAGGGACTACTTTAAAGCCGCACAAATTAAAACTTTAGTAGAGATATGTAACCCAGTCTACTCTGCACAATGGAAGGAGATCGAATGCCAAATAACAAGTGACATCCCCCTACAGGCGATAATAGGGAACAATGTCTTACCTAAGCTTTTGAATAACACTAACCCGTGGATAGAGACCCCGCTAAAAATTTGGTTTAAGATAGTCAGAGAGAATCAAACTAAAGAGCCCTATCGACTTCTGCAATGGATCGCCTATGATCAGGACTTTACTCCTAATAAAACAGACACCAGATTTAAAAAGTGGAAGGAGAAGGGGCTGATAAAATATTACGATTTTTTTAAAGGGCAAATCTTAAGAAGTTTTGAAGATTTGAAAAAACAAGGCCTAATAAATCAAGACCTTTACAGGTTCTTCCAGCTTAGACACCACATAAACAATATACTTAAAAAGGAGGTTTTGGAAAGGGCCCAGTCAGGTGTTCTGAAGGTCTTCTTAATGGCATATAAAGGGATCCCAGGGATCAGATACATTTCTAAAATATACCAAGGTCTTCAAGACTTAAAAGGAGACAACACATCTTATATAAAAGAGAGATGGGAAAAAGAGGGGAATTTCACTTTACATCTGGAAATATGGGAAAAGCTAAATAAACAGCAATGGAAAAGTACCTCATCCCTGCAGTGGAGAGAATTTGGATGGAAAAACTTGGCAAGATTTTTCAGAACACCTGCACAAATCAAATTTACCCATAAGGGATTGAACTGTTGGCGCTTGTGTGGTGAAAAGACTGCAAATCATTTTCATGTGTTTTGGTCATGCCCAGTTATCCACCAATATTGGACCAATGTACAGACAATATTGGGGAAAATATTCAAAATTACAGTTCCCTTTTCTTTTGTAACTTTGTATTTGGGTTTACTACCGGACTCACTGGAAAGACGAGGAGAAAAATACTTATTCAATGTTTTAATATTGGCAAGCAAAAAAGCTCTAACTAAAAAATGGATGTTGAAGGACTGTCCTACACCTGAAGATTGGACTAACGTGATCCAAGACATTTACTCGATGGAAAAGTTGACATTCGCACTGAGACAGGACATGGATGGGTTCATGAACTTTTGGCAACCCTGGACCACATATGTGTCTTCCATTAGATCTAATCTTTGACAAATACCATTTCAATAATGGTTCTGCTCTTTGTTCCAATGCTACTCAGATGCTCTTTTATCTTTATTTACTTACTTTTTCTTTTTGTTTGTTTTTTACTGGTTTGTTTGGTTTTTTTTTGTTTTTTGTTTTGTTTTTTTTTTCTCTTTAATTTCACTTTTTCTTTCACTTTAAAAAAAAAAAAAAATAAGGGGTGTTGTAAGAATTAATCTTCCAATGTTGTCAGATATCAGAAAATAAGGGAACATGTGATGAAAATGTAAACACTGCATTGCTGTAACGACCTGTATACCCTTTACAAAAACTTAAATAAAAAAATAAAAAAAAAACATGGGACAACTTACAGGGGTAAGAGAGGGCCCTCAGCACGTAACAGAGTTTGAGGAATTTCCCTCAGAGCCCATACTCCATCAGGGCTCTTACAGGGTCTTTAAAGAGACCCCAGCTCAGGAAGTTTTTTTGACAGTTTTTTGTTTTAAAGTTTCGTTCATTATGTACTTAATGTTTTTTATGTTCTTAATGATCTTTCAGTTTCTGAGTAGCAAAAAAGAGGGCCACCACACTGTTGTACTAAATAAGAAAATACAATGGAGAAACAGGGTGTAACCAAAATAGCCTCATATAATGTGAAAGGGATCCTGAATCCAGTTAAAAGATCCAAGATTCTACACAAAATGAAAAAAGACAAAGCAGAAATAGTATTTTTACAAGAAACCCACCTAACAGACATGGAACACACTAAACTCAGTAGACAAGGGTTTAAAATGATCTCTTCATCTTCATATAAATCAGGGAGGAGGAGGGGAGTAGCGACATTGATATCAACCAAAATTACATTTGAAAAAAAATCAGAACACAAAGATAAAGAAGGGAGGTACAGTTTGGTAACTGGGCGGCTAGAGGGAGAAGATATCACCCTGCTGAATATATATGCACCACCAGGGGCTAAATGGAAATTTTATAAAAATGTATTCGACCTAATGATAACTAAAGCCCAAGGTTTAGTGATATGTGGTGGAGACTTCAATCTAAGACTGAATCCATACTGGGATGCAACAGGTAATTCTTCACATCAAAATAACACCCAAAATAGGAATACTCGGATGCTACTAAAGAAATGGGAATCTGTGACGTATGGAGGGAATTCAACCCCAGTGTAAAAGATTATACTTTTTATTCAACGCCACATTCATCTTACTCAAGGATTGGTTACTTTTTTATGTTTAGTAGAGACATTGGAAGAGTAAAAACATGTAAAATAGGACTGATGGATCTCTCCGACCACAGTCCGATCTATATGGATTTAAACATCCAAAAATACACAAATAATACATTTTCCTGGAGGTTGAATTCAAGTGTCCTCAAAGGGCCACTGAAAGATGAATTGGAATCAGATATTCTCAGATATTTGGAAGAAAACGATAATGGAGAAGTATCCCCTTTAATACTGTGGGATGCGTGCAAAGCTGTACTAAGGGGAAAAATTATTGCAAAACTGGCAATCCAAAAGAAACTGAGACAAGAAAAACTAACTACACTAGAGTCAGAGCTCAAGAACCTAGAAAAAGAACACAAAGATAACACTCATTCTAATGGCTCGCTCAAGATCAAAGAAATTAAAAATCAAATAAATGAGATCTACACAATAGAAATCCAGAAGAAACTTACATTTCTGAAACTAAAACACTATGAAACAGGCAGTAAATCGGCAAAATTACTAGCCTATAAATTGAGGAAACAACAAACGGAAAGAGCAATCTACAAAATCAGAGACCCAGTATCAAAGGAAATAAAATTCAGATTTCAGGATATTCTTAAAAGCTTCGGGAATTACTACAAGAACTTATACTCCCACAAAAAACATAAAAACGCATCCGAGACATTCCTAAACACATTAAACCTTCCCCAACTTACGGAATCACAAAATAAAACCCTACTGTCAGAAATACAACCTAAAGAATTGGAAAAAGCAATTATGAAACTTAAAGCTAACAAATCCCCAGGAGCGGATGGCTATACAGCAGAATGGTACAAAACCTTTAAACAGCAACTATCTCCTCTCCTCCTGAAAACATTTAACTATGTCCTCCACACAGGGGAAATCCCCCCCTCCTGGAGAGAAGGGGTCATTGCAGTCATACCTAAACCTGAAAAGGATAAACTAGATTGCTCCAACTACAGACCAATCAGTGTATTAAATCAGGACTATAAGCTATTTACCACTATCCTTGCCAAAAGGTTAGAAAACATACTGACAGACTTAATTCACTTAGACCAAACAGGTTTTATAAGACAAAGACAGACACAAGACAACATTCGACGCACTTTACACATAATTCACCATCATATAAAAAAATATAACTTAAATGCAGTCATATTGGGATTAGATGCTGAAAAAGCATTCGATTCGGTTGACTGGTCTTTCCTCTATAAAATCTTATCCAGTTTCAATTTTCATAACAACTTCATTAGAACTATACAGGCATTATATCAAAAACCAACAGCTAAAATAAGGATTAACGGTAATTTATCATCATCTTTTGAGCTGGAAAGAGGATGTCGTCAAGGCTGCCCCCTGTCTCCACTGCTCTTTGCAATCTTCATAGAACCTCTGAGCCAATGGATAAGACAAAATCAAGAAATTCAAGGTATTACACTTGGTCAGAAGGAACATAAAATAGCACTCTTTGCTGATGACATTTTAATATACCTAGGGCAGCCAGACACTTCTCTACCAGAACTAATCTCAGTTTTTTCAGACTATGGAGATTTATCAGGGTACAAATTAAACATGCATAAAACCCAAGTTTTAACATTCAACTATGACCCAAATCATTTTTCACTAAATGAACTCAAAACTAACTGGGAGTTGGATTCTATGAAATATCTGGGGGTCAATATCCCGAAACAACTCGACAAAATTATAACACTAAACTATGATCCACTGGTGACAAAAATAAAATCTGACCTAGCAAGGTGGAATATGATACCATTCTTAGGTACCGCACAAAGAATTGAAGCAGTCAAAATGAATATACTTCCACGTCTTCTATACCTTTTCCAAACAATACCGGTAGAACCTCCCAAAAAAACATGGCAGGAACTGGACAGAAGGATCTCAAGATTCATATGGCAGGGTAAGAGACCTAGAATCAGATATAGAACCCTACAGCTAAACAAAGACAAAGGTGGGCTCGCACTGCCAAATATCAGGAACTATTTTATAGCTGCACAAATTAAAACTTTAGTAGAGATATGTAACCCAGTCTACACTGCACAATGGAAGGAGATGGAATGCCAAATAACAAGTGACATCCCCCTACAGGCGATAATAGGGAACAATGCCTTAACTAAACTCCTGAATAACACTAACCCGTGGATAGAGACCCCGCTAAAAATTTGGTTTAAGATAGTCAGAGAGAATCAAGCTAAAGAGCCCTATCGACTTCTGCAATGGATTGCCTATGATCAAGACTTTACCCCCAATAAAACAGACACTAGATTTAAAAAGTGGAAAGAGAAAGGGCTGATAAAATATTACGATTTTTTTAAGGGGCAAACTTTAAGAAGTTTTGAAGATTTGAAAAAACAAGGTCTAATAAATCAAGATCTATAGAGGTTCTTTCAGCTTAGACACCACATAAACAATATACTTAAAAAGGAGGATTTGGAAAGGGCCCAGTCAGGTGTTCTGAAGGTCTTCTTAATGGCATATAAAGGGATCCCAGGGATCAGATACATTTCTAAAATATACCAAGGTCTTCAAGACTTAAAAGGAGACAACACATCGTATATAAAAGAGAGATGGGAAAAAGAGGGGAATTTCACTTTACAATTGCAAATATGGGAAAAGTTAAATAAACAGCAATGGAAAAGTACCTCATCCCTGCAGTGGAGAGAATTTGGATGGAAAAACTTGGTAAGATTTTTCAGAACACCTGCACAAAACAAATTTACCCATAAGGGATTGAACTGTTGGCGCTTGTGTGGTGAAAAGACTGCAAATCATTTTCATGTGTTTTGGTCATGCCCAGTTATCCACCAATATTGGCCCAACGTACAGACAATATTGGGGAAAATATTCAAAATAACAGTTCCCTTTTCTTTTGTAACTTTGTATTTGGGTTTATTACCGGACTCACTGGAAAGACGAGGAGATAAATACTTATTCAATGTTTTAATATTGGCAAGTAAAAAAGCCCTAACTAAAAAATGGATGCTGAAGGACTGTCCTACACCTGAAGATTGGATTAACGTGATTCAAGACATTTACTCGATGGAAAAGTTGACATTCGCACTGAGACAGGACATGGATGGGTTCATGAACTTTTGGCAACCCTGGATCGCATATGTGTCTTCTATTAGAACTAATCTTTGACAAATACCATTTCAATAATGGTCCCACTCTTTGTTCCAACGCTACTCATTTGCTCTTTTACTTTTAATCACTTAATTTTCTGTTTGTTTGTTTTTTGCTGTTCTGCTTGTTTGTTTATTCGTTTGTTTGTTTGTTTTTTATTTAATTCTCCTTAACTTCACTTTTTCTTTCACTTAAAAAAAAGGGGGGGTTGTTGTAATAACTATCCTACCAATGTTGTCAAATAGCAAAAAATAAGGGAACATGTGATGAAAATGTAAACAATGCAATGCTGTAATGACCTGTATACCCTTTACAAAAACTTAAATAAAAAAAAAAAAAAATAACACTCAAAGTAAGAAAACTCGGATGCTACTAAAAGAAATGGGAATCTGTGATGTGTGGAGGGAATTCAACCCCAGTGTGAAAGATTATACATTTTACTCAGCGCCACATTTGTCATACTCAAGGATTGACTATTTTTTTTTTATGTTTAATAGAGACATTGGAAGAGTAAAAACATGTAAAATAGGACTGATGGATCTCTCTGACCACAGTCCGATCTATATGGACTTAAGTATCCAAAAATACACAAATAATACATTTTCTTGGAGGTTAAATTCAAATGTCCTGAAAGGACCACTGAAAGATGAATTGGAATCAGATATTCTCAGATATTTGGGAAGAAAATGATAATGGAGAAGTATCCCCTTTAATACTGTGGGATGCATGCAAAGCTGTAATAAGGGGAAAGATTATTGCAAAACTGGCAATCCAAAAGAAACTGAGACAAGAAAAACTAACCACATTAGAGTCAGAACTTAAGAACCTAGAAAAAGTGCACAAAGACAACACTCATTCTAATGACTCGCTCAAAATTAAGGAAATTAAAAAACAAATAAATGAGATCTACACAATAGAAATCCAGAAGAAACTTACATTTCTGAAACAAAAATACTATGAAGCAGGCAGCAAATCGGCAAAATTACTAGCCTATAAATTGAGGAAAGAACAAACGGAGAGAGCAATCTACAAAAACAGAGACCCAGTATCAAAGGAAATAAAATTCAGAATTCAGGATATTCATAAAAGCTTCGAGAACTACTATAAGAACTTGTACTCCCTCAAAAAACATAAAAACGCATCCGAAGCATTCCTAAATGCATTAAACCTTCCCCAACTTACTGAGTCGCAAAATAAAACACTACTGTTAGAAATACAACCTGAAGAATTAGAAAAGCAATTATGAAACTTAAAGCTAACAAATCCCCAGGAGCAGATGGCTATACAGCAGAGTGGTACAAAACCTTTTAACAGCAAATATCTCCTCTCCTCCTGAAAACATTTAACTGTCCTCCACACAGGGGAAATCCCCCCCCCCCCCGTCCTGGAGAGAAGGGGTCATTGCAGTCATACCTAAACCTGAAAAGGATAAACTAGAATGCTCCAACTACAGACCAATCAGTGTATTAAATCAGGACTATTAGCTTTTTACCACTATCCTTGCCAAAAGGTTAGAAAATATACTGACAGACTTAATTCATTTAGACCAAACAGGTTTTATAAGACAAAGACAGACACAAGACAACATTAGACGCACTTTACACATAATTCATCATATAAAAAAATACAACTTAAATGCAGTCATATTGGGATTAGATGCTGAAAAAGCATTCGATTCTGTTGACTGGTCTTTCCTATATAGAATCTTATCCAGTTTCTATTTTCATAACAACTTCATTAGAACTATCCAGGCATTATATAAAAAACCAACAGCTAAAATAAGGATTAACGGTAATTTATCATCATCTTGTGAGCTGGAAAGAGGATGTCGTCAGGGCTGCCCCTTGTCTCCACTGCTCTTTGCAATCTTCATAGAACCTCTGAGCCAATGAATATGACAGAATCAAAAAATTCAAGGTATTACACTTGGTCAGAAGGAACATAAAATAGCACTCTTTGCTGATGATATTTTAATATACGTGGGGCAGCCGGACACCTCTTTTCCAGAACTAATCTGTTTTTTCAGAGTATGGAGATTTATCGGGGTACGAACTAAACATGCATAAAACCCAAGTTTTAACATTCAACTATGACCCAAATCAATATTTACTAAGCAAACTCGAAACTAACTGAGAGATGGAATCTATGAAATATCTGGGGGTCAATATCCCGAAACAACTCAACAAAATTATAACACTAAACTATGATCCACTGGTGGCAAAAATAAAATCTGATCTGATCTTTTGGGAAGATGGCTGCCAACGGAGTGAGGAGTGGTTTGATGGGCTCCACTTCTAGCCACTTTCTGCTTATCTACTTCTTCTTATTATTGTCTTTGTGTGTCTGGACCTGCAACAAGAAGGGTTTTCCGTCCAACTCAACTAAAGGTGAAGCTAAAAAGTTTTATTTATATGGATATGGACATGGTCATTTCACCCTGTACTCTATCTGGTCTTCAAAAGCCCTGAGAAAAAGCTTCCAAAACAAGGCAAACATTGCGGTTAAGCAAATATCACAATATGGCAGAGGCTATACAGTTAAAGTACTGTTAGTACTGCTACTTTTGGCAGGGGATATTCACCTTAACCCTTGACCTGCCACTATTAAACAGCAGACCACTGGGTTAGCACAAACATCTGAGCCGGCGGATTGGTTGTTGCCATCTACGGTCCGGCTAACATCTGAGCCGGCTGATCGCCCGCTGCTATCAACGACCCTACTGACATCTGAACCAGCTGGTCACCCGCTGCTATCAACGGCCCTGCAAACATCTGCACCGGCTGGTCGCCCGCTGCTATCAGCGGCCCTGCTAACATCTTAACTGGCTGGTCGCCCGCTGCCATCAACGGCCATGCTAACATCTGAACCGGCTGGTCGCCTGCTGCTATCAACGGCCATGCTAACATCTGACTCGGCTGATCGCCCGCTGCTATATCGGCACTGCTAACATCTGAACCGGCTGGTCGCCCGCTGCTATCAACGGCCATGCTAACGTCTGAACCGGCTGGTCGCCCGCTGCTATCAACGGCCATGCTAACATCTGAACCGGCTGGTCGCCCGCTGCTATCAACAGCCATGCTAACATCTGAATCAGCTGATCGCCCGCTGCTATCTACGGCCATGCTAACATCTGAACCGGCTGATCGCCCGCTGCTATCAACGGCCTGGCTAACATCTGAACCGGTTGATCGCCCGCTACTGCCAACGGCCCTACTAACATCTGAACTGGTGGAGCAGCATAATGCCGGTCTTCGCCCCAGTACAGCTGGACATAGCGAGTCGGGTGAGTCGAATTGCACTGAACAGACTCACATATCTGATCCTGTTGTAAACAGCTGCACTACGTCCAAACTTTTGGAAACAGGAGCGGTTAAACAAAATGCAAATGAGGCGAGATCCGAAAACCGAGCTGTACAAAAGCAAAAACATTTATTTTTCCAAACTGTTAATCATGCACGAGTTCTTTGGGACACAAAGGCTAAACCAAAGGGGATCCTCGGCGGACATTTAAACATACAGAGCATAATCCCCAAAAGAGATGAGATTTCGGTGTTGCTGTTGGACTCAAATCTGGACAATCTTTGTCTTTCAGAAAGCTGGCTACACAGGAACATAGACACTAATATGATCGATATTGTGGGCTATCAGTGTTTTGGAAAAGACAGGCAGGTAGGGAGGGGAGGAGGTGTTTTAATTTACATCAAAGAGAAATTTAAATGTCAATTGGTTGATTTGAATACTTCACTTGAATGTTTAGCTGTTAATGTATGTCTCTCACCGGTAATGAATTTCAACATTGCAGTATTGTACAACCCACCGTCACACAATTCTTCTTTTTATAATGAATTAAGTGATCTGGTTAAACAACTTGAGAGGAGCAGAGAAACAATATTTTATGGTGACTTTAATATTAACTGGTCTGATAAAAAGGACAAACAGAAACTGAAAAGCCTCATGACTAAATTTAATTACCAACAAATGATCAAAGGACCCACCAGGATAACCAAACAATCTAGAACACTTATTGACATGGTATTTGCTAATAAACCAGAACGAATAACCAGAACCTATAATCTTTGAATCAAACCCCTTTGATCGCTTTTATCCGGCCACTGTGAGTAAACTGACCAGCGATTCCAGCGCTTCCTTGTGATTCACTGATGTGCCCTACCTGAAGCGATTGCTAAGCTAACGCTAGTTAGCTTAATGCTGGCGCCAGCCATTCCACCTAACACCAGCCTGAATCAAAGCCCAGCTGCGAGGCCCAGCGGGGATACTACCAGGCAGGCGGCTATTTGTTTGACGGGGCTCAGCAGAGATTTCACCCAGGCAGACGGCGGTAGGCGGCGGTGCCCAGCGGAGGACTTACCGTGACTGCAGCGGCGGTGTGCGACGAAACTACCTGAAGCGATTGCTAAGCTAACGCTAGTTAGCTTAATGCTGGCGCCAGTCATTCCACCTTACACCAGCCTGAATCGAAGCCCAGTTGCGAGGCCCAGCGGAGATACTACCAGGCAAGCGGCTATTTGTTGACAGGGCTCAGCAGAGATTTCACCCAGGCAGACGACGGTAGGTGGCGGTGCCTAGCGGAGGATTTACCGTGACCTCAGCGGAGCTCGGTGGCAGCGGCGGTGTGTGACGAGACTCGGTTGGAGGAGCGGGACGGGAGACCAGTTACGGCGACTATGAGCAACGAGACCAGCAACGGAAGGGGCTAGTTGGCTAGCTGAGGCCCAGCTGGATCCGAGGACGATCGGATCAGATTCTGGCGATATAAGCAGAATTTATTTTACTATCCACAGATTTTCCTTTTCCTTCTTTCCAAGAAGGACTGAAGATGGCTGCCACCGGATTAAAAAGTGGGCTGATGGGCACCACTAATAAGCCTTCTCTACTTCTCTACTTCCTCTTCGTTTTGTCTTTGTGTGTCTGGACCTGCAACAAGAAGGATTTTCCGACAAACTCAACCAAAGGTGAAGTTAAAAAGTTTTATCTGTATGGATTTGGGCATGGACATCTCACCCTACACTCTATGTGGTCTTTAAAAGCCCTGAGCAAAAACTTCCAAATTAAGGCAAACATGGCTGTTAAGCAAAAATCACAATATGGCAGAGGATATACAGTTAAAGTTCTGTTAGTTCTGCTACTTCTGGCAGGAGATATTCACCTTAACCCTGGACCTGCCACTATTAAACAGCAGACCACTGGGTTAGCACAAAACCGAGCTGTACAAAAGCAAAAACAACATTTATTTTTCCAAACTGTTAATCATGCACGAGTTCTTTGGGACACCAAGGCTAAACCAAAGGGGATCCTCGGCGGTCATTTAAACATACGGAGCATAATCCCCAAAAGAGATGAGATTTCGGTGTTGCTGTTGGACTCAAATCTGGACTACCTTTGTCTCTCAGAAAGCTGGCTACACAGTAACATAGACACTAATATGATCGATATTGTGGGCTACCAGTGTTTTAGAAAAGACAGGCAGGTAGGGAGGGGAGGAGGTGTTTTAATTTACATCAAAGAGAAATATAAATGTCAACTGGTTGATTTGAATACTTCACTTGAATGTTTAGCTGTTAATGTATGTCTCTCTCCGGTAATGAATTTCAACATTGCAGTAGTGTACAACCCACCGTCACACAACTCTTCCTTTTATAATGAATTAAGTGATCTGGTTAAACAACTTGAGAAGAACAGAGAAACAATAATTCATGGCGACTTTAATATCAACTGGTCTGATAAAAAAGACAAACAAAAACTGAAAAGCCTCATGACTAAATTTAATTACCAGCAAATCATCAAAGGACCCACCAGGATAACCAAACAATCCAGAACACTTATTGACATGGTATTTACTAATAAACCAGAACGAATAACCAGAACCTATAATCTTGTAACTGGTCTCTCAGATCATAACATGGTTCTTGCTGTCAGGAAACTTACTAAAAAGCGACTACAGTATTTTGGGGGAGTCGATATTGACAAATCAAATTTTATTATCCCCAAATCAAAAAATGAGGAGTTTGAACATTACTTAGAGAATCAAAATTGGGAGCAGCTCATGGCAACATGTGAAGTAGATGATTGTTGTAATTTTATAACTGCAACAATCACAAAGTCTATAGAAAAATTTTCAAAGCAAATTAAAAGTAGACAACAGAAGATTAGCCTACCATGGTTAAATAATGAAATAAGAAAACTTATGAAGAGGCGAGACTATGCACTGAAAACATCACTAACCTCCAAACTACAAAATGATCACCTTGTGTACAAAAGTTTAAGAAATAAAGTGGTACATGAGCTGCGAAAATCAAAAATATCTTATTACAATAAACTGATAGATCATGCAAAGGGTAACAACAGTTCCCTATGGAGGCATTTAAATAACTTAACTAATAAAAAAAACGATCAGAAGGGGGTAAAGGAACTTAGAATCAATGGCAAGACCGTCAGTGACAAGGCTACTTTGGCAAATGAATTTAATTCACACTTTGTGGGCTCTGTGGAAGACTTAACAAAAATTTTTGTGCTGCCAAATGTGCTCAACAACACAAATTCCATACTCCCAACAGATACTTTTCACATCGATGAGGTAAATGAGAAGTTAATTGCTGGTATTGTTAAAACACTGTCAAACTCAAAAACTAGTGATATCTACAATATGAGCACCTCCTTTCTCAAAATGCACAGCAAAATATTAATCAAACCACTGACTCATCTCATTAATCTCTCCATTAGGTCTAGTACATTTCCATCTGGCTGGAAAAAAGCTGTCGTCATACCAGTTCATAAATCAGGCAGTAAAGACGATATATGCAATTACCGCCCAATCTCTATCTTACCAGTCCTATCTAAGGTTCTTGAAAAAGTTGTAGCTACACAGCTGATAGACTACTTACAAGACAGTCAACTTCTTCATCCACATCAATTTGGTTTTAGACCAGGATACTCAACAGAAACAGCAAATTGTTGCCTTATTGAAAACGTCAAACAGTCCTTGGACAGGGGTAATGTGGTAGGAGCTGTTTTTCTAGATCTCAAAAAGGCTTTCGATACTGTAAACCACAGTTTGCTTTTATCCAAAATGGTATCTTTTAACTTCTCCCCAAATACATTAGAATGGTTTGCATCTTATCTCCAGAATAGAGAACAGTGTGTAAAAGTTCACCAGGATAAATCCTCATTTTTAAACAACCGCATGGGTATCCCACAAGGGTCCATTCTTGGTCCTTTACTTTTCAGCATTTTTATTAATGACTTGCCGTTACACTGCTCAGCTGCAACATGCCAACTTTATGCAGATGATGCAGTTATTTACACAGCTGCCAAGACTCCAGCACAGGCTGCAGATGTACTGTCTACAAGTATGGTTGATGTCCAAGAGTGGCTCCTCAAGAACCATCTATTGCTGAACCTTCAGAAAACAGTCTCAATGTGCTTTTCAATCAAAAAATGTAACCTGCAACATTTTAAAGTTAATATACATGATCATGACATCAGTTTAGCTACAGAATTCAAATACCTTGGCATTGTACTAGATCCTCAACTCAAATTTAATCTTCATATAAAGAAAATTTCAAAAACAGTAAAAAAAAATCTGAACTGCTTTAAATTAATTAGATATTACATACCTTACGAAGCAGCTGCACTGTATATGCATTCTATGGTTTTTTCTCATATATCATACTGTTTGACAGTCTGGGCTCAAGCAGCCCCTTCCACAATAAGACATATAGGTTCATTATATAATCAAACCCTAAAAATCTTGGACAAAAAGCCCATTAGGTGGCATCACTGTAATGTTTTAAAAAAATACAACCTATTGAGTTTTGAGAGCTTCATTGACCTCTGTCTTCTGAAATTAACGTTCAAATGTTTCCATAAATCAGCACCCGAGCCACTTGCTGGTTTCGTCCAAAGACAGGACAGCAGCAGAGCCACCAGGAGTTCTGTTAACAATAACTGTAAAATATTCCACCGCAGAACCACATTTGGACAAACAGCTTTCTCTATAAAGGGCAGTCACATCTGGAACACAATGCCAAATGAAATTAAAATAATAACGGACTTTAAAACATTCACTAAAAATGTTAAAAACTGGCTGAAAAATAAACAAGAATGTACTCATGTATGAATTATTTGTCTGCAAAGTCAGAGTGAATGAAGGGAAGGAATAAATGTGTTTGTTTATAGTGAGTGACGGAGGGAGGAAGGCCTGAAATAGGCAAATGTGAGTTATGTTATATGTGTTAAATGTGAGTCAGGCTGTTATATTTGTGTATTTATAATATTTATGTTAAAGGTGAGTCAGGCTGTTATATTTGTGTATTTATAATATTTATAATATTTATAATTGTGTATTTATAATTTTTCTGCATTGATGTATGTGGTTATTGTGTATATTTTTATCTTGATTCTTTTTTCTAAAGCCCATCCAGGGACAAGAGTTGCAAATTAGCTAATAGCTATACACTCTATGTGCAACACATCAGATTGATTGTCTTTGATTAATTGTCTGTGTTTATTGCACTGTCCCTGTCAAATAAACTAATCTACTACTACTACTTGTAACTGGTCTCTCAGATCATAACATGGTTCTTGCTGTCAGAAAACTTACTAAAAAGCGATTACAGTATTTTGGGGGAGTCAATATTGACAAATCAAATTTTATTATTCCCAAATCAAAAAATGAGGAGTTTGAACATTACTTCGAGAATCAAAATTGGGAGCAGCTCATGTCAATATATGAAGTAGATGATTGTTGTAATTTTATAACTGCAACAATTACAAAGTCTATAGAAAAATTTACAAAGCAAATTAAAAGTAGACAACAGAAGATTAACCTACCATGGTTAAATAATGAAATAAGAAAACTTATGAAGAGGCGAGACTCTGCATTGAAAACATCATTAACCTCTAAACTACAAAATGATCACCTTGTATACAAAAGTTTAAGAAATAAAGTGGTACAAGAGCTGCGAAAATCAAAAGTATCTTATTACAATAAACTGATAGATCATGCAAAGGGTAACAAAAGTTCCCTATGGAGGCATTTAAATAACTTAACTAATAAAAAAAATGTTCAGAAGGGGGTAAAGGAACTTAGAATCAATGGCAAGACAATCAGTGACAAGGCTACATTGGCAAATGAATTTAATTCATATTTTGTGGACTCTGTGGAAGACTTAACAAAAAACTTTGTGCTGCCAAATGTGCTCAACAACACAAAATCAATACTTTCAACAGATTCTTTTCACATCGATGAGGTAAATGAGGAGTTAATTGCTGGTATTGTTAAAACACTGTCAAACTCAAAAACTAATGATATCTTCAATATGAGCACTTCCTTTCTCAAAACGCACAGCAAAATATTAATCAAACCACTGACTCATCTCATTAATCTCTCCATTAGGTCTAGTACATTTACATCTGGTTGGAAAAAAGCTGTCGTCATACCAGTTCATAAATCAGGCAGTAAAGACGATATATGCAATTACCGCCCAATCTCTATTTTACCAGTCCTGTCTAAGGTTCTTGAAAAAGTTGTAGCTACACAGCTGATAGACGATTTACAAGACAGTCAACTTCTTCATCCACATCAATTTGGTTTTAGACCAGGATACTCAACAGAAACAGCAAATTGTTGCCTTATTGAAAATGTCAAACAGTCCTCGGACAGGGGTAATGTGGTAGGGGCTGTTTTTCTAGATCTCAAAAAGGCTTTCGATACTGTAAACCACAGTTTGCTTTTATCCAAAATGGTATCTTTTAACTTCTCTCCAGATACATTAGAATGGTTTGCATCTTATCTCCAGAATAGAGAACAGTGTGTAAAAGTTCACCAGGATAAATCCTCATTTTTAAACAACCGTATGGGTATCCCACAAGGGTCCATTCTTGGTCCTTTACTTTTAAGCATTTTTATTAATGACTTGCCGCTACACTGCTCAGCTGCAACATGTCAACTTTATGCAGATGATGCAGTTATTTACACAGCTGCCAAGACTCCAGCACAAGCTGCAGATGTACTGTCCACAAGTATGGTTGATGTCCAAGAGTGGCTCTTCCAGAACCATCTATTGCTGAACCTTCAGAAAACAGTTTCAATGTGCTTTTCAATCAAAAAATGTAACCTGCAACGTTTTAAAGTTAATATACATGATCAAGACATCAGATTAGTTACAGAATTCAAATACCTTGGCATTGTACTAGATCCTCAATTCAAATTTAATCTTCATATAAAGAAAATTTCAAAAACAGCAAAAAAAAATCTGAACTGCTTTAAATTAATTAGATATTACATACCATACGAAGCAGCTGTACTGTATATGCATTCTATGGTTTTTTTCTCATATATCATACTATTTGACAGTCTGGGCTCAAGCAGCCCCTTCCACAATAAGACATATACAGTAGGTTCATTATATAATCAAACTCTAAAAATCGTGGACAAAAAGCCCATTAGGTGGCATCACTGTTATATTTTTAAAAAATACAATCTATTGAGTTTTGAGAGTTTCATTGACCTCTGTTTTCTGAAATTAATTTTCAAATGTTTCCATAAATCAGCGCCTGAGCCACTTGCTGGTTTCATCCAAAGACAGGACAGCAGCAGAGCCACCAGGAGTTCTGTTAACAATAACTGTAAAATATTCCACCGCAGAACCACATTTGGACAAATAGCTTTCTCTATAAAGGGCAGTCACATCTGGAACACAATACCAAATGAAATTAAAATAATAACGGACTTTAAAACATTCACTAAAAAGGTTAAAAACTGGCTGAAAAATAAACAAGAATGTACCCATGTATGAAATGATTGTCTGCAGGGTGAGAGTGAATGAAGGGAAGGAATGAATGTGTTTGTTTATAGTGAGTGACGAAGGGAGGGAGGCCTGAGATAGGCAAATGTGAGTCAGGTTGTTATGTTTTGTATTTATAATATTTATAATTGTGTATTTATAATGTATTTATAATCTTTTTTGCATTGATGTATGTGGTTATTGTTTATTCTGTTTTCATTTTTTCTTTTCCTTATCCTTTTTTCTTTTTACTTGTTTCTCCTTTCTAAAGGCCATCCAGGGACAAGAGTTGGCTGCACGGTGGCGCAGTGGTTAGCACTGCGGCAGCACAGTTTACCCTTGGCCGGGGGATTGTGGGGATCGTGGGATCATGGGTTCGATCCCAGCCCCCGACCAACAGTGATCTGTGTGGAGTTTGCATGTTCTCCCCGTGTTGCGTGGGTTTACTCCGGGATTTCTCCGGTTTCCTCCCACATGCCAAAAACATGCATGTTAGGTTAATTGGCTGTTCTAAATTGTCCCTAGATATTTGTTTCCTATAGGCCCTTAGAATAGAGGGTTAGTATTAATGAAAGCGCTTTGAGTGGTCTTTGTGACTAGAAAAGCGCTATATAAGTGCAGGTTAGTTAGTTAGTTAGTTAGTTAGTTGCAAATTAGCTAATAGCTATACACTCTTTGTGCAACACATCAGATTGATTGTCATTTGATTGTCTGTTTATTGCACTGTCCCTGTCAAATAAACAATTAATCTAATCTAGCAAGATGGAATATGATACCATTCTTGGGTACTGCACAAAGAATTGAAGCAGTCAAAATGAATATATTTCCACGTCTTCTATACCTTTTCCAAACAATACCGGTAGAACCTCCCAAAAAAACATGGCAAGAACTGGACAGAAGGATCTCAAGATTCATATGGCAGGCCAAGAGACCTAGAATCAGAAATAGAACCCTACAGCTAAACAAAGACAAAGGTGGGCTTGCGCTGCCAAATATCAGGGACTATTTTAAAGCCGCACAAATTAAAACTTTAGTAGAGATATGTAACCCAGTCTACACTGCACAATGGAAGGAGATGGAATGCCAAATAACAAGTGACGTCCCCCTACAGGCGATAATAGGGAACAATGCCTTACCTAAACTTTTGAATAACACTAACCCGTGGATAGAGACCCCGCTAAAAATTTGGTTTAAGATAGTCAGAGAGAATCAAACTAAAGAACCCTATCGATTATTGCAATGGATTGCCTATGATCAAGACTTTACTCCTAATAAAACAAACACTAGATTTAAAAAGTGGAAAGAGAACGGACTGATAAAATATTACGATTTTTTTAAAGGGCAAATTTTAAGAAGTTTTGAAGATTTGAAAAAACAAGGTCTAATAAATCAAGACCTTTACAGGTTCTTTTAGCTTAGACACCACATAAACAATATACTTAAAAAGGAGGATTTGGAAAGGGCCCAGTCAGGTGTTCTGAATGTCTTCTTAATGGAATATAAAGGGTTCCCAGGGATCAGATACATCTCTAAAATATACCAAGGTCTTCAAGACTTAAAAGGAGACAACACATCATATATAAAAGAGAGATGGGAAAAAGAGGGGAATTTCACTTTACAACTGGAAATATGGGAAAAGCTAAATAAACAGCAATGGAAAAGTACCTCATCCCTGCAGTGGAGAGAATTTGGATGGAAAAATTTGGTAAGATTTTTCAGAACACCTGCACAAAACAAATTTACTCATAAGGGGTTGAATTGTTGGCGCGTGTGTGGTGAAGAGACTGCAAATCATTTTCATGTGTTTTGGTCATCAGAATTAGAATCAGATTTATTGCCATTGTTTATGTAGTACACAAACTAGGAATTTGTCTCGGTGCGATGCTGCAACATTAAACATGAAAAAATAAAAGATGGAAATAAAAACTATACATGCAGTAAAATGTACAATATGAATGAGTAATACTAGTCAAAGCAATTTTAAGTATATTAGCGAGTAGCAGATATTGTGGAGTACCACATAGTGCAGTCAGTAATGCAAAAAGAAAACAGTGAATTGACATGAGTCTGGTTGAGCTGCTGTACATAGTGCACGAGAGTCAAATAAGTCACTTAGTGTTCAGCAGTCTGATGGCAGAGGGGAAGAAGCTGTTCATGTGACGGGAGGTTTTAGTCTGAATGGACCGAAGTCTTCTACCTGAGGGGAGGGGGGCAAACAGTACGTGACCAGGGTGTGAAGGATCGGCTATGATCCGGCTTGCACGCCTCCCGGTCCTGGAGATGTACAGGTCCTGGAGGGATGGGAGCTTGCAGCCGATCACCTTCTCAGCAGTGCGCACGACGCGCTGCAGCCTTAGTCTGTCCCTGGCAGTGGCTCCTGCATACCACACGGTTATGGAGGTGGTGAGGATGGACTCGATGATGGCCGTGTAGAACTGCACCAACATCTTGGTGGGTAGCTTGAGCTTCCTCAGCTGCCGCAGGAAGAACATCCTTTGCTGGGCCTTTTTGATGAGGGAGCTGATGGCCGGCTCCCACTTGAGGTCCTGGGTGATGGTGGTGCCCAGGAAGCGGAAGGAATCTGCAGTGGTGATGGGAGAGCCTGTGAGGGTAAGGGGGGGGCAGAGGGGTAGTGACTTTCCTGAAGTCCACGATCATCTCCACTGTCTTCAGAGCGTTCAGCTGCAGGTTGTTGTGGCTGCACCAGGACGCCAGCTGGGCCACCTCTCTCCTGTAGACGGACTCGTCGCCGTTGGAGATGAGCCTGATGAGGGTGGTGTCGTCCGCAAACTTGATCAGCTTGACAGACTGGTGGCTGGAGGTGCAGGAGTTGGTATACAGGGAGAAGAGTTGGGGGGGAAAGTACACAGCCCTGGGGTGATCCGGTGCTGATGCTGACGGAGTCTGAGACAGTCTTTCCCAGCCGCACATGCTGCCTCTGGTCCGTCAGGAAGTCAGTGATCCACCTGCGGAGGGAGTCAGGCACGTTGAGCAGGGACAGGTTGTCCTGGAGCAGAGCGGGGCGGATGGTGTTGAATGCAGAGCTGAAGTTCACAAACAGGATCCTGGCGTAGGTTCCCGGGGAGTCCAGGTGCTGCAGGATGGAGTGGAGGGCCAGGTTGACTGCGTCGTCCACAGACCTGTTGGCTCGGTAGGCAAACTGCAGCGGGTCCAGGAGGGGAGGGGTGATGGTCTTGAGGTGGGGCAGGACCAGGCACTCAAAGGACTTCATGACTACAGAGGTGAGCGCTACAGGTCTGTAGTCGTTAAGTCCAGTGATCCGTGGCTTCTTGGGGACAGGGATGATGGTGGAGGTTTTGAGGCAGGTCGGCACGTGGCATAACTTCAGGGAGGTGTTAAAAATGTCTGTGAAGACAGGAGCCAGCTGTTTCGCACAGTGTCTCAGGGTGGAGGGAGACACGCCGTCCGGGCCGGGGGCCTTGTGTGGGTTCAGTCTGGAGAACTGTCTGTGCACGTCCTGCTCACTGATTACAAGGGCAGGGGGGGAGGAGGGGGGGCTGCCTTTGATGAAGTGGGGACCGTGGAGGCAGTGGCACTGGGGGGAGGGGGGAGATGGACACAGCTGACGAGGTGTCAAAACGGGCATAGTGTTGGGACAGTCTTTGACAAAGGGCTTTGTCATCCTGACCTTTAGAAGCCTGAGGTCGATAGTTGGTGATTTGCCTCAGTCCTCTCCACACAGAAGCAGAGTCGTTAGCAGTGAACTGCTGCTGGAGTCTCTGAGTACATAGACTTAGCTCTCTTCAGTTCTCTGCTAAACCGGTATTTGACCTCCCTGTAGCAGTCCCTGTCTCCACTTTTCAACGCTGCTTCCTTCTCCTTCCTGATCTGTCTGAGCTTAGCAGTGAACCAGGGCTTGTCATTGGAGTACCTCACCCTGGTGTGCAATGGAAGAATGCTCTCCTCACAAAAGTGGATATATGAGTTCACAGTGTCCGTGTACTCATCCAGATCATGCATGGCTCCTTTAAACATGCCCCAGTCAGTTATTTCCATGCACGTGCTCAGCTTCTCCCCAGCTTCACTGGTCCATTTCCTCGTAGTGCTCACAACAGGTTTAGTGAGCTTCAGTCTCTGTCTGTATGTGGGAATCAAGTGGACCATCACGTGATCAGATAGTCCGAGCGCAGCGCGGGGAACAGCGCGATACGCATCCTTCACTGTATTGTAACAGTGATCCAGCGTGTTCTTTCCTCTGGTGGGGCATTTAATAAACTGTTTGTAACGGGGGAGATCGTGGCTCAGGTTACTCTGGTTAAAGTCGCCAACCACAATAACCAGAGAGTCCAGGAAAGTCTGCTCCGTTTGTTGAATGTGATCCGCGAGCGCGCGCTGAGCCTCGTGTGCGTCCGCGTCGGGCGGGACGTAAACAGCGGCCAGGATGAATAAAGCAAACTCACGCGGGGAATAAAAAGGCTTAAAGTTAATGAATAGATATTCCAGAGCGGGAGAACAGTGTTGGGAGATCACCGTTACATCAGAGCACCAGCTGCTGTTGATGTAAAAGCAGACTCCTCCTCCTGTGGTCTTACCGGAGAGCTCTGTGTCTCAATCAGCACGAAACAGCTGAAATCCCTCGAGGAGGAGCGCGCTGTCCGGAGTTGATTCCTTAAGCCAGGTCTCAGTAAAACAGAGAGCACACGAGGTGGAGAGGTCCTTAAATCGCATCAGCAGTCTCAGTTCATCTACCTTGTTAAAGAGAGAATTGACATTGGATAGAAATATGCCAGGCAAAGCCGTGCGCGTGCCTCTCCTGCGAAGCCGCACGAGAGCACCCGCTCGCCTTCCTCTCTTTCGCCGTCTCACTTTTTGGGCTAAAAAGTGAACGAGATCGGCGGCAGGAGCCAAAAAAACTGGGAGTAGGTCCGTGGGAGTCAAAGTCCTGATATTTAGTAGCTCTTCACGGGTGTAAGAGCTGGCAGACACACAATTGACGAACAAAAACATATAAAGAAAAATGCAGCGAAGCACCATGGCGACCACTGTGGGCGCCATCTTGGATCAAGCCCATACCCAGTTATCCACCAATATTGGACCAATGTACAGACAATATTGGGGAAAATATTCAAAATAACAGTCCCCTTTTCTTTTGTAATTTTGTATTTGGGTTTACTACCGGATTCACTGGAAAGACGAGGAGAAAAATACTTATTCACTGTTTTAATATCGGCAAGTAAAAAAGCCCCAACTAAAAAATGGATGTTGAAGGACTGTCCTACACCTGAAGATTGGATTAACATGATCCAAGACATTTACTCGATGGAAAAGTTGACATTCGCTCTGACACAGGACATGGATGGGTTCTTGAACTTTTGGCAACCCTGGATCGCATATGTGTCTTCCATTAGAGCTAATCTTTGACAAATACCATTTCAATAATGGCACCGCTCTTTGTTCCAACGCTACTCAGAAGCTCTTTTATTTTATTCATTTATTTATTTATTTATTTATTTATTTTTTTGTTTTTCCTTTTTTGTTTTTTGTTTTTTTTTGTTCTTTCTTTACTTTCACTTTTTCTTTCACTTCAAAAAAGGGGTGTTGTAATAATTATTCTTCCAATGTTGTCAAATAACAAAAAATAAGGGAACGTGATGAAAATGTAAACAATGCAATGCTGTAATTACGTGTATACCCTTTACAAAAACTTAAATTAAAAAAAAAAAAAAGTATTTGGTCACCTACAAACAAGCAAGATTTCTGGCTCTCACAGACCTGTAACTTCTTCTTTGAGAGGCTCCTCTGTCCTCCACTCGTTACCTGTATTAATGGCACCTGTTTGAACTCGTTATCAGTATAAAAGACACCTGTCCACAACCTCAAACAGTCAGACTCCAAACTCCACTGTGGCCAAGACCAAAGAGCTGTCAAAGGACACCAAAAACAAAATTGTAGACCTGCACCAGGCCGGGAAGACTGAACCTGCAATTGGTAAGCAGCTTGGTGTGAAGAAATCAACTGTGGGAGCAATTATTAGAAAATGGAAGACATACAAAACCACTGATAATCTCCCTCGATCTGAGGCTCCACGCAAGATCTCACCCTGTGGGGTCAAAATGATCACGAGAACGGTGAGCAAAAATTCCAGAACCACACAGGGGGACCTAGTGAATGACCTGCAGAAAGCTGGGACCAAAGTAACAAAGGCTACATCAGTAACACACTACGCCGCCAGGGACTCAAATCCTGCAGTGCCAGACGTGTCCCCCTGCTTAAGCCAGTACATGTCCAGGCCCGTCTGAAGTTTGCTAGAGAACATTTGGATGATCCAGAAGAGGATTGGGAGAATGTCATATGGTCAGATGAAACCAAAATAGAACTTTTTGATGAAAACTCAACTTGTCGTGTTTGGAGGAGAAAGACACCATACCTACTGTGAAGCATGGGGGTGGAAACATCATACTTTGGGGCTGTTTTTCTGCTAAGGGACCAAGACGACTGATCCGTGTAAAGGAAAGAATGAATGGGGCCATGTATCGTGAGATTTTGAGTGAAAACCTCCTTCTATCAGCAAGGGCATTGAAGATGAAACGTGGCTGGGTCTTTCAGCATGACAGTGATCCCAAACACACTGCCCGGGCAACGAAGGAGTGGCTTCGTAAGAAGCATTTCAAGGTCCTGGAGTGGCGTAGCCAGTCTCCAGATCTCAACCGCATAGAAAATCTTTGGAGGGAGTTGAAAGTCCGTGTTGCCCAGCGACAGCCCCAAAACGTCACTGCTTTAAAGGAGATCTGCATGAAGGAATGGGCGAAAATACCAGCAACAGTGTGTGAAAACCTTGTGAAGACTTACAGAAAACGTTTGACCTCTGTCATTGCCAACAAAGGGTATATAACAAAGTATTGAGATGAACTTTTGGGATTGACCAAATTCTTATTTTACAGAGAAATTTACCAATTAATTTATTAAAAAAATCCTTCAATGTGATTTTTCTGGATTTTTTTTTTCCTCATTTTGTCTCTCATAGTTGAGGTATACCTATGATGAAAATTGGAGACCTCTCTCATCTTTTAAGTGGGAGAACTTGCACAATTGGTGGCTAACTAAATACTTTTTTGCCCCACTGTAGGTTTGGATTTTTTTTCCCTTAATAATAAACACCTTCATTTAAAAACTGCATTGTATGTTTACTTGCGTTATCTTTGTCTAATATTTAAATTTGTTTGATCTGAAACATTTAAATGTGACAAACATACAAAAAAAATGAGAAATCAGGAAGGGGGCAAACACTTTTCACACCACTGTACCTACTCAAGACCTCCTCATCACCTCTGTTACCTTCACGTACATATTTATTTAAGTCTGCTCCAATCACCACTCTCTCCCAACATCACCTAACTCTTTGCCTTTACCAGTCATAGTTCTTACATTTAATGTCCCTACTCTTACCTCCACATTTCTACCTTTACTTTTCTCTCTCTCCCTACTAACCCGCCTTCCCCTCTCTTCCTGTTCGATCTTCGACCAACAATAGCCCAATTTCCACCAGCACCCTGACGGCAGTAGCGGCTTGTGGGAGGAGGCAAAGGAGGCAGAGCTTTCTCAGAAATTTAAGAAAAACAAGAAGAAATGATTCAAACATTGTGATTATAAGTGTGTTTGATATTATATGTATAATATTGTGTAACATGTAGTCAGAATCCTGTCGGAAGTCTGCAGGAGTTAAAAACAAGCTTGCCACTGTGGGAGCATTAATTAGCCAATCAGAAATTAGTTCGTTTTTAAGAATAAGTTAAGCCTTTATTAGTCCCACAATGGGGAAATTCCAGGATTGCAACAGCACAGGGATAGCAACACTCAGAGCAACAATCAGAAGGCAAGAAAAAACAAGAGCAGCTAGTATACATATGTACATATTAATATAAATATATATATATATATATATATATATATATAGACACACAGTGCGGAGCAATGTGGTTGGTGGATGTGCAGCAGAAAGTCTAAGCTCTCTCTCCGCGGATGCGGCGGGCCAGCTGGATGTCTTTGGGCATGATGGTGACCCTCTTGGCGTGGATGGCGCACAGGTTGGTGTCCTCGAAGAGACCCACCAGGTAGGCCTCGCTGGCCTCCTGCAGAGCCATGACGGCGGAGCTCTGGAAGCGCAGGTCGGTCCTGAAGTCCTGAGCGATCTCCCTCACCAGGCGCTGGAAGGGCAGCCCACGGATGAGCAGCTTCGTGGACCTCCGGCAGCGACGGATGTCTCTCAGAGCCACGGCACCAGGCCTGCAACGGTGAGGCCTCCTCACTCCGCCGGCGGCCCGAGCGCCTTTTCGAGCAGCCTTGGTGGCCAGCTGCTTCCTGGGGGCTTTTCCTCCAGTAGATTTACGGGCGGTCTGCTTGGTTCTTGCCATCGCTCTTTATCATTCTGTCTTATATTTCCTGCACGCCACCCAAACTCCAGCCCAGCACCCGCGTCGCTCCCGCTTCAGCTCTCCCGGTATGTCGAGCCTCTCCGTTGGCACCGGGTGGCGGCCGAGTGCTAGCTAGCTCCTCCCCACTGCATCGTCTCCCGCTGTAAACAGAGGCTCCGTCCGCCGACTCGGGAGACCCCCGGGGTGATCTGTGTGTCCGTGATATACATAGAGTGAAAGGTGTGCCGGATCAGAAAGCCATCACAGGATCAGAAAGAAGAAGGAAGATAAAAAGACTCAGAATTGAGCCGCTGTTGCAAAAGGCAGCCAACTCGTGTGGCGCCGGAACCGGAAAAACCGTTTTTGTAACTACAGAGGCGAGAATACTTTCTGAAATTATTTAGCCAATCAGAAATCAGTTTATATTTGTTGCTATAGAAAATTCACTATCTCGTTGCATTGGGAGAAAAAAAGGAGGCAAACCTCAAACCAGTCTCAGTCCATCTTTTGACAGCGTCCCCTTGTAATGCATTTCAGTGCGCTGAAAACAACAGGTCTTCATATCGAGCAGTAGTTATTACTTGCTACAAGTTTAGGAAACTACAATTTGAACACTAGCATGGGATAAAAACTGTCCAAGGTCTTCCCCTCAACTGGACATTTTTTTTTTTTTTTTTTTGTAACTTAGATTTTTATTCATTTTTCATCATATATAATGCATTCAGATCACATTCTACATTTAAAAAACAAAGGGGTTAGGGTAGGGAAAAATAAAAAAAAATAAACAAAATAAAAATAAAAAATAAAAGGGGGGGGACAAATGTTGGAGCATCAAGTTTTTAGTTTCCATCTCTTAATTCTTCTGGTTTTTTCAGTGTCTTTGGTTATTCTTTCAATTTCTGCCTCGTTGTTGCACTTTGTAGTGTGTCCATTTCCGCCATTTTTTCTCCCATATTCCTTCTTGCATTCTTCGTCGATATGTTAGTTTTTCCATCATACGTATGTCCTCAACAATGTCAGTCCATTGTTCTTGGTCAGGAAGAACTTCTGATCGCCATTTTTTTGTGATAGTTTTTTTACATGCAATCAACAAGATTTTAACTAGATATCTGTCCTCAGCCTGTATAACACTGTCTTTTTTAAGATCACATAAGTACATCAGGTTACAGTTCATTGGTATATTATATCCTAATATCCTCTGTATTGTCACATGCATAGATTTCCAAAATGATGATATTTTGTAGCATTTCCAAAACATATGTGAGTGGTCTGCATTTTGAGCCCCACATCCCCTCCAGCATAAAGATTGGGTATTTGAATATTTTCCTTGAATCTGTGGTGTAATGAAAAAGCGAATCAGGTTTTTCCATCCAAATTCCCTCCATGCCCTTGAATTTGTTGATGTGTGTTGTGTTTTCCATATTTCCTGCCAGCTTTCTTCTGTTATGTTTAAATTGAGCTCTTTCTCCCATTTCTCCTTTATATAGTTACTTGTATGATTGTTTGTCATAAGTTTCTGATATAGTTTTGAAATAATTCTTATTTTATTTCCTGCATATGAGCTTAAAATAAGTTGTATAATCTCGTTCACATCTGTTTGGAGGTTATGCCTAATCTTCTTCATATAGTAATCTCTCATCTGCAGATATCTGAAAAATTCCGATCTTTCTAATTTAAATTTTCTCCTGATATTTACAAAGCTCCCGAGATCTTTTTTTCCGATATTGCCCCATGCTGTGATTCCCTTGTTCACCAGATTTTTGTATCCCCTATCTTGTTTTGCCGGTTCAAACTGACTGTCAAATGCTACCCATTTCAATAGTTTTATGTCTTCCCTTATATTATATTTTTGTACTATTTTATACCACAGTTCTAAAGTAAATTTAGTGATTGGGTCTATTTGTTTGATTTGCTTATATGCGTCTTTATCCCCTATTATGCTTTGTACTGGGAATCCCTCAATTTCCTTTTCCATTTCTTTCCATTTTGCCTCATATCCCTCGTCGCACCAACATATGATATATCTTATTTGTGCTGAGTAGTAATATTCCTTTAGACTCGGTAGGCCCATGCCTCCTTTCTCTTTTGGTAATTGGAGGGTTTTATATTTCACTCTTGGTTTTTTACCTCCCCAAACAAATCTCGATATCATCCTGTCCCACTTTGAGAATTGGGCATCTGGAATCTCTGTTGGTATAGCCTGGAAGAGGTAAAGTAATCTAGGTTGTATGCTGATTTTGACTGTCTCAATTTTTGAATTCAGATCCATATTTAAGATTGACCATCTATCAATATCTTTTTTTATTTCTTGTTCCAACCTATCATAGTTTGCTTTATATATTTTGCTTAGGTCTTTAGGTATGTTCACTCCAAGGTATTTTATTTCTTTTTGCTTCCAGTTTAGTTTGATCTTATCAGTTATCTGGTTTAGAGGGTTATAGTGGAATGTCAGTATTTGTGTTTTTGTTATGTTTATCTTGTATCCTGATAATTTTCCAAAATTTTCTATCAAGTTCATCATTTCCATTATTGATTTATCTGGTTGTTCAAGGTAAACTATAATATCGTCTGCAAATAGCCCAATCTTGTGTTCCGCCCCCTTTATTGTTACACCTTTTAATTTCTTATTTTGTCGTATCGCTTGAGCCAATGGTTCTATGAACAGAGCAAACAAGGTGGGCGATAAGCAGCATCCCTGCCTAGTTGATCTTTGTATATTTACTTTGTCTGTTAAGCTACCGTTTATCTTGATTCTTGCCACAGGTTCTTGATATAGCGTCCTTATGCATTGTACTGATTTTTCGTTAAATCCAAAGCGCTCCAGTACACTATATAGGAATTTCCAGTTAACCCTGTCAAATGCTTTTTCTGCGTCTAAACTCATTATTACTGCGCTTTTCTTTTCTTTATGTATTTGGTTAATTATATGTATTGTTCTCCTGATATTGTCATGTGTTTGGCGTCCCTCTATGAATCCAGTTTGATCATCTTCTATCAATTCCGTCAAGAATGTCTTTATTCGTTTACATATAATTGTTGTGTATATTTTATAATCTACATTTAATAAAGAGATTGGTCTATAGTTTCCGCATTGTTCTTTATCTTTCCCTGGTTTTAAAATAACTGAAATGATTGCTTCGTTCCATGTTGGAGGTATTTTGTTGTTGTTCAGCGTCCAATTAAATGACTTTAGGAGTTGTGGCGTGAGTTCTTCTATAAACAGTTTATAAAACTCAGAGGGGTATCCATCACTACCTGGTGATTTACCGTTTTTAAGTGACTTAATCACATCTCTGATCTCTTGTGTTGTTATTTCTGCTGTTAGTTTTTCATTTTGTTGATTTCCTATTGATGGCAAGTCCAATGTGTCTAGAAATTTTTTGATATCTTTAGTATTTGTTTCTTCAGGTTGCGAGTATAGTTCTTGGTAGAAATTATGGAAAATTTCTTCGATGTTTTCTGGGTTAACTGTGGTTTTATTTGTGGTGGGGTCTTTAATCTTGTATACATTATTCATTGTTTGTTGTTTTCTTAACCGTTTTGCCAGCAGTTTTGTGGCTTTTGGCCCCGTTTCATAATATTTTTGCTTTAGATATCTATTTTTCCTTTCAATTTCATCCATTTGTGTTTCTTTTATCTTTGTTTTTTCTTCTTTAATTTCTTGATATATTTTTGGATCATTTGTGCTTTGATGTTTACGTTCTAATTCCCTCAGTCTCTCACATCTTTGTTCATACGCTTCCAGTTTAGTCTTATTTGCTTTTCCTGTTTCAACAATTAATTTACCCCTTAACACGGCTTTTAGTGCGTCCCATAGTATTGTTGGGTCCACTTCTTCATTGTCATTCTCTTGGATATATTCGTTTGTTTATTTTTATTCTTTCTTTCATTTTCTCATCATTTAACAGTCCTACGTTAAGTTTCCATGTTGTTTGTCGTTTTCTATTGTTTAAATACAGTATATTTCCATGTATATAGGATTATGATCTGATATTTCTGCCCCTCCAATCCAACAATTTCTCACCCTGTGTCTGTCACCTTCATTCATAAGGAAGTAATCTATTCTAGAGTGTACTTTATGGGCTGCTGAATAATGTGTATAGTCTTTTTCGAGTGGGTGTAGGTCCCTCCATATGTCTACCATACCCATTTCTGCCAGTGAGGTTCTTATGAACTTTGTTACATGTTTTTTTGTCTTCTTAACACTTGTTGTGTCAACTTCATGATCCATGACAGCATTTAAGTCTCCTCCACAAATTAGGACTCCTTCACTGTGTGTTGCTATGAGATCAAACAGATGTTGAAAAAAACCCTTGTCACTTTCTGGTGGGGCATAGATGTTCACTAATGTGATCTGCATACCATCTATTCTTCCCTTTATTATTACATACCTGCCTTCTTTATCCTGGATTTCCTGATCACTTTCAAATTGTATTTTGTTTGAGATTAGTATCATAACCACCCTTTTTGCTCCTCCCTTAAATGAACTGTAGTAGGAGTTCTTATAGCCAAATCTCTTTAGTTTCACATGTTCTGCTTTGCTCAAATGTGTCTCTTGCATAAATATAATTTCAGCTTTTTCCTTCTTGAATTTTCTTATTATTCTTTCCCTTTTAACAGGCGAGTTCAGACCATTCACGTTTAGTGTCATTATCTTAAGATTTTTACCCATATTCATGTTTTTCCATTTTTTTAACTTGTGCTCCTAGCCCCTTTAACAACAAAAATAACACATATTTATATAAAAACACATTAAAAAAACTCGACCTCCGTACTTTGGGCCTTTCTTCTGCCCACTGGTCCCTGTTGGTGGGTGGGGGGTTTGTCTTCACAGAGTGAAGGGCCCTCCCTAGACTTCTAATTACTATCAAAGTAATAGTCATAAGTCTAGAAATGTCCAACAAATATCACTTAAACCTCTCCTAGCCGTCTGTTTCTCTTTTACCTTGTCTTCTTGGCCTTCATTTCTTCTGTGCCTTTCTTAATCTTTGTTATGATCTAGGCTTTCAGTTGAAAGCCTTGTAGTTTGTCCTGGGCCCGCTGCTCTACGTCTCTCCCCCTTCTTCCGCCGTTCACTCGTCTCCACTCCGTCTGTCGTGGTGCGTTCAGGGCCGCCGCTGCTCCAGCCGTCTCCTTCGGCACGCTCACCTCAAGGCCCCGCTCCATCATATCCCGCGCTGCCTCTTCGGCCGTGTTGTAGGTTCTTGTGCCTTCCTCCCAATGAATCCTCATTTTCGTTAGCGGCGTTTGGAATCTAATTTTTTTCTCTTTCAGCGTTTTTTTAATATTGGCATATTTCTTCCGCTGCTGCACGATTTCTGTTGGGTAGTCATGGTCAAAAAATACCTGTTTGTCGCCGATTCGTATCTTTTTTTTCCATGCTTGCGTCAGGATTCTTTCCTTTATGTCATATTTCACAAAGTTTACCACAACTGACCTGGGTGGAGAGTTTGTTTTCGGGTTCTGTGCCGGTGTTCTGTGCGCCCGTTGAATCTGCAGATCCGTTTCTCCGGGTATTTCCAGTTCTTTTTTTAAGAACTGATCCATGAATTTTGTCATCGAGTTGCCTTCAATGCCCTCCGGAATTCCAAAGATGCGCATATTGCTTCGTCGGGATCTGCTCTCCAAGTCGTTTATTTTCTCCTGCATCCTCTGCGTTTGCGTCGTCAGGGTCTGTAGTTGTTCGTTTGCCTCGCTTTTCCAATCTTCTAGTTCCGAAATTCGGGTCTGCGCTTCTGTCATACACGCCCGCTGGGAGCGCAGCTCCTCCATGTTTTCCGTTAATTTACGCTCCATTTCTCTTCGGAGGTCCATGATTTCCTCCTTAATTTCTTTTTTCAGTTCCTCCTTAAGAGCCGCTAAATCCTGTTGTAGCTGTCGCTTGAATTCTCTCAACTCTTCACCCAAACTGGCGATGCCAGCGTTCATGTTGTCGAGTCTGGTGTCCTCCATTTTCTCTGCTGTGGACATCTCGTTTTTTTGGGCTTTGCGTACAGCGGTTTTTCCTGCGTTGTTGGAGAGGAATTCTTCAATTTTACCCTGTTTTTGTCCTTGTGCCCGGTTCCTTCGTGTTTTCATCCCTTAGTTTATTGATTCGTTTATGTCGAGTTGGCCATTTACCGATGATTTTTAATCCGGCTAGGGAGAGCTCTTTGTTTAAGTGTTATGTCTCTCCGCCATCTTCCCGGAAGTCCTCAACTGGACATTTTGAACAAGTCAGGATGCAGCTGGATGGTGCTCAGGAGGATACCTGGACGAGTGGAGCTAACTCGTTTAGCAACGCTAGCCTTTGGCTTTGCAATTTGCATCCACAAAATTAAACTGGATTTGATGGCAGGAAAATTTATCCAGATCCATGTAAAGACACTGTAACCGGTGAGTTAAAATCTTTTTCCTGTATGCCATTTTATTTTCAACTCTTGATTTTTTGATTTGATACTATTTATTTCGAACGAACGAGACAACATAAAATCAGGAATAAAAACAAAAAAGCAATGCTGTCTGAAAAGGAACAGGATTGAAGCTAAAAGCTTATCTTGTCCTTTTCCATCTTTAACTAATTAAGATACCTGCTTGCTCATATACACATGCATACATTGCCATAACAACAAATGAAAACTCAATGAGCAAGGATGTAAATAAACAAATCTGTATACCAGGGGTGTCCAATCATGTCATGGAGGGCCAAGACCCTGCAGGTTTTCTCTTCTACCCAGTCTCTTCAGCAGGTGTTTTCACTTATCAGCAATCAGTGGGAAGAAATTCAGTGGAATCTGCTGTTGAAGACACTGGTTGGAGGTAAAGCCTGCAGGGTCTTGGCCCTCTATAGCACATGATTGGACACCCCTGCTGTACATGCATTTCAAGATCTTATTATTAAAATAATAGAAACGCAAAAATGAAAACACAAGTAAACAACTTCCCACTGATCATACAATCTACTAGTGACTCTCATAGACTTTCACCCAGCCAACCCTAGTGATTAACAGAACCATCTTCCTCCCCGTATTTATCTAATTTCTCATTTTTGTATTTTTTAAACTCAATGTTTGGACATTGATTTGACTCCATATTTAATCCATCCCATAATTTAACCTTTTAACTGCCCCAGGCGCCGTATGGCGACAGGAACGCTTAAAGGGTGGTCAAGGCCCCCCCTAGTGGTCAAGAGTGGTAAAAAAAAAATTGTCAATAAAATAGTTCAGATTTCCAAGGCTATAACTTGAAAGTTGCAAGAGATAATAGCTCACTGTCAATTAGAAAGATGTAGAATATGATCCAAAGTTTCAGATGGGAATAAATTTATGCATCTAATTGGCAGAATGTCACAGAAGCTATATAAATTACATAACTCAGTCAAAAGTGGACTTTGGACAGATTTACACAAAAGATGGTCCGTTTTTTTTGTTGTTGTTTTTTAACGCTGATTTGTATACAGGGGCATGTTTTTATCTAATCTTGAATGAATGAATGAATGAATTTGTTTATTTCGGATAGTACATTACAGGTTAAAAGAAACTGTATAATATAACAACAAGGTCAAATTAGACAAAGACTCCTTCTACTATACAATTCCACGTGAGTTATCCGAAATGGGTGATGGCTGAAGCCGCAGCTTATATTGCCCACCCATATTCCATCCAAGAATTCAAAGGAGAAAAAAGAGAAAACAAGACAAGAGCGATTACAATTTAAAACAAGGCTAAGACAAAATATGACTGAGAGAAAAAGAAAACTGAGCTAGTCTAAGTTAAGCGGTTACTATTCAAAAACAAATCTAAGACATAGTGTCACAGAGAAAAAAGAAAAACTAAGCTATAACACAACACAGGCTGGAAATGTCAATCCTTATGTGAGTTTACATGTCGTTTTGTAAATATGTTTGGAGTATTTCTTCCTTTAGTTTTTGTTTAAATTGTCCAAGCTTTGTACATGATTTTAATTCAGGTCCAAAATCATTCCATAATCTGACACCTTGCACTGAAATACAGTGTTGCTTGGTGGTTGTTCTCACTGTAGGCTTTTGAAATATACATGTTCCTCTGAAGTGATATCGTTTCTCCCTTGTTTGGAACAACTTTTGGATATTTGCGGGCAGTGATAGATTCTTCACTTTGAACATTATTATTGCGGTTTTAAAGTCGATCAGATCTTTCAACTTGAGAGTTTTTTGTTTAAGAAAAAGTGGGTTTGTTGGTTCCCTGTAAGCTGCTTTGTTGATTATTCTAATAGCTCTCTTTTGAAGCATAAAGAGTGGATATATGTTTGTTTTATATGTATTTCCCCATACTTCATTACAATATGTCATGTATGGGAGTATTAATGAATGATACAAGGTGTATAGTGTGGGTTGATTCAGCAAATTTTTCACTCTGTGTAATATTGCAATTGATTTGGATACTTTACCTTTTCCATCCATCCATCCATCCATCTTCTACCGCTTTTCCGGAGGTCCGGGTCGCGGAGGCAGCAGTTCAAGCAGAGAAGCCCAGACTTCCCTCTCCCCAGCCACCTGCTCCAGCTCTTCAGAGGGGATACCAAGGCGTTCCCAGACTAGCTGGGAGACATAGTCTCTCCACCGAGTCCTGGGTCTGCCCCGGGGTCTCCTCCCAGTGGGACGTGCCTGAAACACCTCAAGTGGGAGGCGTCCAGGAGGCATCCTAATCAGATGCCCATACCACCTCAACTGACTCCTTTCAATGTGGAGGAGCAGCGGTTCTACTCTGAGCCTCTCCCGAATGACTGAGCTCCTCACCCTATCTCTGAGGGTGAGTCCAGCAATCCTACGGAGAAAGCTCATTTCAGCCGCTTGTATCCGCGATACTTTACCTTTTATATAATTAATATGTGCCTTCCAACACAGTTTGTTATCAATTATTACTCCAAGGAATTTAGTTTCGGATACCCTTTCAATCTCTACACCATTTACACTGAGTTTGGGTACTGGGTAGTTGTGATGGTTGTTAAAGACTATAAATTTTGTCTTGCTTAAATTGAGCGTTAATTTGTTTGAATCAAACCACAGTTTCAGCTTTCCTAATTCCTTTCCGAGTGTATCCAGAAGTTGTTCCAAATTGTTTCCACTGCATAGCAGGTTAGTGTCATCAGCAAACAATATTAAGTCCATTTTTTCTGAAACTTTACATATATCATTTATATACATATTGAATAATAATGGTCCCAAAACTGAACCCTGTGGGACTCCACAGGTGACCTTCAGTAGCTCTGAGTTTTTGTTGTTAACACATACAAACTGATATCTATTCTTTAAGTAACTTCTTAACCAGGACAGTGCTACCCCTCTAATACCACAATTTTGTAGTTTCTTTAATAATAGATTGTGATCTACTGTATCAAATGCTTTTTTAAGATCCAGGAATACTCCAACTGAATACTCTTTATTTTCAATGGCTGTTGATATTTTTTCTGTAAATTCCATTAAGGCATATGCTGTTGTCCTTTTGTGTCTGAACCCATATTGCTGCTCACACAATAAATCATTCTTCAGTATGAAGTTGTCAATTCTCTCATAGAATATTTTTTCAAGTATCTTGGAAAATTGCGGTAATAGTGAAATTGGTCTGTAGTTGGAGAGTTCCCCTCTGTCGCCTGTCTTGTAAATCGGAATTACTTTAGCTATTTTCATTGCATTGGGAAATATACCTGATTGGAGAGACAGGTTACAGATATACGTCAGTGGTTTCACTATGCATTCGATAACAGTTTTGACTAGTAGCATATCAATACCATCGCAGTCAGTAGATGTTTTACTTTTGAACGATTTAACAATTTCAATGACCTCTCTTTCGTCTGTGTTCTTTATGAAGATGGTGTCTTTTACAGCAGTGTTATTGCATATTGAATCACCTGTTGGCACCGTAGTGGGTATTTCTCGGGCCAGTTTAGGTCCAATGTTAACAAAAAAATTATTAAATTCATCTGCAGGTGAAGCTATATTCACATTCGGAGTCAATTTATTATTTTTTGGAATGTTAGTTGGGTAGCTGGTATTTCTGCTTTTATTTCCAAGGATACTGTTGATTATTGTCCATGTATTTTTAATATTGTCTTTGTTTTTTTCCAGTTCTTTACTGTAATAGTCTCTTTTACTACATCTTATTATATATGTTAACTTATTTTTGTATGTTTTATACCGCTGCTCTGCTTCTTTTGTCCTTTTCTTTATGAAAGCTTTATATAATAAATTTTTCTTTTTACACGCCTTTTGTAGTCCTTTGGTTAGCCATGGTTTGTCAGTAAATTTGTGTTTAAGCTTTTTTTTAACTAATGGGCAGTTTTTTTCATAAAGAGTGGTTACAATGTTTATAAATGTGTCATAGGCTTCATTTACATCTGATACATAGACTTCTGTCCAGTCTTGCTTCAGCAAGTCCTCTTTGAAAGAACTGATTGCGTTTGGTGATTTGTGTCTGAACGATTTTGAGATTTTTTCTGGGTTGGGCCCCGTGTGGCCATGGATAAGTGCAAAGATTGGCAAGTGGTCGCTTATATCATTTATCAATAATCCACTTTCTATTTTCTTGTCGAGAACATTGACAAACAGGTTGTCAATAAGTGTAGCAGAGTGAGCTGTGATTCTACTGGGATGTGTTATTGTGGGATATAGACTCATGCTGTACATAGAGTTCATGAACTCTGTGACTACATTTTGTTGATGTGGATTAAGTAGATCAATATTGAAATCTCTACAAATTGCTACCATTTTCTTACTAGTAATATTATTGTACAGCTCGACTAATTTATCTCTGAATGTCTCAATGCAAGTTCCCGGCGTTCTGTATATGCAGCTTATGATTAGATTTTTTGTTTTGTCTAGGTCAATCTCAACAGTAACACATTCCAGAATCCCTGGTAGTGCTGAGGACATTTCATTTTCAAGCTTACATCTATATAGGTCATCAATATACAGTGCAACACCACCACCCTTTTTTTGAGATCTGTTAATGTTAAACATCTGATATCCCTCTATTGCCATCAGGGGAGCCTGGTCTGCATTAAGCCAGGTTTCAGAGACTGCTATAGCTGTGAATTTTCTGTTTAGCTGTTTTAAAAGTCCTGAATCTGTGAGAAGTTTTTGTTAAGACTTCTGCTATTGAAGTGTATTATTGACAGTTTACCATCTAATTGCACTTGACTTTTGAATTGCTTTTCAGTGTAATATTCACAGTGGTTATGAATATTATTGAAAAAGTGGTTATCAGGATCAATATCATTCTCCATCTCTTGTGGTTTATGTTCAGCATAGTGGCATATTTTTAGAGTTTGAGTTTCCTCACTCTGTGTTTCATAGTCAGTGTTCATCTGTATTTATCTAAGTCAGTAGCATCTCTGATCATTATACTTTTTGCTTGCTCAGGTGTTCCATTTAGTTTAATCCAAATTCTACAATTTCTTGTCCAGGTTGTCTGTATCTTATTATGTTTCTTTAGCATCCGTGCCTGCCGTGCTAATTCAGCGTTTTTTTTTGTCAGGTGTTCATTTAGGTAAACTTGAGTTTCCTTTAGTTTTTTGGCCTGCCTCAGTATGTCATTTTTCACCCTCCTGTTCACAAAGCGCATCACAATTGATTTCTTTGTTTTGTTATCTTTCTTCGGTAAAGCATAACAGGCTGAGATCGCATTGGCTTCTACCTTAATGTCTTTATCATTAAGGAACTGAAGCACTTGGTTTTCTAAGGACATTGATTCACTTATGGAAGCATGTTCACCACTCAGTCCTGTAGCGGCATGGGCGTACGACTGATATCTGATGTCTAGTCCACTTATAACTATGTCATCAATGCGAGAACCTTGTTCAAGATCCTCGACGCGTTGCTCCAAAAGACGCCCGTGTTGCTCCAGGTCCATAATTTTTTTGTCTTTTTCTTTTATTATTGAATGTAGGGCTTGTACCTCCTGTATTAGGTCTAATATTTTGTCTTGCTGGCTAGTCACTTTGGCCAGTTCTTCTAACACAAAGTTCAGAGTTTTTTTAATTTCTTCCATTTCCTCTTTTTTGGGTGGCATTTTACTGACCTGTGGATAGAAATAAGCAGAGAATCCGGCTAGGCCTCAATTAGCTCGGTTGCTACTGGACCCGCCGCTCCTGCGCAGCTTCTCCGCCGAGTGACGCTGCTCAGCTCCGCAGATCACCGCCGTCTATCGCCGGCGCCTGCCTCCGTCTACCTGGCCAGTTATGTCGTGCACCGCCGGCGCAGCCGGAATCCACCGATCACAGCCACTCGTCGCCGTCTGGCTAGGCGGCTCCTCCGCTGGGCCCCGTCCCCGTCAGTTATGTCGCACTCCGCCGGCGCAGCTCTAATCCACCGATCACCTCCGCCGATCGGTGGCCGATCACCGTCGCTCGCTGTCGTCCGGCTGGGTGACTTCTCCTCTAGGCCCCCTCTAGGCCCCGTCACCGATCGCCGTCAGTCTGGTAGTTCCTCGGCTGGGCCTTGCAATTGGGCACCGGTTCAGGCCACTATCCTGCTGGATCCAGGTGGCCCCCGTCTCTCACCAACGCCGCGCCCGAGCTCCCAATCGCCGCCTCGGTTGGTTCGTCCTCCTTTTAAATCCTTCTCTCCTCGGCTCCAGATGGCCAGATGTAAAGAATACCTTCTCACTGCTGCAGTTACTCTGGGTTAGCATCAGAGGCGAGCCTTTAGAGGTCGGAAACGGGGCGAAACGGAGCCAGATCTGCCAGAACCTTCACCAGGTCAGCACTGGGTCGTAAGGGTATTCCCCACGTTTGTTGGTAGCCAACAGAAGTCCTTATTTTGATGGTTTTGCTTAAAATTCTTAAAAATTCTTAAAAATCTTCAAAGTATATGAACCAGAAAATCAATAAAATGACAATAAAACATATTTCTCTTACCTGTTGCCGGGGGGGGGGGGGCTCACTCGCCCATGTGACCGGTCCGTTTTCGTCCATTGTGGCCGATGTTTTGCGTTTACTTAGTAATTTACACCCGCTTACACATCTACAAACACTTATGATTATCCCACATGAATTTAGGTTAATTGGCATCAAACTGGGGATTCTAAATTGTCCTTAGGTATGACTGTGAGAGTGAATGGTTGTCTGTCTCTCTGGGTTAGCCCTGCGATGGACTGGCGATCTGTCCAGGGTGTACCCTGCCTCTCGCCCAAAGATGCTGGGATAGGCTCCAGCCCCCCCCCCCCCCCCGACCCGAACAGGATTAAGCGGAAGAAGATGAATGAATGAATGAATTTGTATTACGCAGCTATTTTTTCTGTTTGGTGCATTTTTCCTGTGGGAATCCAGCCGCTCGCGGGTGCCGCCATCTTAGTAATGGGAGCTCAGTTTTTCGTCCATCGTGGTCAAAGTATCGCGTTTACTTAGTAATTTACACCCGCTTCCACATCTACAAACTCTTATGATTATCCCACGGGAATTTTGTTTGTATTACTTGGCTATTTTCCCCATTTCATGTAGTTTTAGTTATTGCTGCCGCGATGACCGATCATGAAGGCATCCACATTGGTGCTGTGAGCTCAAAGTGGAAAAATGAAGAATAATAATGAGGATTTCTTCTTCTTTGCTGTATTCCATGTCAGCCGTGATTCCTTCGGCGCATGTCTGCCACCTTCTAAACTGTCAGATCAATACAGATTAGTACAAATTCTCAGTATAGCCGGGGGACGTCAATAAGTTGACCGGTGCAGTTGCTGTGCTGTGCCACTGGGGGCACACTACCCATCTATTTAATCTGGGCAGTTAAAGGGTTAACCCCACAGATCAAAACACAAACACTATAGTTGTTCGTACACCCACTGTTTTTAGAAGTAACTCCCCCCTTAAATGATATCCCTTTTGTCTTTCAATGAACGTGTTCTGGATGTTAACTGACTGTAAATTGTTCCTTACTTTGTACATTATTATGGCAGATTTATATTCCACCAGATCAATTCATTTCAAACTTGTAGACTGTAAAAATAAGCCATTTGTGTGATCACGGAAACCAGCAGCATGATTGATTCTTGTTGCTCTTTATTGTAAAATAACAAGTGGCTGTAATGAACTTTAATATGTATTTCCCCAAACTTATGAACAATAATTTAAATATGGTAAAACCAGTGGACAGTACAAAGGTATGGAGTGATTTCTGATCCAGTATGTGCTTTGTTTTGCTCATGATTGAAATACTTCTAGATAGTTTAGCTTGTACATATTTAATTTGAGGTTTCCAGCAAACTGTTTCATCTATAATCACACCAAAAAATCTGTTGTCTTGAGTGCTTTCAATTTTGATGTTTTTGATCTGTATTTTTATGAATATTTGCCTTACTGTTTCCAAATAACATGAACTTTGTTTTGCTCAGATTTAATGATACTTTATTTTTATTAAACCATTCTTTTATTTTCCTGAATTCGGTAGTGATTATATTCAAAAGTTTTCTGTAGATCCTCACCAGTTCCCAGATCAGTTGTCATCTGCAAACATCATAGTTGTTTTCTTGGTGAGTCACAGCTGAGCCTGACATCCCTTTACACCAGACAGGTACAGAGGATTGCTACCTCCATTTTAAATGATGACTCCCACCCTTTGCACTGCCACTTTCAGCTTCTTCCCTCCAGACAGAGGTTTGCTATCCCAAAAAGTAAAACCCAGCGCTACAAAAACAGCTTTGTTCCTGCTGCTGTTGAAGAGTTGAACAAGATGTAACAATATTCATTCATTCATTCATCTTCTTCCGCTTAATCCTTTTCATTGCACATAATTTAGTTACCTATTCACCACCATCAGTGTGTGAATGTGTGTGTGAATGGGTGGATTGCAGGATCTGTAAAGCGCTTTGGTCATCAAGAGATGAGAATAAAAGCGCTATATAAGTGAATGCCATTTACCATTTACCATTTTTTATTAATTTTATTTTATATTTACTTATTTTTGTAGTTTTTTTTTATTTGGGTTCTAAATCTTTTATTGGGTTTTAGACTTGAGTTTTTAACCTCTTTGACTAGTCTTTAACTTTTTAATATGACCCTTCTCTCTAATCTCCTTGTTTTTTCTCTTATCTCTTTGTCCTATGTCCTGATTGGTGGAGCCTTGAGTACTTGTATTATGTTTATAGTCAGCTTCATGTGTGCCTGTGTTTGTGTTCATGTTGAATGTAATTGTGGTTTTTAAATATGGATGTCACCTGACTGCAAAACAAATCTACCTACGGGTACAAATAAAGTAACCTGAACCTGAATCTTCAACAGTTCAGAAATGTTACAAATATCATCCTCATCATAGCAGTCTGTCGTGGGCGACAATGACTGTTTCATTTAGGGATGATCAGATTCCTCCACACAGCTCTGTCCTTAGCCTTCCGCTGCCAGGAACTCCTGTCTATATTCAACTTCTTCAAGTTTCTTTTTACAGTGTCTTTAAATCTGAGCCTTGGTCTACCCTGATTGCATTTGCCCTCGCATAACTGTGAGTAGAGTAACTGCCAAGGGAGACGCTGGTGGTCCATCCTCTCAACATGTCCGAGTCATCTCAGGTTCATCTGTATTAGCATGTCCTCCATTGATGGTAGACCAGCTCGTTTCAACACTTCTGTGTTGGTTATCTTGTCTTTCCATGAGATGTTCATTATGGCTTGAAGGTGTCTCATCAGTACATGTGGAGTTTCTTCACCTGCACTCTGTAGACAGTCCAAGTTTCAGCACCGTACAATAGAGTAGCCAGTACTGTCGCTCTGTACACTTTGCATTTCACGCGGATAGACACATGTTGATTGTTCCACAGTCTCTCCCTCAAGTTTCCAAACACAGCGCTTGCTCTTACCATTCTGAGAGAGAGTTCATCCTCCAGCCTAGCATTCTCTGAAACAGTACTCCCTAGATACTTGAAAGTCTTGCACTTGACTAGTGGCTCTGTACCAATGATGATCTCTTCTGGTAGTGATGTTAATTGGAACTTTGGTGGTTGATAAAGGCACTCTGTCTTCTTAATATTGATTTTGAGGCTGAATTGGCTAGCTGCTCTTGCAAATTTCTCCACTAAAGATTGCATATCTTCCACACTGTGTGCAACTAGAGCACTGTCGTCGGCAAAGAGCATTTCTCTTACTACCTTTATTGATGTCTTACCCTTGGCTTTAAACTGTGCTACATTGAACAAGTCTGCTTCTTTCCTTGTTTGAATGTATACTCCTTCTGAAGTGTCTTTGAAGGCCACCTCAAGCATGGCTGCCAGATATAGCAAGAAGAGTGTAGGCGCCAGAACACACTCTTGTTAAACCCCATTGCTTACTGAAAAGTCTTTAGATACTGAACCACTCATTGCCACATTTGCTTGCATACCTGTATGGAGTGCCAATCAGGCTGACAAACTTCTCTGTAAAGCCATATTTCTTGAGTACCTGCCAAAGTCCTTGTCGCGAAACCATATCGAAGGCTTTACTGAAGTCTATGAAGACTACATAAAGTGGCATGTTCTGCTCAATACACTTTTCTTGAACCTGTTTCAAGCAGAAAATCATGTCCATTGTGCTTTTTCCACTTCTAAAGCCGCACTGTGTTTCCGGTAGTACATTCTGCAAGATGTGTTCATTGAGTCTGTTCAATAGCACACATGAGAGAATCTTACCAACAGTGGCTAGCAGTGATACAGTGCGGCAAAAAAGTATTTAGTCAGCCACCAATTGTGCAAGTTCTCCCACTTAAAAGATGAGAGAAGTCTCCAATTTTCATCATAGGTATACCTCAACTATGAGAGACAAAATGAGGGAAAAAAAATCCAGAAAATCACATTGAAGATTTTTAATGAATTAATTGGTAAATTCCTCGGTAAAATAAGTATTTGGTCAATAACAAAAGTTCATCTCAATACTTTGTTATATACTCTTTGCTGGCAATGACGGAGGTCAAACGTTTTCTGTAAGTCTTCACAAGGTTTTCACACACTGTTGCTGGTATTTTGGCCCATTCCTCCATGCAGATCTCCTCTACAGCAGTGATGTTTTGGGGCTGTCGCTGGGCAACACGGACTTTCAACTCCCTCCAAAGATTTTCTATGGGGTTGAGATCTGGACACTGGCTAGGCCGCTCCAGGACCTTGAAATTCTTCTTACGAAGTCACTCCTTCGTTTCCCAGGCGGTGTGTTTGGGATCATTGTCATGCTGAAAGACCCAGCCACATTTCATCTTCAATGCCCTTGCTGATGGAAGGAGGTTTTCACTCAAAATCTCACGATACATGGCCCCATTCATTCTTTCCTTTACACGGATCAGTCGTCCTGGTCCCTTTACAGAAAAACAGCCCCAAAGCATGATGTTTCCACCCCCATGCTTCACAGTAGGTATGGTGTTCTTTGGATGCAACTCAGCATTCTTTCTCCTCCAAACACGACAAGTTGAGTTTTTACCAAAAAGTTCTATTTTGGTTTCATCTGACCATATGACATTCTCCCAGTCCTCTTCTGGATCATCCAAATGCTCTCTAGCAAACTTCAGACGGGCCTGGACATGTACTGGCTTAAGCAGGGGGACACGTCTGGCACTGCAGGATTTGAGTCCCTGGCGGCATAGTGTGTTACTGATGTAGCCTTTGTTACTTTGGTCCCAGCTCTCTGCAGGTCATTCACTAGGTCCCCCCGTGTGGTTCTGGGATTTTTGCTCACTGTTCACCTGATCATTTTGACCCCACAGGGTGAGATCTTGCGTGGAGCCCCAGCTCGAGGGAGATTATCAGTGGTCTTGTATGTCTTCCATTTTCTAATAATTGCTCCCACAGTTGATTTCTTCACACCAAGCTGCTTACCTATTGCAGATTCAGTCTTCCCAGCCTGGTGCAGGTCTACAATTTTGTTTCTGGTGTCCTTTGACAGTTCTTTGGTCTTGGCCATAGTGGAGTTTATAGTCTGACTGTTTGAGGTTGTGGACAGGTGTCTTTTATACTGATAACGAGTTCAAACAGTTGCCATTAATACAGGTAACGAGTGGAGGACAGAGGAGCCTCTCAAAGAAGAAGTTACAGGTCTGTGAGAGCCAGAAATCTTGCTTGTTTTTAGTGACCAAATACTTATTTTACCGAGGAATTTACCAATTAATTCATTAAAAATCCTTCAGTGTGATTTTCTGGATTTTTTTTTTCTCATTTTGTCTCTCATAGTTGAGGTATACATCTATGATGAAAATTGGAGACCTCTCTTATCTTTTAAGTGGGAGAACTTGCACAATTGGTGGCTGACTAAATACTTTTTTGCCCCACTGTATACCTCAGTAATTTCCACAATCTTTCCTGTCACCTTTCTTGAACAAAGGCACAATACTTGCATCCTTCCAGGCTTGAGGTACTTTCTGGGCATCCCATATCTCTTGGATTAGCTTGTGCAGGCAGTTGGTCAGCTGAACACCACCAAATTTCCACACTTCTTTTTTTTTTTTTTTAAATTTATTTAAGTTTTTGTAAAGGGTATACACGTTGTTACAGCATTGCAATGTTTACATTTTCATCACGTTCCCTTTTTTTAAAGAAAAAGAGAAATTAAAGAACAAAAAACAAACAAAAAACAAACCAAGAAAAAACAAACAAAACAAAAGAGCAAAAAACAAGAAAATATAAATGAATAAAAATAAAAGAGCATCTGAGTAGCGTTGGAACAAAGAGAGGTGCCATTATTGAAATGGTATTTGTCAAAGATTAGATCTAATTGAAGACACATATGCGATCCAGGGTTGCCAAAAGTTCAAGAACCCATCCATGTCCTGTCTCAGTGCGAATGTCAACTTTTCCATCGAGTAAATGTCTTGGATCGCGTTAATCCAGTCTTCAGGTGTAGGACAGTCCTTCAACATCCATTTTTTAGTTAGGGCTTTTTTACTTGCCAATATTAAAACTGAATAAGTATTTTTCTCCTCGTCTTTCCAGTGAATCCGGTAGTAAACCCAAATACAAAGTTACAAAAGAAAAGGGGACTTTAATTTTGAATGTTTTCCCCAATATTGTCTGTACATTGGTCCAATATTGGTGGATAACTGGGCATGACCAAAACACATGAAAATGATTTGCAGTCTCTTCACCACACAAGCGCCAACAATTCAACCCCTTATGAGTAAATCTGTTTTGTGCAGGTGTTCTGAAAAATCTTACCAAATTTTTCCATCCAAATTCTCTCCACTGCAGGGATGAGGTACTTTTCCATTGTTGTTTATTTAGCTTTTTTCATATTTCCAGTTGTAAAGTGAAATTCCCCTCTTTTTCCCATCTCTCTTTTATATATGATGTGTTGTCTCCTTTTAAGTCTTGAAGACCTTGATATATTTTAGAAATGTATCTGATCCCTGGGATCCCTTTATATGCCATTAAGAAGACCTTCAGAACACCTGACTGGGCCCTTTCCAAATCCTCCTTTTTAAGTATTTTGTTTATGTGGTGTCTAAGCTGAAAGAACCTGTAAAGGTCTTGATTTATTAGACCTTGTTTTTTCAAGTCTTCAAAACTTCTTAAAATTTGCCCTTTAACCCCTTGCACTCCAGTCAATTTCCCTAAAAACGACAAAAAATAATATGCCTAAAGTAAATTGAAAGCTGTTCTTCAACCCTTTGCAGCATCTTCATGGGGTTGGTCTCATTTAAAAGAAAACACTTTGAATTTTTTGGCAAAACAGTCATAATCTCTCTAAGTGCTCCGGCCACTGAGTTACAGTCATCTAAACATAGTGAACTTGAAGAAAATAAATTTTGCCTGGGTGTTTTTTCGGATACAAATGCTTGCAAATAACACACAGCTTCAGATCCGGGCTGGAAAATGCAACAGAAATGTAGAACCAAGTGTTATCCAGCTGAGGTCCAAATTTTGTAAGAATACCACAAAAAAAGAATATATTACACAGCTTTTTCCTCAGGTAGTTCCCAGGCGTTTTTGAACTGTGCCAAATTGTGCCAAATGGCACAGTTTGGAAAAACGTCTGTAAGTTTTGAATGATTCAATATAGAAGCTTCATCTTGGGCTCTAATGAAAGGTGACACTAAGGGCTGTGTGTGTGTGTGCGGAGGGGTTTGTCCCCCCCCCCCCCCCCGCTACAGAGGACGGATATCGCCCGTTGCGCCACGGTCCATCATGCAGCGATGACGCACAGCTGTAATTTACCGATCGGTCAAAAGTCATTTATATACAATTTTCAGGGATAAAGAATAATTTAGCTTAGAACGCTTACCTCTTCACAGCAGAAGCGGAGCTGGCGAACTTCTTCCTCATTGTCAGACGAACGCGACGCTGGTCTCGTGACCCGATCAAAACATAATTCCATTATTGCAGTTTTGCGCTTCCATGATTGCGGTTTTTGGCGAACGATTTTTCAAAACAAATAACAGTAGTAATTAAAAATAGACTGGCAAACGCGTGTGTGTCACTCAGCCTTAATCGTCGGCCTCCGTCGGTCTATGATGACCATAGAAGACAATCCTAATATCTGTTCTGCTGGGACAAAAACAAAATAAGCACCGCCTTTCCGAACATGCCGATGCGCGAATGGCAGTCGCTGTCACAAAGGTTGCACTTGTGGATGGTCTCCGTGCTGCTGGGTCTGTGGGGTTCTTCCTGCGGGTCCTTTTGTTATCTGCTGCAGCAGTCTGTCTTCACCCAGCCTTAAAAAAAACAGCTCGCGAACTTCTCTGCTTCAATTGGCTCACTGCATTCACAGCTTTGGTAGGCGGGTCCTTCTTGCTAGGTTTTCAGTCATTGGTTCTTCAAGGTTTCAGAAACCCAATTCAAGGCTCTTATTAGTCGAATGAGAGGTCAATCAGATGATCTAATCTGTTCGCGGCTTTGTCTGCAGTGGAAGAACAGAAATGCAGCTTCTGCAGCCCATCGTGCGCTCTGGGACGCAGAGACTTGCCCGCCCACGGTACAACGGAGTGCAAGAGGTTAAAAAAATCATAATATTTTATCAGTCCGTTCTCTTTCCACTTTTTAAATCTAGTGTCTGTTTTATTAGGAGTAAAGTCTTGATCATAGGCAATCCATTGCAGAAATCGATAGGGTTCTTTAGTTTGATTCTCTCTGACTATCTTAAACCAAATTTTTAGCGGGGTCTCTATCCACGGGTTAGTGTTATTCAAAAGTTTAGGTAAGGCATTGTTCCCTATTATCGCCTGTAAGGGGATGTCACTTGTTATTTGGCATTCCATCTCCTTCCATTGTGCATTGTAGACTGGGTTACATATCTCTACTAAAGTTTGTTTAGCTGTAGGGTTCTATATCTGATTCTAGGTCTCTTGGCCTGCCATATGAATCTTGAGATCCTTCTGTCCAGTTCTTTACATGTTTTTTTTTGGAGGTTCTACCGGTGTTGTTTGGAAGAGGTATAGAAGACGTGGAAGTATATTCATTTTGACTTCTTCAATTCTTTGTGCAGTACCTAAGAATGGTATCATATTCCATCTTGCTAGATCAGATTTTATTTTTGCCACCAGTGGATCATAGTTTAGTGTTATAATTTTGTTGAGTTGTTTCGGGATATTGACCCCCAGATATTTCATAGATTCCATCTCCCAGTTAGTTTTGAGTTTGCTTAGTAAATATTGATTTGGGTCATAGTTGAATGTTAAATCTTGGGTTTTATGCATGTTTAATTCATACCCCGATAAATCTCCATACTCTGAAAAAACTGAGATTAGTTCTGGAAAAGAGGTGTCCGGCTGCCCCAGGTATATTAAAATGTCATCAGCAAAGAGTGCTATTTTATGTTCCTTCTGACCAAGTGTAATACCTTGAATTTTTTGATTCTGTCTTATCCATTGGCTCAGAGGTTCTATGAAGATTGCAAAGAGCAGTGGAGACAAGGGGCAGCCCTGACGACATCCTCTTTCCAGCTCAAAAGATGATGATAATTTACCGTTAATCCTTATTTTAGCTGTTGGTTTTTGATATAATGCCTGGATAGTTCTAATGAAGTTGTTATGAAAATTGAAACTGGATAAGATTCTATATAGGAAAGACCAGTCAACCGAATCAAATGCTTTTTCAGCATCTAATCCCAGTATGGCTGCATTTAAGTTATATTTTTTTATATGATGAATTATGTGTACAGTGCGTCTAATGTTGTCTTGTGTCTGTCTTTGTCCTATAAAACCTGTTTGGTCTAAATGAATTAAGTCTGTCAGTATATTTTCTAACCTTTTGGCAAGGATAGTGGTAAAAAGCTTATAGTCCTGATTTAACACACTGAGTGGTCTGTAGTTGGAGCAGTCTAGTTTATCCTTTTCAGGTTTAGGTATGACTGCAATGACCCCTTCTCTCCAGGAGGGGTGGATTTCCCCTGTGTGGAGGACATAGTTAAATGTTTTCAGGAGGAGAGGAGATATTTGATGTTTAAAGGTTTTGTACCACTCTGCTGTATAGCCATCAGCTCCTGGGGATTTGTTAGCTTTAAGTTTCATAATTGCTTTTTCTAATTCTTTAGGTTGTATTTCTGACAGTAGTGTTTTATTTTGAGACTCAGTAAGTTGGGGAAGGTTTAATGTGTTTAGGAATGCTTCGGATGCGATTTTATGTTTTTTGAGGGAGTACAAGTTCTTGTAGTAGTTCTCGAAGCTTTTAAGAATATCCTGAATTCTAAATTTTATTTCCTTTGATACTGGGTCTCTGATTTTGTAGATTGCTCTCTCCGTTTGTTGTTTCCTCAATTTATAGGCTAGTAATTTTGCCAATTTGCTGCCTGCTTCATAGTATTTTTGTTTCAGAAATGTAAGTTTCTTCTGGATTTCTATTGTGTAGATCTCATTTATTTGTTTTTTAATTTCCTTAATTTTGAGCGAGTCATTAGAATGAGTGTTGTCTTTGTGCTCTTTTTCTAGGTTCTTAAGTTCTGACTCTAATGTGGTTAGTTTTTCTTGTCTCAGTTTCTTTTGGATTGACAGTTTTGCAGTAATCTTTCCCCTTATTACAGCTTTGCATGCGTCCCAAAGTATTAAAGGGGATACTTCTCCATTATCATTTTCTTCCAAATATCTGAGAATATCTGATTCCAATTCATCTTTCAGTGGTTTTTTCAGTACATTTGAATTTAACCTCCAAGAAAATGTATTATTTGTGTATTTTTGGATACTTAAGTCCATATAGATCGGACTGTGGTCAGAGAGATCCATCAGTCCTATTTCACATGTTTTTACTCTTCCAATGTCTCTATTAAACATAAAAAAATAGTCAATCCTTGAGTATGATGAATGTGGTGCTGAGTAAAATGTATAATCTTTTACACTGGGGTTGAATTCCCTCCACACATCACAGATTCCCTTTTCTTTTAGTAGCATCCGAGTTTTCCTACTTTGAGTGTTATTTTGATGTGGAGAATTACCTGATGCATCCCAGTATGGATTCAGTCTTAGATTGAAGTCTCCACCACATATTACTAAACCTTAGGCTTTTGTTATCATTAGGTCAAATACATTTTTATAAAATTTTCAGTTAGCTCCTGGAGGTGCATATACATTTAGCAGGGTGATATCTTCTCCCTCTAGCCGCCCAAGTACCATACTGTATCTCCCGTCTTTTTCTTTGTGTTCTGATTTTTTTTTTTCAAATATAATTTTGGTTGAGATCAATGTCGCTACTCCCCTCCTCCTCCCTGACTTATATGAAGATGAAGAGATCATTTTAAACCCTTGTCTATTGAGTTTAGTGTGCTCCACGTCTGTTAGGTGGGTTTCTTGTAAAAATATTATTCCTGCTTTGTCTTTTTTCATTTTGCCTAGAATCTTGGATCTTTTAACTGGATTCAGGATCCCTTTTACATTATATGAGATTATTTTGGTTACACCCTGTTTCTCCATTGTGTTGTCTTATTTAGTATTGACCATTTGCTGTGACGTAACATCCTTTTGTTTACGCTTCCATATTGGACGGCAGAAGCGAGTGGACGGCGCATTCAGCAGCTGTTCAGCGGTGTACCAGATCTCGATATATTTACCTGATTTCAACCTACATCTTTGTTTTATTTTATGTTGGCATTGGATTAGACTATGGTGTTTCACTGCTGTGCCTTTGGGTGTACAAATCGCCAGAAAAAGGGATCCAACTTGAAGTTTTACCGGTTCCCAGCTGACGAAGACAGGCGCAGGAGGTGAGTAGCAGCGCTGAAGAGGAAAGATTGGTCCACGTCGCCTTACTCGCGGCTATGCAATCAACATTTTATATCGGGTATGTCTGATGTATCAGTGTCTATAGATGTAATGTTATATCATTGTAAACACTGGTAAATGGGTATGTCCCTCCCTGTGTGCACCACCAAGGCCTACCATCTGTGACCTAGCACTAGACAACTGCTAGATGACAAGATAATGATCATGAATGCATGCTCCTGTTTGAAATGTAATGTGTTGATCAATATGGCTGAGTTTATTTTGCACTTAATAAAAAATTTAGTTAAATTTACCAAAAAAAGGAGTATTTTTACAATAATTCACATTCACCGATACAGTTAAACCTCCCACCATTGTTTATTACTTTGTACTTCAATGTACCACATAAATAGGTCTACATGGATTAAAAGAATGATATAAACATGATAAATCGTTTTATTGTTTCTCAAACTTTATAAACTATATATTCTACCTACTCCATATTCCAGGTGAGAAGAGCAGTGACCCTCTTTCCCCAGATTACATACCATCAGTCTTCACCTTCACGTCTACTCCAACGAAAGACGGAAACAACGCCAGCTTCCATCGGTACATTAAAATACAAGCAAGGAAAAAAAAGACGGAGAGAGAACTTGGATCGCTCACTTGCTGCCAGTGTACTCGTAGAAATGTCTTCTGGAGTTTGTTGTGCATTGATAAATGTAAATGATTCTGTTGTGCCTTTCAATTAAACTGATTTGGCGTTTAATTTTTGGTCAAAACAGAAAGTGTGAAGACAATATGACACCATCTTGCTTCATGATCACCCAGGGTTTCAGTGGGGGGTCCGACATCTTCTGGGAATGATGTACCTGTAGTGGATAAATATTATTAAAATTAATATGTGGGTATGAGGACTTTTTATCTGGATATAAGTCTTTCTTGTATAGACTGGACAATAAAATTTGTAATATATCTAATAGTGTTGGGAGTTTGTTTATCCAGTATTCTGTTGATACGACAAATATTTATAAATCCTTTTCCAGAATATATAGATCTATAAAAATAGTTAATTATTTTTTAATTAATTTAATTGAGATATTATATATGCTGCTGATAATAATAATAATTGAATATTTTATAAAATTTTAATAATTTATCACTTAATATACAGTGGGGCAAAAAAATATTTAGTCAGCCACCAATTGTGCAAGTTCTCCCAATCTCCCAAGTTCTCCCAAATCCTTTTGATTTTCTGGATTTTTTTTTTCTCATTTTGTCTCTCATAGTTGAGGTATACCTATGATGAAAATTGGAGACCTCTCTCATCTTTTAAGTGGGAGAACTTGCACAATTGGTGGCTGACTAAATACTTTTTTTTCCCCACTGTATTCTATATAACATGACAAATCTATACAGTAGGGCCTTCACGACATAGTTGACCGTTGAAGTGATGACTGGGGATATCAGCACATTTCTCACAAGCCCAGCAACAAAATAACTATAAGCTTCCAAACTTTTGTAGGCTTTCAGAGACTCTCCAGTGTACCTAGACCACAGGTGTCAAACTCATTCCATGGAGGGCCAAGACCCTGCAGGTTTTACCTCCACCCAGTGGCTTCAACAGGTGTTTTCTCTGAATTTCTTCCCACTGATTGCTGATCAGTGAAAACACCTGCTGAAGAGACTGGGTGGAAGTAAAACCTGCAGGGTCTTGGCCCTCCATGGAATGAGTTTGACACCCCTGACCTAGACGGTGTGTTGACCAGGTAGTTGTAGATGTCCATATAGCGTACGTCAGGTTTGGGGCAAAAATCTATGAAACTGGTGAATTTTTCAAGCGACAAGTTGTAAGGGTCCACGCCGATAACACTGATCTTTTCCGTGTACCTGTCACGATGTTTTTTATCTAGTAGTTGCGCTACATCGGACAAAGCCGGCACATCTGACTGAGCGGACGCCATGCTGAAACGCACTCACACAGCGCCCGAGTTGCCGTCCAATGTGGCGGTATCAAAAAATCACGTGACACGGGACGTCACTGGCAAAAGGTTAATAACAGTGTGGTGGCCCTCTTTTATGCTACTCAGAAACTGAAAGAACATTAAGAACATAAAAAACATTAAGAACATAGTGTATAAAACTTTAAAACAAAAAACTGACAAAAGAACTTCCTGAGCTGAGGTCTCTTTAGTGACCCTGGAAGAGCCTTGATGGTGTGTTGGCTCTGAGGGAAATTCCTCAGATTCCGTTACGTGCTGAGGGCCCTCTCTTACCCCTGTAAGTTGTCCCATGTTTTTAACGTGAATTTCAGATCCCAATCCGAACTTGTAATGAATTTTTTTTTTTTTAAATGCCTATACCCTATGAAGTTGTGTGCACCCTCCCACCACCATCACAGCAAACATTCACGTTAATACAGTATTTGTTAGTGTGGAGAGAACATGTGGATCATTGTCACATTTCTATTTTAACAAGTTGGGTTTTTTGGGGTTTTTTTTTAAGACATTTGTTTCTAGTATTATGACTGTTCCATTAAGTGTTTTACCACATGCTGATTCTGCATCTCCTTTAATGTTTGTTACCTTGTAGGAGGGGGGTTGGATGTTCAGATTGACTAAAAATATCGTTATTCCCTCCTGTAAACGGCCAGATTTTCCTTGTAGCTCTGGCGCTGGGTTTCCCGCTGCTGGCCCGAGGATTTTGAGGGTCTCTGTGTGGACCACGTTTGAGCCTTGATTCTTTCGATCGGGTCTGCTGCGGGTTTATACACCGTTACCAGGAGCCCTCTTCTCGCCATATCCGTGGTTGCTTCTTCCGCCGAGTTGTAGAGACACGTCTCATCCCCCTAGAAAACCCACAGCTTCGCCAGAAATGGTGTCTGGAAGCGCAGTTTTTTCTCTCGTAATACCTTTTTAGCGTCATTGTATTCCCGACGCTTTTTAAGAACCTCCGGGGCGTAATTGTGTTCCACAAAAACTTTTTTCTCTTGGTGCATAAATCCTTTTTTCTGCCAAGCCAGTCTTACAACCTCTTCTTTTATTTTGGAGTTGGAAAACTTCACCACCACCGATCGTGGAGGCGCTTCCGCCACCGGCCTAGGGGCTAATGTACGGTGCGCCCTTTCTATCTTCAAGTCGGTGGTTTGGGGACTATCCAACTTCTCTCTCAGTAAGGATTCCACGCATGCCGCCATTGTGTTGAAACCATCCTCGACTCCTTCTTTCAGACCATGAATTCTTACGTTGTCTCTTCTTAGTCTTCCTTCTTGGTCGGTTAGCTTAGCCTCCAGTCTTGACTGTCTTTTGTGTAGATCCAGCACGGTATTTTCCAGCCCTTTTATTCTTTCCTCTGCTTCCAAGATTCGGTCCTCGGCCTGGTCCACTCTGCTGTTTGTCCTTTTTATTCCTCTTTGATTTCACGAAATTCGGCCCAACACTCTCGGTGAAATCGTCTTAATTCTTTAAGTACCATTTTTAAGCTAACCTTTTTGCTAGCTTCATTCAGCTCCTCGTCTTCTGAATGGAAATCCTCCGGATCACATTCTCCGGCCAATGCGTGTCCTGGCCTGGTAAATGTCGATTTCTTCTGTTTTCCTTTAGGCATGATGACTTTGTCTTTTGATTTTCACTCTTCCAAAAATCCGTTAAATCTGATTTTCAAGGTATTTTCCTGGATCGGGTCTGGGAGCTTCAGCGTTAAGCTGCTATCACCATGGTGTCCAGACCGGAAGTCCAAATTTCCACACTTCTGCTGGAATTCCATCCCTTCCTGGAGCTTTACCATCCTGTGTTGTCCTGATAGCTGCCATTAGTTCATCAAAATTTGGTGGTTCATCCAGACTTGATACAGCTGTCGCTACACTAGAGCTTCTTTAGCCTCTTCAGTGAGATCTCCCGGGTTGTTTAGTAGTTGGTCAAAGTGGTCTGCAAATCTGTCCAGGATCTTGTCTTTCTCCTGCAAAACCGTTTCACCATTCGTAGCCTTTAGTTATGTAGATTTCTCTCAAACCTGTTAAGAATGTTTTCATGTCTTTTCTGTCTGCTGCAGTTTGTAGTTCCTCCGCTTTTTCATCCCACCAGTTGGACTTCATCTCTCTGGTGTACTTCTGTAGCTCGCTCTGAGCCTTTGAGTATTTCTTCTTCTTCGACCTTGTGTTACACTGTAGGTTTTCCTGCCTAGCTGTATTCCTCGCTTCTAGTAGTTTCTTCAGATGTTCATCATGCTCATCAAACCAATCTTGACGTTTCCTCTCAGGGTGGCCTAATACATCACTCGCAGTCTGATACACTGTATCCTTCAGTGTTGCCCATTTCTCTTCTATGTCATTCTCTGAGTTGTTGCTGTCCCAGTCTTTCAAGTGTTCATCCGTTTCCTGTGTAAGTTCTTCCTGCTTCTTTTGGCCTTTCAGTGCACTAGTGTTTCGCTTTCATGGTGGCTTCGCACCCGTCCTGCAGTGCTGTTTTCGTCTCCAAATCCTTAATCTAGATCTCATCATAACATGATCAGTACCACAGTCCGCTCCTCTCATTGCTCTGGTGTCCAATACATCCCTTATGTCTCTCTGCCTAACTATGATGTAGTCTAACAAGTGCCAGTGCTTGGATCTTGGGGGCATCCATGTCTTCTTGTGTGTGTCCTTGTGCTTAAATAGAGTGTTGGTTATCACAAGGTTGTACTCTGAACATAGTGCGAGTAGACGTCCTCCATTAGCGTTGCACTTGCCTACTCCATGACTGCCCAGCACTCCTTTCTATTTCTCAGTGTCCGAACCAACTCTGGCATTAAAATCTCCGAGTATCAGCCTGTCATCATTCGGTACACGCCTGATAGTCTCACATAAATCACTGTAGAACTCTTCCTTCACCTCCTCTGTGTTGGTCATTGTTGGGGCATATACACTGATGAGTGTGGCATACATCTTCTGCTGTAGTGGGAGTCTCATAGTCATTATCCTGTCGTTAACTGGCACCGGTTCCTCATCAAGCATTGCTGCCATCTCCTTTCTAACTGCAAAGCCCACTCCTGCTTCTGTCCTTTCTTGAGTTGATCTCCCACTCCTAAAGATGATGTACCCGTGATCTTCCAAGCTGTCATATCCAGGTAATCTTGTTTTACTAAGTGCAGCTATGTCTACATTGTACCTGTTCATTTCCAGGGCCACAAGCGCAGTCTGTCTTTCTGGGCGCTGTGATGTTGTTCTATCCAACAGAGTGCGTACATTCCATTCTGCTACACACAAGGCTGCTGTTTTCCTCTTCTTTTGTCTTCCTGCTCCTTGCTTGCTTTTTGCTGCCTGTCGGAGTGTGAACAGATCAGTGTGGACCTTGTAAGCCCGGGTGACGTTCGAGCCGGTATGAGTTGCTTTCTGATTGACCATTTCATGAAACTGCTTGCAAAGTATTTGAGTACCGCTAGCTTTTGCTGGACTAGCAGCACATTCTTGGTAGATAAAGGTATTATCAGTGGCAAGGACAAGCCAAGACAAACTGACTCCAGTATTTGTTGTAGTGACTGACCAGATGATAGGTTTGTTTATCCCTGCTCTTTGTGTAGTGCATGTCACGATGCACCGACTGGCACAGTCCACCACAGACCTTGCGACAGATGTGTTTATCTGCCAGGATGTCCAGTCTCACCCCGTGTAACTGGGAGTGGTCCACCACAGACCTGTGGCAGATATTGTTTTTAGTTCTGCCAGGATGCCCTGTTTCACCCTCCACGCCCTCGGAAGGGCGGGGATGCCGGTTGAGTCGCCGATGGCCCGACTATATATCATTGCTATATAAAATGAAAAGTTTTGGTCCCAACACTGAACCCTGGGGGACACCACAAACGATGTCCAAACTCTAAGATTTATATTGTCCCATCGTCACAAATTGTTGCCTGTTTTTTAAATAGTTTCTGATCCAATTCAATACCACTCCCCTAAGTCCAAATCGTTCCAATTAAGTAATATTTCATGATTTAATGTATCAAATGCTTTTTTTCAAATCAATAAACACTCCCACCACAAATTTCTTTCTGTCCATAGAATTAGTAATTTCTTCTATTACAAGGGTCACCATTTGGCGGACTCCGATCCAGACCTCAAGAGTCCTCCGTCCAGACCCTGAAGCCTTTTGACACAATTTAGGGAAAACAGAGATCGTTTTATTTTGGTGAGGGGAAAAAACGGAACTGAACTGCTGCATCAATGACCGTCCAACAGATTTTGGTACGAGCCCTTGGGCCTGCTGTAGACTCCCCTCTTTGCTGTCCCACTAACGCCACTTTCTGAAGCGGCTCTCTGGGTCCAACTGCTCCAGAGAGTTGGCAGGTTCCAAAATCAGCCCCCCCCCCCACACACACACACACACACACACAAAGCCGACATCCAGCTTGGACAGACCAGTCTGTACCCACAAAAAGAAGCACTATTGTGAAATTGAATGTGTTTACCTTCTTCCACTATTCTGCCGAGAGTAGTCCATGCTGGGATGCAGAGGCGAGGTCACTGATCATCACTTAAAAACTCAGTAAAAGCGCAGTGTGTTACTGATCAAAAGTTCCGCCTCTCTTCTCCCTGTAACCATGGAGTTACAGCTCCATCCATGCTGTAACAGAGTTTATTGTTGATTCAAAAAAAAAAAAATGTCAGAGGAATTCTGTCCAGTGAAATTATATTTTGTCCTGGAATTATATTTTGCAGTGTTTTTTTGTTTTTTTTGTTTGTTTTTTTTGTTTTTTTGTCTTAGTTTGAAACAGTTTTTCTGCACTAAAAATATTGTATAGAGGTGGACTTTTTGTGAAATTTAGTTTTTTAGATATTAATCTTTTTATAATGCAATAAAAGTTAATTTGTTCTCCCGTAAAACCTTTTTAGGATTTTAGTTGTAGATTTTAGAATTTTAGACCTATTTTTATGGAGTTAACAAACATTTAGTGTTCTCCTGTATTATAAAATTTTATATTACGTTTTGTTTAAGATTGAACAAAATTCATTTTAATATTTTTTTTATTATTTAGAAGTTAATTTAGCTAAAAGCAGCTAAAATGTGAGCTTAATAAAATAATGTGTGAAAGCAAGTTAAATGATACTGGCCTGTTTGGAGACAGCTGTGGTCTTCTGAAAGAACGTTCATGAAAGGATGACGGTTCTTAAAAGCAGATTTTGAGATAAATTTGTCCATGTTTTTTATTTCATTTAACCTTTATTTATACAAGATAGTTCCATTGAGAGGAAACCTCTCTTTTTCAAGGACGCCCTGTTCACACTCACACAGTTAACATTCACACCATGAAGCTGCCCAGTACAACCACAGACTGACCTGTGGCCACTGAGCAGCTCCACTGGAGCAGTTGGAGTTCAGGGCCTTGCTCAAGGGCACCATAGCGGGGTTAAGGAGGGTGGGGCAAACACTGCTTTGCTATCTGTCCCACCCAGATCTAATCCTGCCAGTCCAGGGATCAAACCCATGACCCTCCACTCACCAGTACACATCCCTAACCATTAGGCCACCACTGCCCACCATGTATCAGATTTCTCTTCCATTTGTTTTAATAAAAGATGTTGGAGGTAAATTCATGGGTCATTGCAAATTCTTTGCTTTAAAAGGGCCAAGTTGTCACACAGTGGGAGGGAAAAATCTTGAACAGAAAAAAAAATGTGTCAAGATGCATTGAGAATGGTTTCAGAATCAAGTCTGAGTTCTGAATCATAATCGAATCATGAGGTGCCTAAAGATTCCCGCACCTAGTTCGGACCTCGGCTGGGGAGGAGGACCGACTTATCGGACCTTTTGCAGTTTCAGTTGGTGACCCTTGGTCTATAACATCCATAAAGCTGCTAATGTAGAGTGGTTGGTTCTAAATCCATACTGGCTGTCTGTAAGTAATTTGTATTTAACTACGAACTTGTCTAATCTGTCATTAGATTTTTGCCAGTATTTTTGAGAATTGAGGCAGAAGAGAAATGCCTGTAATTTGTGAATTGGTGTTTTTCCAGTTTTGTATAGAGGTATAACTTTAGCTATTTTCATTTTACTTGGAATTGTACCAGTTTGGAATAAGTTGCAAATGTGTTTTAATGGTTAAACAATTTCCTCAGTTGTAGAAGAGCTGGAAATGACGAGGCGGTTTTGTATCACAAAAGCAGAGTCTTTAATGAACAACTCTTCTATCTTGTCTCATCTGGTGAGCTTGGCAGAAGGCAAAGAGAGAGAATTCTGCCCAGCTCACTGGTTAAATACAGGCACACATCAAAGACATGCAAAACACAAGCTGAAATCCCCCGTTATCTAAATCCCCCATTAGTCCTGTTAACTCCTCCCTTCGTCTTGGGAGGTGATGGGAAAACCTCTCCTCGCCTTAGGGGGTGAAGGTGTCAAGTTTGTTGCCGCGCGTCCTGTGACGTCATTGTCTTCACACAGCGGTGAGATTCCTTTGTCCTTTCAGAGGTGTGAAGTTCCTTTGTATATTCTGTCCCAAACATTTCCACATGCTCTAACAAATGTAGGTATGGAATATGAGTAATATATACCACATCAGTCATCTTTTTAACAGCTACCATGTCAGTGTCATCACAGTCAGTTGAAACTTTATTTTTGAATTTATGTACCATCTAAGTGATTTCCCTCTCTTCCACTGTTGTTAAAAACATTGAATTTGGATTTCTTAGGATTAATTTATTATTCCCCTTTTCAGATATGAATTGACCAGGGATTTTTTTTTCTGCTAATTTTGGTCCAATATTTACAAAGAATTCATTGAATCTATTTACTGCATCATTCATATTATTAATATTTATATCATTATATTTATATCATTATCATTATTTGAAATCTCCCAAACACATGTGGGGAAAAAGTGTTATGGTCATATGAAACCAAGGTTGAACTTTTTGGCCATAATTCCAAAAGGTATATTTGGTGCAAACACAACACTGCTCATCACCAAAAGAACACCATACCTACAGTGAAGCATGGTGGTGGCACCATCATGCTTTGGGGCTGTTTTTCTTCAGCTTGAATTGGGGCCTTAGTCAAGATGGAGGGAATTATGAACAGTTCCAAATACCAGTCAGTGCTGGCACAAAGCCTTCAGGCTTCTCTTAGAAAGCTGAAGATAAAGAGGAACTTCATCTTTCAGCACGGCAATGACTAAAAGCACACATCCAAATCAACAAAAGAATGGCTTCACCAGAAGAAGATTAAGGTTTTGGAATGGCCCAGCCAGAGTCCAGACCTGAATCTGATCGATCATCTGTGGGGTGATCTGAAGAGGGCTTTGCACAGGAGATGCCATCACAATCTAACAGAATGGCGTTTTTTCAAAGAGTGGGCAAATATTGCCACATCAAGATGTGCCACGCTGATAGTCTTACCCAAAAACACTGAGTGCTGTAAAAAAAGCCAAAGGTTTTGCAACAAAGTATTCGTTCAAGGGTGTGCATATTTATGCAACCAGGTTATTGTAAATTTTTTATTTTTCCCCTTAAAAGATTTGAGTTTGTTTTTCAATTGGGTTGTACAGGTTATAGGTCACATCAATCATTACAAACTCTTTAAATGATTGTGGAAATATTTTTCATTTCATTTTTGTTGTTAACCTGTGCCTTGACCGATCCGTTATAGACGTCTCATTTGTCATGAGCCGCATGTTTGATTTGGAAAGGTTTTACGTTGGATGTCCCTCCTGACACAACATTCCCCATTTACCCGGGCTTGGGACCAGCACTAGGAGTACACTGGCTTGTGCACCCTCTGTAGCTGGGTTAGGTTGTGATCTATAAATAAAAGGCAATTAATTTTTGAAAATGAGTGCAGCACTAAAAAATATGTTGTCTAAAAATGTTTTTTTTCCCTCTTAATTTAGAAAGCAATTGGTTCCTGAGTTCATGCTTGTGGCCGTGTGAGCCGGCTGATCTCGAGAGTAGGGCTCGTGTGTTGATGCGTCTGGCAGAGAACACGTCTCACAGAGATGCCCTTGAGATTCTCTGCAACCTACCTGGAGTCAAAGAGCCGATCAGTGAGCAAACATCCAATAATTATATCCCATTGTATTTTTTAAAAATTGTTCTAATTGTTTTTTAGGGGCTCAAAAGGAATTGGTCTCAGCTTGTAGTAAGTGTTGCTTGACTGTGAGCAAATTTGACAAGTAATGAGCGGTCAGAAATTGAAAAGTAAAAAATATAGGCAGCATTGTCTTAAAAGCTTCATCATGATCAAGTTTATCCCTGTTTTCCCTTCTTAGATGCGATTGAGATCTCTAGGTACTGTCCTCTGTTCAGCTCTCACCTGCAGCTGTGTGTGGACAGACAGATTCTTTCTGTGGCTTCAGACACAGTGGACTTTATGGTCTCTAAAAACCTGCCCGTTGACCACACAGTGCTACAGAAACTTTTACACAAACTGGGCAAGCAAAACTTGTGGCTCCGAGCTCGGGAAGTCTTCAGACGTAAGTTCTCGATTTATTGATGCTCTGTCTCTTTGTTTTGATTGTAACTACAGTTAAGATAAAGGGTGTAGTTCCTGAATAGACATAATGCAGTCAAATGAAATGTAAAATTTGATACAATTGTGATGTATATTTTTAATCAGACTCTCTGAACATGGGTTACTACTCGGGAGTGTCTGCTCCCCCTGGCTTCATGTCACTGATTGTCCCTTGTCAGCTTGGAGAGGTGGAGCTGGCTCTCACCTTTGAGATGTTCATCACTGTCAATGCAACACCCCTCCTCCACCTCTCAGAAACCACTACTTCTCTCACTATCACTCTCAAAAGGTAAACTGTGTTCTGTTTTCCTTGTGAGAACTTAGAAATATGTTGCGTGGTCAAGTGCATGATGATGCTTTTCCTTCTTCGTCTTCCAGGACTCAAAGCTGTGAGCGTGAGTACCTGTCTGCTGGCAGCCGCCTCCTGTCTGCAGCTGGCATCCCTCAGCCCAAACTAATTGTTCACTACACAGAAGTTAACTCCTCACAGGAACAAGTATTCACCCTTGACATTTCATCTGCTCGCCAATGGCTACGGCACAACCATCTGTGGGCTCACGATGTGTGGACGAACTAAACAAGATGTTTAAATTACAAATGAAATCAGCAATATTAATGAAAAATGACATATTTACTCCTTTTGTTGTTGTTCTTTTTTTAACGTTTCTTACACATAAAGTTTCTCTAAGTTTCCTAACTTCCCCAGGATCTGGCATAGTTGATTGTTTAAATGTAAATAGGATTTCCCTGTAAATAGGTGCATATTTATACTTTCTTTGACAGTATTATGTTACTGTATTAATGATAACCAAAGTGTCATTGACAGTTCAAGAGCTGTGATTTACTTTATATAATGTTTTAAAAACAAAATTAACCAAAAAAAACAAAGTTTTGTTTCTTTTTTTTCATGAGAAAGTAATGCCTACAGCAGCAGTCTTATGCATGCATCAGACTGAGGGGTATGCCTGTAAGATCGCCATTTTTAAGAAAATAGGAGTTACATGACTGTGTATAGATATTTATGATTGCTGACAAAAACAGATGCGTCAAGTTGTTGTCATATCATTATACCTGCAGTCGCAGCCAAAAGATTACATTGTAGAGGGTGAAAGGGAAGGATGCGGAGGTGAGGCACAAGCGTAGGTTGATACAGATTCTTTATTGACCCTCTAACATATATACAGCCTGTAGACCCCAGCATGGCCCACTGGGGCCGAGTGTCTGGTAGAAGAGCCTCCCAACTCTCTCTGCATTCTGTTTATATAGCTTTAATGGTATGCATAGAGAGCTGGGCTGGTGCATTATGCTTGTGTGTGTACAAAGAGAATATGTGACACATTAACATAACACTTGCTACATTCATGAAAATACATTCACCCCTCTGCCCTTCATGCTGTGGCTTGGAGCAGCAGGGGCGAAGGCACCTCATTGTCTGTCTCATTACTCCTTGGGGGGCTACCCCCATGAGTCCATTGTTCTGCCCCTCTTCACTGCTTCTGGGTGTGAGAGGATGTCCACCCGCTGTGTCTAGTGTCACCACACAAGCCCCACCCCCCCCAAACACCCAGAAGGGGCCGTGACCCCCCCTGTCGTTTGGGCTCAAGTCAACGCCCGTGGAGGCTGCAGCAGGGGGGTTGCCACTCCGGTCAAACTGTCCTGCTGGTGAGGAGTGTTGGAGGGCATGTAAGTCCATGGGGGGAATGGGGGAGGGGGGAAAAAAACACTGTCTGCTCCGCTCCAAGTTCCAACATGTGACGGCTGTGGTTCGTGGGCGCAAAGGGTCCAGTGCGCATCATGCGTAATGGAACAAAGCTGGTAGTCGGCAGGCTTTTGGGATGGAGGTGTGAGCGTAGCGATGTGGAAGATGCGTGGGAGGTGGGTGGGAAGCAATGGAGTGCTGGCTCGGGACGTCAAAAGTGTCTGGGCCGCGCAAAAATTGTGTGCAAATCAGTCTCAGGTGAGGGACTTTCCCAGTAAACCTTGCGGTGATCCACAGCGGCTGTGAAAAAAAAATTGAAGTCTCTGACTCCTCCTTGTGTGGGCCCAGTACAGCGAGGATCTGGGGAAAGCGATGGGCCCAATTACCTGAGGATGCGTAGTGGCTGTGGGGGAAAAAAAATTAAAAAAAAATTGAAGCTTGTCACGAGAACGTGGTGATCTTGCTTTAGGTGCAGGAGCAGCCCTAAAGGCATTGGGGAAAGCAGTTTTCTAAATTCCTGTTGTGCGCAGTGGCTGAGAAACAAACATGTCCTGTGTGCAAGGCTGCACGTCAGCTTTAGGTGCGAGGGCAGCCCTAAAGGTTCCAAGGATGGCGATCGGCCATGTTCCTTGGGCATGTACAGCGGCGGAGGATGATGTATAAGTCTGTGGAGCCGGTTTGTCCCTGGTGCGTGGCGCGCACCTGGCGCAGTGACCACACAGCTGGAAGTTGCGCTGTCCTCGTAATCCTGCGGTGTGTGCGCGGGGCTTCTGTGCACTGGAACTCCGCTGTCTGGAGGTGAAGTCAGGGTCGGGGCTTGGTGGGAATCAACGCAGATGGCACCGATTTTCCCCATTCAGGCTGTTTCTGTGTGGTGCTCGTCTCGCTGATCCTCGTGTGTCTCAGTCCCCACGCCGCGCTGTCCCTCCAGCCCTTGAGGTCACCATCGTGGAGAGAGGAACAGGCGCGCGCGCCCCAGTGTGGATGAAGAGGATGCAGGCGCTCTCTGGTACTCCGGAGTCCACAGCGCGGTGAGAGGGAGTAGATGGTCATTCTCTCTCGTCAGGTCACCAATTTGGAGATAAAGGACTCCGCAGCGAAAGGGAGAGATGGTCCATTTCACGTCGGGGTCACCAATGTAGAGGGTGAAAGGGAAGAATGTGGAGGCAAGGCACGAGCGTAGGTCGACACAGATTCTGTATTGACCCTCTAACATATATACAGCCTGTGGAACCCAGCGTGGGCTGCTGGGGCCAAGTGTCTGGTAGAAGAGCCTCCCTGAAAGAAAAACCCACAATGGTCACAGAAATAACTTGAATCTGACAAAAGTGGTAATAAATAAAAATTCTATGAAAATTAACCAATGAAAATCAGACAATGCTTTTGAATTGTGGTTCAACAGAATTACTTTAAAAAACAAACTCATGAAACAAGCCTGGACAAAAATGATGGTACCCTTAACTTAATATTTTGTTGCACAACCTTTTGAGGCAATCACTGCAATCAAATGATTTCTGTAACTGTCAGTGAGACTTCTGCACCTCTCAGCAGGTATTTTGGCCCACTCCTCATGAGCAAACTGCTCCAGTTGTCTCAGGTTTGAAGGGTGCCTTTAACATGCTTGTATATAATTTTCTTTCTAATCTCCTGAGACAACTCTCTCCTTTGCTTCCTCTGGTCCATGTTTAGTGTGGTAAACACCATGTCAACAAACAGCACAGTGACTACTTGTCACCCTTTAAATAATCCGACTGACTGATTACAAGTTTGTAGACACATGTGATGTTAATTAGAGGACAAATCTTGGTTGAACATGTCCCGATGGTCACATTATTTTCAATCTTTTCTAGGGGTACCATCATTTTTGTCCAGGCCTGTTTCATGAGTTTGTTTTTTAAAACAATTCTGTTGAACCACAATTCAAAAGCATTGTCTGATTTTCATTGGTTAATTTTCATAGAATTTTTATTTATTACCACTTTTGTCAGATTGAAGTTATTTCTGTGACCATTGTTGGTTTTTCTTTCATTAACAGAGGGGTACCAACAATTTTGTCCACGTGTGTAGCTTTAATGGTATGCATAGAGAGCTGGGCTGGTGCATTATGCTTGTGTGTATACAAAGAGAATGTGTGATGCCTCATTGTCTGTCTAGTTACTCCTTGGGGGGCTACACCTTCAGTCTGTTGTTCTGCCCCTCTTTACTGCTTCTGGTTGTGAGAGGATGTCCACCCGCTGTGTCTAGTGTCACCACCACACTCTATAAAATAAAAATCACCCTTTATTGTCATTCAACCATACAACCAATCATGTACAGTAGAACGAAATTGTGTTTTTCCTATCTACAGTGTTAATCACACACACACCATATGTAGAATCAGAGGGCCGCTGCCATGCAAGGCGCCGCCACGGATTTCCCTCCTCCATTCCATTGTTGCTGAGCACCAAGCTGGATGGCAGGAAGTTCCGCTTTTACATGGTCTTCGCCATGACCCGGCCGGGATTTGAACCCCTGCCTCCCAGGTGTGGGGCGGATGCTCTACCAACTGAGCCACCATTCCGGTAAAAGGATGTAAAACCTTTGTTTGCTCACTGTCTGACATTAAATCAGACTAAACCTTTCCTGTTTTATATCAATTAGGATTACCAAAAGTTATTTGTTTTCTAAAAATTTTTTATATTTGCTGAATAATTCTTGAATTTTTATCCCCCGCCAGTCGAAGCCCAACGGGTGATTATGTTATGGGTCCGTCCGTCCCACTTTTGTGAAATCAACTCCTCTTACAGTTTTGGTCCAATTATTTTGAAATTTTATACCATGGTTTGATATACACTGAGGATGCGCATTTGGTTCTGATTGGATGGTTTTTGCAGGAATTGTAACCCCTGACCTTTGACCTCCTGTTTCAGCTCACTTCATAGACAGTAACTGTCTTGTGAAATCAACTCCTCCTACAGTTTTGTTCCGATTGTTTTGAAACTTGGTACCATGGATTGATATACTCTATTGATGCGCATATTACAATTTTACTCTAACCGGATGACCTTGAGCTTAAAGGTCAGAGGTCAGATTTTTCCATAAATCTTCTAAACACAATAACTTCTGAAAGAAATGACGTAGGCTTTTCAAATCAATACAGTAGTTGTATCTAATACATATCTAGGGCTATTTACACCCTGACCTAACTATAGGTTTGGGGTCAAAGTTCAAAGTTAACATTGCAGTTGCACTATGGTAAATGCTACATTTACTAGTACTATAAAACGAGTAAAGCAAGGGCCACCAAACCTGGTCCACAGGTTCACCTTGGGATCCTGACAGACTATGGGTTTGGGATCAAAAGGTCAAGGTTAACATTTCCTATGCCTTATTACTGTACGATGAGTAACGTTGGGGTCACCAAACTTAGTACACAGGTTCACCCTGTGATCCTGAAATGTGACTGGTTTTGGGATTGCAAGGTCAAAGGTCAACATCAAACCCATCTCCTTCCTGAGCAGTATGATGGCTGGACATTCCCCTGGTGTTTATACTTTTGTGTAATTGTTTCAACAGGTGAACGTGGCAACTTCAGGCATCTGGAAATTGTACCCAACCAGACTTGTGAAGGTCCACAAGTTCTCTTCCTGATATCTTGGCTGATTTCTTTTGATTTTCCCATGATGTCACATGGAAGCAGTGTGTTTGTGGTGTGCCTTTAAAATACCTCTACAGGTGTACAACCAATTAACTCGTGTTGTCAATTAACCTATCAGAAGCTTCCAAAGCCATGACATAATCATCTGGGTTTCCCCAAATTTTTTAAAGCAGGGGTGCCCAATCATGTGCCATGGAGGGCCAAGACCCTGCAGGTTTTCTCTTCTACCCAGTCTCTTCAGCAGGTGTTTTCACTTATCAGCAATCAGTGGGAAGAAATTCAGTGGAATCTGCTGTTGAAGACACTGGTTGGAGGTAAAGCCTGCAGGGTCTTGGCCCTCCATGGCACATGGTTGGACACCCCTGGTTTAAAGACATTGTAATCTTAGTGTATGCAAACTTCTGACTTTGAAGAGGGTAATAAAAATATATCTTTAAAAAATTATCAAATATAAAAAAAAATACTGTGCAAACAAAAATAATTTTGGTAGTCCTAACTGACCTAAAACATTTAAAGTTTAGTTTGACTTAATGCTAAGTAGAGAAGTCAGAAATTGTAGTCAATTAAAGGAAGTGTTAACTTTTATTTATTTCTCAATATTAATTACTCATGTAAAAGTAGTAGTGATCCCCAAAAAATAAGGTGTAAGGGCCTGTACTTAGGGCAGCACGGTGGCGGAGTGGTTAGCACTGCAGCAGCACAGCAACTCACCCTTGGTCGGGAGGATCCTGGGTTCGATCCCAGCCCCCGACCAACAGTGATCTGTGTGGAGTTTGCATGTGCTCTCCATGTCTGCGTGGGTTTACTCTGGGATTTCTCCGGTTTCCTCCCACATGCCAAAAACATGCAAGTTATGTTAACTGGCATCAAACTGGGGATTCTAAATTGTCCTTAGGTATGACTGAGAGAGTGAATGGTTGTCTGTCTCTCTGTGTTGGCCCTGCGATGGACTGGTGATCTGTCCAGGGTGGACCCTGCCTCTCGCCCAAAGATGCTGGGATAGGCTCCAGCCCCCCCCCGCGACCCGAAAAGGATTAAGCGGAAGAAGATGAATGAATGAATTGACTTAATGCCAGACAGTGAGGGGAAACAAAAGGTTTTGCATCCTTTTATACAGTGTATGTAAACTTCAGGTTTCAACTGTATTTAGTTACAATTTAATGCTAGTTGTTGGGCCCTAGTGAAATGGCTTTGGAGGTTTCATAGTTTGAAGTGGTCCTTAATTATGTCAAAAAAGATATTTTTTTCAGTCGTTCAGTTGATCCAGAGTGAAACGAGTAATTTATTTTGAGCAAATGCCCACAGTACGTCTTACCTGTTCTGCAGTTCACGTTTAGCTCCTGTGCAATTCTCTGGATGTTCAGGTTACAGTGATGGATACAGTGATGCTCAGGTGGGTCAACATCCAGGTTGTGCTCAAGGTCAAAGATCAGAAGCCATGCATGTGTGTCATCTCAACTTTGAGCAAGCCCAGATTATGTACATATAGTGGGGTAAAAAAGTATTTAGTCAGCCACCAATTGTGCGAGTTCTCCCACTTAAAAGATGAGAGAGGTCTCCAATTTTTATCATAGGTATACCTCAACTATGAGAGACAAAATGAGAAAAAAAAAATCCAGAAAATCACACTGTCTGATTTTTAAAGAATTTATTTGCAAATTATGGTGGAAAATAACAAAATGGGTTTACTCTGGGATTTATAACAAAAGTTCATCTCAGTACTTTGTTATATACCCTTTGTTGGCAATGACAGAGGTCAAACGTTTTCTGTAAGTCTTCACAAGGTTTTCACACACTGTTGCTGGTATTTTGGCCCATTCCTCCATGCAGATCTCCTCTAGAACAGTGATGTTTTGGAGCTGTCGCTGGGCAACACGGACTTTCAACTCCCTCCAAAGATTTTTTATGGGGCTGAGATCTGGAGACTGGCTAGGCCACTCCAGGACCTTGAAATGCTTCTTACGGAGCCACTCCTTCAATGCCGGGGTGGTGTGTTTGGGATCATTGTCATGCTGAAAGACCCAGCCACGTTTCATCTTCAATGCCCTTGCTGATGGAAGGAGGTTTTCACTCAAAATCTCACGATATATGGCCCCATTCATTCTTTCCTTTACACGGATCAGTCGTCCTGGTCCCTTTGCAGAAAAACAGCCCCAAAGCATGATGTTTTCACTCCCATGTTTTACAGTAGGTATGGTGTTCTTTCTTCTCCAAACACGACAAGTTGAGTTTTTACTAAAAAGTTCTATTTTGGTTTCATCTGACCATATGACATTCTCCCAATCCTCTTCTGGATCATCCAAATGCTCTCTAGCAAACTTCAGACGGGCCTGGACATGTACTGGCTTAAGCAGGGGGACACATCTGGCACTGCAGGATTTGAGTCCCTGGCGGCGTAGTGTGTTACTGATGGTAGCCTTTGTTACTTTGGTCCCAGCTCTCTGCAGGTCATTCACTAGATCCCCCCGTGTGGTTCTGGGATTTTTGCTCACCGTTCTTTTGATCATTTTGACCCCATGGGGTAAGATCTTGCGTGGAGCCCCAGCCCGAGTGAGATTATCAGTGGTCTTGTATGTCTTCCATTTTCTAATAATTGCTCCCACAGTTGATTTCTTCACACCAAGCTGCTTACCTATTGCAGATTCAGTCTTCCCAACCTGGTGCAGGTCTACAATTTTGTTTCTGGTGTCCTTTGACAGCTCTTTGGTCTTGGCCATAGTGGAGTTTGAAGTCTGACTGTTTGAGGTTATGGACAGGTGTCTTTTATACTGATAACGAGTTCAAACAGTTGCCATTAATACAGGTAACGAGTGGAGGACAGAGGAGCCTCTTAAAGAAGAAGTTACAGGTCTGTGAGAGCCAGAAATCTTGCTTGTTTGTAGGTGACCAAATACTTATTTTTCACCATAATTTGCAAATAAATTCTTTAAAAATCAGACAATGTGATTTTCCGGATTTTTTTTTTCTCATTTTGTCTCTCATAGTTGAGGTATACCTATGATGAAAATTGGAGACCTCTCTTATCTTTTAAGTGGGAGAACTTGCACAATTGGTGGCTGACTAAATACTTTTTTGCCCCACTGTATACAAACAGAAAAACAAAGGCTCTTGTTGACCCCTTTAGGGATATCCTCTATCTATTGTGGGGCCATTTTTTAAGCTTTGGGTATGTTAGATATGAAAATTTGCTATATAAACATGATAACAGAGAATTGGGGGAAATCTCTCACTAGTATCAGTGGCGGACCGTGTATTTTACAACTAGGCCTTCAGTGGTGACCTACCTGATTTAAGTGCCATTCATACCAAGCACCATAAAAATCGCCTATAGAGGGGTTGCACTGACGTCACACGGGTCACGTTTCTTTTGTTTACTGTGCCATTTTGGATGGCAACGAACAGTCAAATCACCAACAGCAAGCATGAGTGTAATCGAGATAAATGGCTACACACAAATCAACACGGTGGTCCACCGACGAGGTGCAGACTTTTCTGTGCTTGGTACCTGGTTAAAGAAATCCAGAGGGAGCTGGACAGAGTGACTTGAAATGAATTCACAACCACAGCGGAGGCAGACGAGAGGCAGAGTGGCGTGGACCTGACCACGGCATCATCATTGTTGAAAACAGTGATAGATGGTGAGTGATGTGATATTATGCATCTTTGCTGTTATTTATCCCAGTGGTGGACGGCTCACTTTGAACAAACAACACCATTGTCTCCTGTATGCAGACAATGAGCTAGTTAGTTAGCCATCAATGCTAAAACTGTGCTCTGCTTGTATTTTGTGCTTGTGTTGACGACATCTGACAAAATAAGCTAGTGTTAATCCTGGTTAAAAAGTAGTTTTGTTGGACTTCCGGTCTGGACACCATGATGATAGCAGCTTAACGCTGAAGCTCCCAGAACCGATCCATGAAAATACCTTGAAAATCAGATTTAACGGATTTTTGGAAGAGTGAAAATCAAAAGACAAAGCCATTATGCCTAAAGGAAAACAGAAGAGATCGACACTTACCAGGCCAAGACACGCATCAGCCGGAGAATCTGACCCGGAGGACACCCATTCAGAACCGGAGGAGCTGAATGAAGCTAGCAACAAGGTTAGCTTAAAAATGGTACTTCAAGAATTAAGACAATTTCACCGAGAGTGTTGGGCCGAATTTCGTGAAATTAAAGACGAAATAAAAAGGACAAACAGCAGAGTGGACCAGGCTGAGGACCGAATCATGGAAGCAGAGGAAAGAATAAAAGGGCTGGAAGAAACCGTGCTGGATTTACTTAAGACAGTCAAGACTGGAGGCTAAGCTAACCGACCAAGAAGGAAGACTAAGAAGAGACAACATAAGAACTCATGGTCTGAAAGAAGGAGTCGAGGACGGTTTCACCACAATGGCTGCATGCGTGGAATCCATACTGAGAGAGAAGTTGGAAATTCCCCAATCCACAGACTTGAAGATAGAAAGGGGGCACCGTACATTAGCCCCAAGGCCGTCGGCAGAAACGCCACCAAGATCGGTGGTGGTGAAGTTCTCCAACTTAAGAATAAAAGAAGAGGTTGTGAGACTGGCTTGGCAGAAAAAAAGGATTTATGCACCAAGAGAGAAAAGTTTTTGTGGAGCACGACTACGCCCCGGAGGTCCTTAAAAAGCGTTGGGAATACAACGATGTTAAAAAGGTACTATGAGAGAAGAAACTGCGCTTTCAGACTCCATTTCCGGCGAAGCTGAGGGTGTTTTACAGGGACGAGACGTGTCTCTACAACTCGGCGGAAGAAGCAACCACAGATATGGCGAGAAGAGGGCTCGCGGTAACGGTGTATAAACCCGCAGCAGACCCGATCGAAAGAATCAAGGCTCAAGCGTGGTCCACACAGAGACCCTCAAAATCCACGAGCCAGCAGCGGGAAACCCAGCTCCAGGGCTATAAGGAAAAACTGAGCGTTTACAGGAGGGAATAACGATATTTTTAGTCAATCTGCACATCCAACCCTCCTCCTACAAGGTAACAAACATTAAAGGAGATGCAGAATCAGCAAGTATCAAGTGGTAAAACATTTAATGGAACAGACATAATATTAGAAACAAATAAGTCTTTTAACAAGTTTTTTTTTTGTTTTGTTTTTTTTTAAATAGAATTGTGACAATGAACCACATGATCTCTCCACACTAAAAAATACTGTATTAACGTGACTGTTTGCTGTGATGGTGGTGGGAGATTGCACACAATTTCATAGGGTATAGGCATTAAAAAAAATCATTACAAGTTCGGATTGGGATCTGAAATTCATGTTAAAAACATGGGACAACTTACAGGGGTAAGAGGGGGTCCTCAACACGTTACAGAGTTTGAGGAATTTCCCTCAGAGCCAACACACCATCAAGGCTCTTCTAAGGTCACTAAAAAGACTTCAGCTCAGGAAGATCTTTTGTCAGTTTTTTGTTTTAAAGTTTTATATACTATTGCAGCGGCATGAAAAAATATGCAGCGATGCTGAGGTTTTAAGTGGTGTTTTATTAATCATACCGCCGTCACGAGCTCCGCTCCCGGCGCCGTGAGCGAGCCCATGGCTCTCAGAGAAGGAGGACACAAAGTCTGTGTCCAGCAGCAGCAGTTGAGGAAGTGGAATTGAGAGAGCGAGTTACAGAACCTGTGCAGTATTTATACCCAACTCAGACAATACATCAAAATGGATTCACAGCAGTTGGTACGATCAAAGGGACTGCAGAACAGGCATGAGACATTTGCATTTGTAAGACCTACATAACAATAGGCAGATTTGCTAGCCTCTGCTCCAGGTGCAGGACAAAGAGGTTACAAGGCACATCTACATATTGATCTGTCTCTAGGTCACAGTAAGGACAGGATGCATGAACACTATACATGAATGGCACATTACATCACAATACATGAATGGCACATTACATCACAATACATGAATGGCACATTGCATCACAATACATGCATGGCACATTGCATCACAATACATGCATGGCACATTGCATCTCAGTAGTGCAGCGGGAAAAACCGAGAGAAGAGAGTTGAGTGTCCTTAATCTGTTGTGGGGGTTAACCGAACCGCCCACACGCTCCCCCCCCAGAGGGCACGGCAGGGGGCCGAGACCTTGATAATCCCTCTATGGGAGCGAGCTGTGGGAGAAGCTCGCTGCAGGCGGAGGGGGAGGGAGGAGGGGGGTAGTAAATGCCGGCAGGGGGACGGTGAACTCGTCCGAGCCGTGCAAAAATTGCTTGTGGGTCTGCGATGTCGAAGGGCTGTCCCGTTGAACGTGCAGAGGTCCACAAGAAGAAAAATTAGTCTCTGGCTCCTCTCGTGGCCATGAAGAAAACAGGAGCGGCGAGGCTGCATGGCGGCTGTAAGAAAAAAAAAAAGGGAACAAAAGCAGAGGGACTGGCGTGTTGACTTAGGTGCAGGAGCAACCCTAAAACCCCCGGGAACAGCTGACGGCTGAAATCCCTTTGTGCGCCGTGGCTGAGACCATCAGTAAATCCTGTGAACAAATTGCTTGCGTGCCTCAGGTGAACGAGCAACCCTGAAGGGCCTGTGTGCAGCAGAAGGAAGGCGGTCAGAAGAGCCGTATTTGTCCCGTGCGTGATGCGCCGTCCTCGTAACTCCCCGGTGCGTGCGCGGGGGCTCCGTGCGTGGGTGGGCCAGCTGGAGAGGAGAACCAGGGTGCAGAATCTTGGTGGAGATCGGCGCAGACGGCGCCAATAAAATCCAGGTTTGAGCTGTGGCTGCAGCTTGGCCATGGTGCGTTGGAGCGGTGGGAGGAAATAGACGATCTTTTGTCCCTCAGGCTCGTGCAGATGCGTTGGAGCGGTGGGAGGGAATAGACGATCTTGGGCACCACTCGGCCGTGGTGCGTTCAGGTCCACGTGTTGCGTTCTCCGCCGGCCCTGGAGGTTGCCGTCGTGGAGAAGGGACGAGGTGCCTGCGCTCTCGTGTGGAGGAGCTGCGAGCGCGGCCGGTCCAGCGTGGATGAGCAGATCTCAAACGTGCAGATCTCATCACGTCGGGGTCACCAGTGCAGCGGCATGAAAAAATATGCAGCGATGCTGAGGTTTTAAGTGGAGTTTTATTAATCATACCGCCGTCACGAGCTCCGCTCCCGGCACCGTGCATGCGCGCCGGGAGCGAGCCCACGGCTCTCAGAGAAGGAGGACACAAAGTCTGTGTCCAGCAGCAGCAGTTGAGGAAGTGGAATTGAGAGAGCGAGTTACAGAACCTGTGCAGTATTTATACCCAACTCAGACAATACATCAAAGTGGATTCACAGCAGTTGGTATGATCAAAGGGACTGCAGAACAGGCATGAGACATTTGCATTTTTAAGACCTACATAACAATAGGCAGATTTGCTAGTCTCTGCTCCAGGTGCAGGACAAAGAGGTTACAAGGCACATCTACATATTGATCTGTCTCTAGGTCACAGTAAGGACAGGACGCATGAACACTATACATGAATGGCACATTACATCACAATACATGAATGGCACATTGCATCACAATACATGCATGGCACATTGCACCACAATACATGCATGGCACATTACATCTCAGTAGTGCAGCGGGAAAAACCAAGTGAAGAGAGCTGAGTGTCCTTAATCTGTTGTGGGGGTTAACCGAACTGCCCACACTATGTTCTTAACGTTTTTTATGCTCTTAATGTTCTTTCAGTTTCTGAGTAGCATAAAAGAGGGCCACCACACTGTTATATTAAATAAGACAACACAATGGAGAAACAGGGTGTAACCAAAATAATCTCATATAATGTAAAAGGGATCCTGAATCCAGTTAAAAGATCCAAGATTCTAGGCAAAATGAAAAAAGACAAAGCAGGAATAATATTTTTACAGGAAACCCACCTAACAGGCGTGGAGCACACTAAACTTAATAGACAAGGGTTTAAAATGATCTCTTCATCTTCATATAAGTCAGGAAGGAGGAGGGGTGTAGCTACATTGATCTCAACCAAAATTATATTTGAAAAAAAATCAGAACACAAAGATAAAGAAGGGAGATTCAGCATGGTACTTGGTCGGCTAGAGGGAGAAGATATCACCCTGCTGAATGTATATGCACCTCCAGGGACTAACTGGAAATTTTATAAAAATGTATTTGACCTAATGATAACTAAAGCCCAAGGTTTGGTGATATGTGGTGGAGACTTCAATCTAAGACTGAATCCATACTGGGATGCATCAGGTAATTGTCCACATTAAAATAACACTCAAAGTAGAAAAACTAGGATGCTACTAAATGAAATGGGAATCTGTGACGTGTGGAGGGAATTCAACCCCAGTGTAAAAGATTATACATTTTACTCAGCACCACATTCATCATACTCAAGGATTGACTATTTTTTTATGTTTAATAGAGACATTGGAAGAGTAAAAACATGTAAAATAGGACTGATGGATCTCTCTGACCACAGTCCGATCTATATGGACTTAAGTATCCAAAAATACACAAATAATACATTTTCTTGGAGGTTAAATTCAAATTTCCTGAAAGGACCACTGAAAGATGAATTGGAATCAGATATTCTCAGATATTTGGAAGAAAATTATAATGGAGAAATATCCCCTTTAATACTGTGGGACGCATGCAAAGCTGTAATAAGGGGAAAGATTATCGCAAAACTGGCAATCCAAATGAAACTGAGACGAGAAAAACTAATCACAGAGTCAGAACTTAAGAAACCAGAAAAAGAGCACAAAGACAACACTCATTCTAATGACTCGTTCAAAATTAAGGAAATTAAAAAACAAATAAATGAGATCTACACAATAGAAATCCAGAAGAAACTTACATTTCTGAAACAAAAATACTATGAAACGGGTAGCAAATTGGCAAAATTACTAGCCTATAAATTGAGGAAACAGCAAACGGAGAGAGCAATCTACAAAATCAGAGACCCAGTATCAAAGGAAATAAAATTTAGAATTCAGGATATTCTTAAAAGCTTCGAGAACTACTACAAGAACTTGTGCTCCCTCAAAAAAACATAAAAACGCATCCGAAGCCTTCCTAAATACATTAAACCTTCCCCAACTTACTGAGTCACAAAATAAAACACTATTGTCAGAAATACAACCTAAAGAATTAGAAAAAGCAATTATGAAACTTAAAGTTAACAAATCCCCAGGAGCAGATGGCTTTACAGCAGAGTGGTACAAAACCTTTAAACAGAAACTATCTCCTCTCCTCCTGAAAACATTTAACTATGTCCTCCACACAGGGGGAAATCCCCCCCTCCTGGAGAGAAGGGGTCATTGCAGTCATACCTAAACCTGAAAAGGATAAACAAGACTGCTCCAACTACAGACCAATCAGTGTGTTAAATCAGGACTATAAGCTTTTTACCACTATCCTTGCCAAAAGGTTAGAAAATATACTGACAGACTTAATTCATTTAGACCAAACAGGTTTTATAAGACAAAGACAGACACAAGATAACATTAGACACACTTTACACATAATTCATCATATAAAAAAATATAATTTAAATGCAGCCATATTGGGATTAGATGCTGAAAAAGCATTTGATTCGGTTGACTGGTCTTTCTTATATAGAATCTTATCCAGTTTCAATTTTCATAACAACTTCATTAGAACTACCCAGGCATTATATAAAAAACCGACAGCTAAAATAAGGATTTTTTTTTTTTTTTTTTCTCTCGGCGCCACACCAGTCGGCTGCCTTTTGCAACAGCGGCTCGATTCCGAGTCTTTTTCCCTTCCTCTCTCTTTTGATCCGTCTTTTTTTTTCACCCCACTTATATCACGGACACACAGATCGTCCTAAATGTCTCCTGAGCCGGTGGACGGAGCCACTGTTTATAGCAGGATACGATACAGCAGAGAACAGCTGCTAGCATTCAACCGCCACCCGGTCCCATTGGAAAAACTCGACATACCGAGAGAACTGAGGCGAAAACGCCGCGGCTGCCGGGCTGGAGTAAGGCGGAGGACAAAAAATATAAGGTACAGACCCTCCCTTCCATCTGTTGTCATGGGAAATGTACGGTCGATACTGGGAAAGTTAGATGAGCTAGCGGCTATCTCCCGTTATGATAGCACATACCGGGAGTGCTCTCTCCTTTTGTTTACTGAGACGTGGCTAACTGAACTAGCAGCAGATGCTAACATTGAGCTGGAGGGTTTTCACATGATACGAGCTGACCGAACACCAGACAGTGGCAAGGCTAGGGGCGGTGGAGTGATAATGTATGTTAACAACAACTGGTGCAGACCGGGACATATCACTGTTAAACAACGACACTGCAGCAAAGACATTGAGTTGCTAGCTGTTAGCATGAGGCCTACATATCTCCCGAGAGAACACTCACACGTGATCTGCATTGTTGTTTATGCAAATCCGACGGCGAACGCTGGGACAGCACGTGACGTCATCCATTCAGTAACCAGCAGGCTGCAGACAGAACACCCAGATGCTCTTCTCCTCATCTCAGGCGATTTCAACCATGTTTCACTGTCTCCCATTCTACCCACGTTCACCCAGTATGTCACATGCCACACTAGAGACAATAAAACACTGGATTTATTCTACGCAAACACTAAGGAGGCGTACACCTCATCACAACTCCCCCCACTCGGGAGATCGGATCACAACTTGGTTCATCTCCGGCCGGTGTACAAACCCCTAGTGCACAGACAACCTCCGGCCATGCACACTGTGGAGTTATGGTCTGAGGAGACAATGGACACCCTAAAGGGCTGTTTTGAAGCCACCGCCTGGAAGCAGCTCTGCGATCCACATGGTGAGGACATCGATGGCCTCATTCACACCTTCACGGGCTACCTCAGCTTCTGTGTGGACAAATCCGTTCCCACCAAGACCATACGGCGTCACTCAAACAACAAACCCTGGATCAACCCTGAGATAAAAACACTTCTGAGAGAGAAGAAGAGGATCTTCAGGTCAGGGAACAGGGAGATGCTGAAGTCCGTACAGAGGGAGCTGAGGAGAAAGATCAGAGAAGGCAAGGACAGCTTCAGGAAGAAGATGGAGGACAAGCTGCAACAGAGCGACATCAGCGGGGTCTGGAGAAACCTCAAAACCATCTCGGGGCTCCAGAATACCTCCCCCCAGGCCACAGGGGGCAGGGAGTGGGCGAACAACCTGAATCTGTTTTTCAATAGATTTGACCAACCGCCCTCCCCCCTGACTGCACAACAACCACTGCTGCCTCTAAAGAAATCAAGTCCTGCTGCCCACTCCCCACTCCACCAACACCCCCCCACTCCCAACACACAGCCCCCCATCCTGACCCTGACCAGGACCCAGGTGAGGACGGAGCTGAGGAAGATCAAGGCGAGGAAGGCGCCGGGACCGGACGGCATCAGCGCAAAGCTCCTCAAGTCCTGTGCAGACCAGCTGTGTGGGATTGTGACGTATATCTTCAACATGAGCCTGAAACTGGGGAGGGTACCACAGCTGTGGAAAACATCTTGTGTGGTACCTGTACCAAAAACTTCCCACCCCAAAGACCTGAACAGCTACAGACCGGTGGCCTTGACGTCCCACTTGATGAAGACCCTGGAGAGACTGCTCCTTGCTCACCTCCGCCCCCTGGTGGAACCAGCGATGGATCCACTCCAGTTCGCCTACCAGCATGGCATTGGGGTGGAGGATGCGGTGATCTTCCTCCTTCACCGTTCTCTGTCCCACCTGGAGACGCCCGGGAATATGGTGAGGATCATGTTCTTTGACTTCTCCAGTGCTTTCAACACCATCCAACCGATGATCCTGAAGGACAAGCTGCTGCGCGCAGGGGTGGACCAGCACCTGTCATCATGGATCCTGGACTACCTCACGAACCGGCCTCAGTTTGTGAGAACCCGGGACTGTGTGTCCGACACGATCATCAGTAGCACGGGGGCCCCCCAGGGAACGGTGCTGGCTCCCTTCCTGTTCACTCTTTATACTGCGGACTTCTCACACAACACAACACACTGCCATCTACAGAAGTTCTCTGATGACTCTGCGATCGTTGGCCTCATCTCCAATGGAGATGAAGCTGAGTACAGAGGGCTTATCCAGGACTTCGTGGACTGGTGCCATCGGAACTGCCTCCAGATCAACGCGAGGAAAACTAAGGAGCTGGTGGTGGACTGCCGCAGGCATGGGCAGCCCCTCACAGTACCAGTAAATATACAGGGAACAGACATCGAGATGGTGACATCCTATAAGTACCTGGGTATTCATCTGAACAATAAACTAGACTGGTCACACAATACTGATGCACTCTACAAGAAGGGACAGCGCAGGCTGTTCCTGCTGAGGAGACTCAGGTCTTTTGGTGTACAAGGGGCGCTGCTGAAGTCATTCTATGACACGGTGGTGGCATCAGCCATCACTTTTGGAGTGGTCTGCTGGGGCAGTGGCATTACTGCAGCCGATAGGAAGAGACTGAACAAACTGATTAAGAAAGCTAGCTCTGTCCTGGGGCAGCGCCTTGATCCGATGGAGGAGATAGGAGAGAGAAGGACGGTGGCTAAACTGTCATCTCTGCTGGAGTCCGAGTTCCACCCTATGCAGGACATACTGAATGCACTGAGGAGCTCATTTAGCAGCAGACTACATCATCCCAGGTGCACAACCGAGAGGTTTCGTAGGTCCTTCCTACCAACGGCTGTCAGACTGTACAACCTAAGCAGGGCTGCTCGCAGAGATAGCAAAAAGACGTAACAAACTAATAGTTTTTTGAATGCAAAAGATGCAATAGACTTACACAATGGTCCCCTCCGGCATACAACTAGGAACTTACCGGTCGCTATGGAGGGTGAGAATATGTATGGGCACATAATCATACCATGTAGGATAACTAAGTAGACGGTTATGCTGTTTCATTCCATCTAGCAACAATGCTCTGCACTGTGTGTGTTTATATATTTACATATTTATTCCATCTAGCTACAATGCTCAGCACTGGGTGTGTTTATATATTTATATATCTACATATTATTCCATCTAGCTACATTGCTCCGCACTGTGTGTGTTTATATACTTGCATATTTATTCCACCTAGCTGCAATGCTCCGTACTGTGGGTGTTTATATATTTACATATTTATTCCATCTAGCTACAATGCTCTGCACTGTGTGTTCATATATTCATATATTTATTCCATCCAGCTACAATGCTCTGCACTGTGTGTCTGTGTGTGTGTGTATATATATATATTTTATAGTAATACGTACATATGTATATTAGCTGCTCTTGCTTGCTTGTTTTTTTTTTTTTTTTTTTTTTTGTTTTTTTTTTTCTTGCCTTCTGATTGTTGCTCTGAGTGTTGCTATCCCTGTGCTGTTGCAATCCTGGAATTTCCCCTTTGTGGGACTAATAAAGGCTTATCTTATCTTATCTTATCTTAATGGTAAATTATCATCTTTTGAACTGGAAAGAGGATGTCTTCAAGGCTGCCCCTTGTCTCCACTGCTCTTTGCAATCTTCATAGAACCTCTGAGCCAATGGATAAGACAGAATCAAAAAATTCAAGGTATTACACTTGGGCAGAAGGAACATAAAATAGCACTCTTTGCTGATGACATTTTAATATACCTGGGGCAGCCGGACACCTCTTTTCCAGAACTAATCTCAGTTTTTTCAGAGTATGGAGATTTATCGGGGTATGAATTAAACATGCATAAAACCCAAATTTTAACATTCAGCTATGACCCAAATCAATATTTACTAAGCAAACTCAAAACTAACTGGGAGATGGAATCTATGAAATATCTGGGGATCAATATCCCGAAACAACTCAACAAAATTATAACACTAAACTATGATCCACTGATGGCAAAAATAAAATCTGATCTAGCAAGATGGAATATGATACCATTCTTAAGTACTGCACAAAGAATTGAAGCAGTCAAAATGAATATACTTCCACGTCTTCTATACCTTTTCCAAACAATACCGGTAGAACCTCCCAAAAAAACATGGCAAGAACTGGACAGAAGGATCTCAAGATTCACATGGCAGGGCAAGAGACCAAGAATCAGATATAGAACCCTACAGCTAAACAAAGACAAAGGTGGGCTCGCACTGCCAAATATCAGGGACTATTTTAAAGCCGCACAAATTAAAACTTTAGTAGAGATATGTAACCCAGTCTACACTGCACAATGGAAGGAGATGGAATGCCAAATAACAAGTGGCATCCCCCTACAGGTGATAATAGGGAACAATGCCTTACCTAAACTTTTGAATAACACTAACCCATGGATTCAGACCGCGCTAAAAATTTGGTTTAAAGATAGGGTTCTTTAGTTTGATTCTGACTATCGATTACTGCAATGGATTGCCTATGATCAAGACTTTACTCCTAATAAAACAGACACTAGATTTAAAAAGTGGAAAGAGAACGGACTGATAAAATATTACGATTTTTTTTAAAGGGCAAACTTTAAGAAGTTTTGAAGATTTGAAAAAACAAGGTCTAGTAAATCAAGACCTTTTCAGGTTCTTTCAGCTTAGACACCACATAAACAAAACACTTAAAAAGGAGGATTTGGAAAGGGCCCAGTCAGGTGTTCTGAAGGTCTTCTTAATGGCATATAAAGGGATCCCAGGGATCAGATACATTTCTAAAATATACCAAGGTCTTCATGACTTAAAAGGAGACAACACATCATTTATAAAAGAGAGATGGGAAAAAGAGGGGAATTTCACTTTACAACTGGAAATATGGGAAAAGCTAAATAAACAACAATGGAAAAGTACCTTACCCCTGCAGTGGAGAGAATTTTTATGGAAAAATTTGGTAAGATTTTTCAGAACACCTGCACAAAACAAATTTACTCATAATTTGTTTGGGCTGAATTGTTGGCGCTTGTGTGGTGAAGAGACTGCAAATCATTTTCATGTGTTTTGGTCATGCCCAGTTATCCACCAATATTGGACCAATGTACAGACAATATTGGGGAAAATATTCAAAATAACAGTTCCCTTTTCTTTTGTAACTTTGTATTTGGGTTTACTACCGGAATCACTGGAAAGACGAGGAGAAAAATACTTATTCAGTGTTTTAATATTGGCAAGTAAAAAAGCTCTAAGAAAAAAATGGATGTTGAAGGATTGTCCTACACCTGAAGACTGGATTAACGTGATTCAAGACATTTATTCGATGGAAAAGTTGACATTCGCACTGAGACAGGACATGGATGGGTTCTTGAACTTTTGGCAACCCTGGAACGCATATGTGTCTTCCATTAGATCTAATCTTTGACAAATACCATTTCAATAATGGCACCTCTCTTTGTTCCAATGCTACTTAGATACTCTTTTATTTATTTATTTTTTGCTCTTTTGTTTTGTTTTTGTTTTTCTTGTTTTGTTTTTTGCTTGTTTTTTGTTCTTTCTTTAATTTCTCTTTGTCTTTCACTTAAAAAAAGGGTGTTGTAATAATTTTTCCAATGTTGTCAAAAAACAAAAAAAAAGAGAACGTGATGAAAATGTAAACAATGAAATGCTGTAATGACATGTATACCCTTTACAAAAACTTAAATAAAAAAAAAAAGTAGTTTTGTTGCACTTTCGTGCTGTGCATGTACTTAAGTTCTGTATGTATTTTCATTCTAGAGTCCCACCATACGGTGAAGATCTGTTGAACTGGGACCAGCAGCACATCCAGTTGCTTCTCAGTGAGGCAAGAGAGCATGAAACGGGAACAGGTCAAGTGGACCCCTGATCAAGTGAGCACCCCAAGTGGGACCCAGGGTCCAATCTGTACATGTACAAGTATATTTTCAATCCAGTGATTTACAAACTGATTCAGAGCTTTCTAAAGCCTCATTCAAAACATCATAGTCCCACATACCTATTCTGTCTATTTTCATCTGGGGGCAGCCAACGGTGACGAGCTGCAGCGGTGAAGAAAAGTCTTTCGAAAGCAGAAACGGAGCCAAAACCTTCTCCGGGTCAGCTTAGTTGTCATCTTACATACAGCCATGGACAAAATTGTTGGTACCCCTCTGTTCATGAAAGAAAAACCCACAATGGTCACAGAAATAACTTTAGTCTGACAAAAGTGCTAATAAATAAAAATTCTATGAAAATTAACCAATGAAAATCAGACAGTGCTTTTGAATTGTGGTTCAACAGAATTACTTGGAAAAAACAAACTCATGAAACAGGCCTGGACAAAAATGATGGTACCCCTAGAAAAGATTGAAAATAATGTGACCATCGGGACATGTTCAACCAAGATGTGTCCCCTAATTAACATCACAGGTGTCTACAAACTTGTAATCAGTCAGTCGGCCTATTTAAAGGGTGACAAGTAGTCACTGTGCTGTTTGGTGACATGGTGTGTACCACACTAAACATGGACCAGAGGAAGCAAAGGAGAGAGTTGTCTCAGGAGATTAGAAAGAAATTTATAGACAAGCATGTTAAAGGTAAAAGCTATAAGACCATCTCCAAGCAGCTTGATGTTCCTGTGACTACAGTTGCACATATTATTCAGAAATTTAAGATCCACAGGACTGTAGCCAACCTCCCTGGACGTGGCTGCAGGAGGAGATGGATAATACGAATGGTAACAAAAGAGCCCAGAACAACCGCTAAACACATTCATGGTGAACTCCAAGGTCAAGGTACATCAGTGTCAGATCGCACCATCCGTCATCGTTTGAGCCAAAGTGGACTTCATGGGAGACGACCAAGGAGGACACCACTGTTGAAAACAAATCATAAAAAAGCCAGACTGGAATTTGCCAAACTGCATGTTGACAAGCCACAAAGCTTCTGGGAGAATGTCCTATGGACAGACGAGACAAAACTGGAACTTTTAGACTTCCGGTCTGGACGCCATGGCGACTGCAGCTTAACACTGAAGCTCTCAGACCCAATCCAGGATAACACCTTGAAAATCAAACTTAACGGATTTTTGGAGGAGTGAAAATCAAAAGACAAAATCATCATGTCTAAAGGAAAACAGAAGAAACTGAAATTTTCCAGGCCAGGACACGTATCGGCCGGAGAATCTGAACTGGAAGATCTCCGTTCAGAAGACGAGGAACTGGTGATAGCTAACAAAAAGGTTAGCCTGAAATCACTATTTGAGGAGCTACGATGATTTCGCCGAGAAGTTACAGCCGAATTTCGGGAATTCAGAGAAGAATTGAACAGGACAAACAGCAGAGTGGACCAGGCCGAGGACCGAATCTTGGAAACAGAAGAACGAATAAAAGTGCTCGAAGATTCTGTGCTGGACCTACGCAAAAGACAAGCATCTATAGAGGCTAAGCTAACCGACCAAGAAGGAAGACAAAGAAGAGACAACATAAGAATTCATGGTCTGATAGAAGGAGCCGAAAACGGTTTTAACTCAATGGTAGAATGCGTGGAATCCTTACTAAGAGAGAAATTGGATATTCCACAAACCACCGACTTGAAGATAGAAAAGGCACATCGTTCATTAGCCGCTAGGCCGGCGGCGGAAGCGCCCCCACGTTCAGTGTTGGTAAGATTTTCCAATTTCAAAATAAAACAAGAGGTTGTAAGACTGGCCTGGCAGAAAAAAGGATTTATGCACCAGGAGAGAAAAGTCTACGTGGAACACGATTACGCCCCGGAGGTCCTTAAAAAGCGCAGGGAATACAATGACGCGAAAAAGGTGTTAAGAGAGAAGAAATTGCGCTTTCAGACTCCATTTCCTGCGAAGTTAAGGGTCTTCTACGGCGATGAAACGTGTCTCTATAATTCGGCGGAAGAAGCAACAGCTGACATGGCGAAAAGAGGGCTCCCGGTAACGGTATTTAAACCCGCAACAGACCCGAGTGAGAAGATCAAAGCGCAAACATGGACAACACAAAGACCTTCAAAATCCACGGGCCAGCAGCGGGAAACCCAGCGCCAGAGCGTCGCGGATAAACTATCCGTTTTCAGGTTGGAATAGCGACCTTTTTTTTTTTTTTTTCCTCTTGAATCAATCCGCACATCCAACCCCCCTCATACAAGGTAACAAACATTAGAGGAGATGCGTATTCAGCATGTGGTAAAACATTTCATGGAACAGTCATAATATTTGAAACAAATAAGTCTTTGTAATAAAAAAAAAAAAAAAAAACTTGTTAAAATAGAAATGTGACAATAATCCACATGTTCTCCTCATACTAACAAATACTGTTTTTGCGTGAATGTTTGATGTGATGGGGGTGGGAGGGTGCACACAATTTCACAGGGTTTAGGCATAAAAGGAAAAAAAAATCATTACAAGTTTGGATTGGGTTCTGAAACTCACGTTAAAGGCATGGGGCAGCTTACAGAGGTAAGAGAGGGCCCTCAACACATAGCAGAGTTTGAGGAATTTCCCTCAGGGCCTTCACTCCATCAAGGCTCTTCCAGGGTCTTTAAAAAGACCTCAGCTCAGTAAGTTCTTCTGACAGCTTTTTGTTTTAAAGTTTTATACACTATGTTCTTAATGTTTTTCTTGTTTTTAATGTTCTTTCAGTTTCTGAGTAGCACAAATGAGGGCCACCACACAGTTATGCTAAACAAAACAACACAATGGAGAAACAGGGTGTAACCAAAATAATTTCATATAATGTAAAAGGAATCCTGAATCCAGTTAAAAGATCCAAGATTCTAGGCAAAATGAAAAAAGACAAAGCAGGAATAATATTTTTACAAGAAACCCACCTAACAGACGTGGAACACAATAAACTCAGTAGACAAGGGTTTAAAATGATCTCTTCATCTTCATATAAGTCAGGGAGGAGGAGGGGAGTAGCAACATTGATATCAACCAAAATTACATTTGAAAAAAAATCAGAACACAAAGATAAAGAAGGGAGATACAGTTTGGTAACTGGGCGGCTAGAGGGAGAAGATATCACCCTGCTGAACGTGTATGCTCCCCCAGGGGCTAACTGGAAATTTTATAAAAATGTATTCGACCTAATGATAACTAAAGCTCAAGGTTTAGTGATATGTGGTGGGGACTTCAATCTTAGACTGAATCCATACTGGGATGCTTCTGGTAATTCTCCACATCAAAATAACACCCAAAACAGGAAGACTCGGATGCTACTAAAAGAAATGGGAATCTGTGACGTGTGGAGGGAACTCAACCCCAGTGTAAAAGACTATACATTTTACTCAACTCCACATTCATCTTACTCAAGGATTGACTATTTTTTTATGTTTAATAGAGACATTGGAAGAGTAAAAACATGTAAAATAGGACTGATGGATCTCTCTGACCACAGTCCGATCTACATGGACTTAAATATCCAAAAATACACAAATAATACATTTTCTTGGAGGTTAAATTCAAATGTCCTGAAAGGACCATTGAAAGATGAATTGGAATCAGATATTCTCAGATATTTGGAAGATAACGATAATGGAGAAGTATCCCCTTTAATACTGTGGGATGCATGCAAAGCTGTAATAAGGGGAAAGATTATTGCAAAACTGGCAACCCAAAAGAAACTAAGACAAGAAAAACTATCCACATTAGAGTCAGAACTTAGGAACCTAGAAAAAGAACACAAAGGCAACACTCATTCTACTGACTCGCTCAAGATTAAGGAAATTAAAAACCAAATAAATGAGATCTACACAATAGAAATCCAGAAGAAACTTACATTTCTGAAACAAAAATACTATGAAGCAGGCAGTAAATCGGCAAAATTGCTAGCCTATAAATTGAGGAAACATCAAACAGAAAGAGCAATCTACAAAATCAGAGACCCACTATCAAAGGAAATAAAATTCAGAATTCAGGATATTCTTAAAAGCTTCGAGAATTACTATAAGAACTTATACTCCCACAAAAAACATAAAAACACATCCGAGGCATTCCTAAACACATTAAACCTTCCCCAACTTACGGAGTCACAAAATAAAACACTACTGTCAGAAATACATCCTAAAGAATTGGAAAAAGCAATTATGAAACTTAAAGCTAACAAATCCCCAGGAGCTGATGGCTATACAGCAGAGTGGTACAAAACCTTTAAACAGCAACTATCTCCTCTCCTCCTGAAAACATTTAATTATGTCCTCCACACAGGGGAAATCCCCCCCTCCTGGAGAGAAGGGGTCATTGCAGTTATACCTAAACCTGAAAAGGATAAACTAGAGTGCTCCAACTACAGACCAATCAGTGTACTAAATCAGGACTATAAGCTTTTTACCATTATCCTTGCCAAAAGGTTAGAAAATATACTGACAGACCTAATTCATTTAGACCAAACAGGTTTTATAAGACAAAGACAGACACAAGACAACATTCGACGCACTTTACACATAATTCATCATATAAAAAAATATAACTTAAATGCAGTCATATTGGGATTAGATGCTGAAAAAGCATTCGATTCGGTTGACTGGTCTTTTCTATATAGAATCTTATCCAGTTTCAATTTTCATAACAACTTCATTAGAACTATACAGGCATTATATAAAAAACCAACAGCTAAAATAAGGATTAACGGTAATTTATCATCATCTTTTGAACTGGAAAGAGGATGTCGTCAGGGCTGCCCCCTGTCTCCACTGCTCTTTGCAATCTTCATAGAACCTCTGAGCCAATGGATAAGACAAAACCAAAAAATTCAAGGTATTACACTTGGTCAGAAGGAACATAAAATAGCACTCTTTGCTGATGACATTTTAATATACCTAGGGCAGCCGGACACTTCTTTACCAGAACTAACCTCAGTTTTTTCTTTTTGTAATTTGAATTTTTATTGGGTTTTCAATTTAGAAAATAAAACAGGAACAAACAAAAAAAAAAAAAAAAAAAAGGAAGTATACCCAGTGAGAGGATAAAACATTCCATTTCCACCCTAATACTCTTAAAATGATTAGCTTAATCTACTACACCTATAAAGGTAAGAAAGGGTCCCCACTTATTATAGAAGCTGTCCATCTTGTCCAAAAGTTTATATGAAAGGCGTTCTAGTGCAGCAAGCTTGCCCAACTCCCTGAGCCATTGAGCTATGGGTGGGGCAGAGGAAGATTTCCAGTAAAAAGTGATCAACTTTCGGCCCAGCATCAAAGCAGTCTGAATCCACTCGGCATCAGAGATTGGGTCCTGAATCATTGATGGATCCCCAAGGACAAAAAGTCTCTGAGTAAATGGCACTTCTTGCTTAACAATTGTCATAATATGTCTATGGATCTGCAACCAAAAGTCTTGTATAACCGAACAACTCCAAATCATATGGATTAATGTCCCCTCCCCCTGTAGACATCTCCAGCAGCTTGAAGAGTGAATGAGATTCGCTCTCAACATTTTACGAGGTGTCCAGTAAAATCGATTCAAAATTTTAAATTGAACAAGTCTGGTTTTCAATTCCCTAGACACTTTCTTCCCATTCTTTAAAATATTTGCCCATTCAACATCAGTAAATTGTGAATTCAGATCTTTTTCCCATACATGTTTAAGGAATGTAGAGTCTTTATTTGAGCTCTTAAGGAGCATTAAATAGAAATTTGAGGCCTTAGATCTTTTGCCACAGGAACTCAAAGCCTGGATGAGCCAATCTACATCAGGAGGAGGGGTAGTTGTAGATCCAAAGACTTGACACAGCAGATGTCGAAGTTGTAAATATTTCCAAAACTGATTCTGTGGTAGTCCATACTGTGCCCGTAGAACATCAAATGATTTGAGAGCTCCCCCTTCATATAGATCTTTTAACATCAAGATGTCCTTTTTCACCCAGATTTTCCACATAAATGGGGATTTTCCAATATGGAGACTTGGGTTAAGCCAAATAGAAGCCATAGAATGAAGATGAGAGCTAAACTCTAGTATAGAAGCAACTCTCTTCCAAACGTATTGTAAAAAGGATATAATAGGATGCGACTGAAATTCAGAAGAAAGTTTAATTGTGATTAGATGTACTAGGGGAAGAGGGCTGCTCAAGTAACTCTCCAAATAAAACCAAGGGGGAGCTCTCTCAGGGGGGAGAGCCCAATGAATCAAATGTCTAAGACTAAAAGCGTAATGATATAAAACCAAATTTGGGACCCCCAAACCTCCTGAATCTATAGACTTCTGCAATCTCTTCAACTTTAATCTAGGGCGCTTACCATTCCATAAAAACTTATTGCACAACCTATCAAATTGTCGAAAATACCTAACTGGGATCCTAAGAGGAAGAGATTGCAGAAGGTAATTAAATCGGGGTGCACAAATCATCTTAATAACATTGACCTTGCCCCAGAGAGACAAAAAAAGAGGTGACCACCTTTCTATGTCTATTTTAAATTTTTCAAGCAAGGGCTCAAAATTAATCTGAATCAGATCTGATAAAGTGTGAGGAAACAGGATGCCAAGATATTTAATTCCTAATTTTGGCCAAGAGAAGCCTATATTTTGACCAAATGTAAACAGTGTTTTAGGGCAATAAGATGTTAGAGGGAGAATTTCTGATTTTATCCAGTTAACTCTATAACCAGACAAACGTGAAAATTGGTTAATAATTTTAAGGAGAGCTGGAATTGATTTTTGAGGTTGTGTAATCAGTACCAATGCATCATCAGCATACAGCATTATCTTATGGGTACTGCCATGGACCTGAATACCTGGAAACTTGCCGTCTTTGCGGATAGCAACAGCTAATGGTTCTAATGCCAAAGCAAAAAGCAGGGGACTTAAAGGGGAGCCCTGGCGCGTACCCCTATAAAGTCTAAAAGACTGTGATGTAACTCGATTTGATATCACTGAAGCTCTAGGTTCATTATATAGTAATTTAATCCAAGAAAGAAACTTTGAACCAAAACCAAAGGTCTCTAGAGTTGCAAAGAGATACTGCCACTCAACCCTGTCAAATGCTTTTTCAGCATCCAGGGAGAGGGCTGCCACTGGAGAAAGGTGTGCAAGTGAAGGATCATTTTGAACTAACCATATGATATCAATAAATCGCCTAATATTGTCTGCCGCACCCCTGGAACGAATAAAACCCACCTGATCAGGATTTATAAGAGATATCATTACTTTATCTAATCTTAATGCCAAAATTTTGGAGAGAATTTTACAGTCACAGTTTATAAGACTAATTGGTCTATAATTTTTACATTCTAACGGATCTTTATTGCTTTTTAAAATAAGCGAAATGAAAGCCTCTGTTAAAGAAGGGGGCAGACGGCCTTGTTCAAAGGATTCCGCAAACATTTCTAAAAGTAAAGGAGAAAGCTCATCAACACAGGCCTTGTAAAATTCTGCAGTGAATCCGTCAGGGCCCGGTGCCTTTCCAGTCGGGAGGCTCTTAATAACTTTCACAATTTCCTCTTTAGTAATTGGGGCGTCAAGTAAATCTATTTGTTCCTTCGTTAGGGAGGGCAGAGATAGGGATGATAAAAATGCATAGATCTCTTGAGATCCAGCCTCCATTTCAGAAGAATAAAGCGAGGTGTAAAATTCTCTGAAAGCACCATTAATTTCATTTAAGTCTGACACCAAAGTACCATCCTGTGTCCTAATAGCAGATATAGTACACTGAGCTTCTTTCATTTTAATATATCTAGCCAGCATTTTGCCAGCTTTATCCCCCTCCTCAAATTGTTTATGCCTAAGACGAAATAGGGAAAATTCAACTTTTTGTGTTAGAATTGAATTCAGCTCATACTTAAGCTTCAGAAGGGGTGACAAATTTACTAAATTTGTGTCTTGTTTGAATGAAGTCTCTAATATAGCTATTCTCCTCTCCAAATCAATCTGTTTAGCAATGTTAGTTTTCTTTTTAAAAGATGCATATTGAATAATATGTCCCCTAATAAATGGCCTCCCAAGCAACACTGGCAGAGGGAGCAGAATCCCAGTTTGTCTCAAGATATAAGGAGATCTCTGCTTTCAAAGAGGACACAAAATCTAGATTAAAAAGAAAGCTTGAATTAAGCCTCCATCTAGAATTTTTTTTCAACTGACAAGGCGGGATCATATGTAAAAAAACAGGGGCATGATCTGACAGTATTATGCTACCAATGAAGCTCGAATTTACAGAAGAGACAGAAAATTTTGACATTAAAAAATAATCAATCCTGGAAAACACATTATGAGCAGTGGAATAAAAAGTGTAATCCCTTGTGGACGGATTAAAAAGCCGCCAAACATCTACCAAAACAATTGCATTGCACATGTCTTTCAATATAGAGCCAGATTTAGATGAACGCTGTGAGGGGGTGCTCCGATATAAAATATTGTCCACGACCTGATTAAAATCCCCACCTACTAAAATGGGATCATTACCCATTTCGCTTAATTCGTGTTCCAATTGTGCAAAAAATGCACAATCAACTATATTTGGTGCATAAACATTAGCGAGTATCATCCTATGGCCCTGAATTTCTATAAGAATTATAAGGAGTCGTCCATCATCATCACTAACCTCTTTTAGACACTTGAACTGCAAATGTTTATGAAAAAGGATTGCTACCCCCCTGCTCTGGCCATTACCGCAAGACGAAAACCCATGGCCCACCCAGTCCCGACAGAGTTTTTTAGATTCTGTTTTAGTGAGGTGGGTCTCTTGAAGCAACGCTACATCCACTTTTTTTGATTTAATAAACGCCAAAAAATTTTTCCTCTTAATTGGGTGGTTAAGGCCCTTAACATTCCAAGTAATAAGGTTAAGAAAGCGCTGACAATTAGCCAACATCATAAACGGTACATATTACCATCCAAAATATCCAGCAATTCTCCAGCAAAAACCCCCTCACTGGGCAAAAGTCAAACATAATAAAAATTAAAAATACAGAAAAAAAAAAGAAAAAAAAACGAAAACCACTTAATCATAAAGTAACATAATCGGTGACCTGAAACCAATGTCACCCATCGGTGCACAAAAACCGCACCAACCAAAGAAAAGAAAATAAAAAACTCTAGGACCGTGACTGTGAACAGTGCAACAAACTTAGGGAGAGCCGCAACATCGCAGCAGCCTCATGCCTACAGATAATACAGCGTGGGCAGTAAAAAAAAAATGGAACCTTAAATTAATACTTCATCAAATCCTCCGTCAAAAATATATAACAAATAAACATATAGCATATATTTATACCATTGTTCATCAATGTCTCACGGTAGTGAAAGAATCAGGTTCAATGCTTTTTTAGGGTCAGTGAACTCCTGTTTACCACTTGCCAACTTCACAACGAGAACTGCAGGGTACCTGAGAGAGAATGCAATCTTCTTCTGGTGCAGCAGGAGGTTCTACCGGTATTGTTTGGAAGAGATATAGAAGACGTGGAAGTATATTCATTTTGACTGCTTCAATTCTTTGTGCAGTACCCAAGAATGGTATCATATTCCATCTTGCTAGATCAGATTTTATTTTTGCCACCAGTGGATCATAGTTTAGCGTTATAATTTTGTTGAGTTGTTTCGGGATATTGACCCCCAGATATTTCATAGATTCCATCTCCCAGTTAGTTTTGAGTTTACTTAGTAAATATTGATTTGGGTCATAGTTGAATGTTAAAACTTGGGTTTTATGCATGTTTAGTTCGTACCCCAATAAATCTCCATACTCTGAAGAACAAAAAAACAAAAAAAATAAATAAAATGAATAAAAATAAGAGTATCTGAGTAGCGTTGGAACAAAAAGAGGTGCCATTATTGAAATGGTATTTGTCAAAGATTAGACCTGATGGAAGACACATGCGATCCAGGGTTGCCAAAAGTTCAAGAGCCCATCCATGTCCTGTCTCAGAACTAATCTCAGTTTTTTCAGAGTATGGAGATTTATCAGGGTACAAATTAAACATGCATAAAACCCAAGTTTTAACATTCAACTATGACCCAAATCATTATTCACTAAGCAAACTCAAAACTAACTGGGAGTCGGAATCTATGAAATATCTGGGGGTCAATATCCCGAAACAACTCAACAAAATTATATCACTCAACTATGATCCACTGGTGACAAAAATAAAATCTGACCTAGCAAGATGGAATATGATACCATTCTTGGGTACTGCACAAAGAATTGAAGCAGTCAAAATGAATATACTTCCACGTCTTCTATACCTTTTCCAAACAATACCGGTAGAACCTCCCAAAAAAACATGGCAGGAGCTGGACAGAAGGATCTCAAGATTCATATGGCAGGGCAAGAGACCTAGAATCAGATATAGAACCTTACAGCTAAACAAAGACAAAGGTGGGCTCGCGCTGCCAAATATCAAGGACTATTTTATAGCTGCACAAATTAAAACTTTAGTAGAGATATGTAACCCAGTCTACACTGCACAATGGAAGGAGATCGAATGCCAAATAACAAGTGACATCCCCCTACAGGCGATAATAGGGAACAATGCCTTACCTAAGCTTTTGAATAACACTAACCCGTGGATAGAGACCCCGCTAAAAATTTGGTGTAAGATAGTCAGAGAGAATCAAACTAAAGAGCCCTATCGACTTCTGCAATGGATTGCCTATGATCAGGACTTTACTCCTAATAAAACAGACACCAGATTTAAAAAGTGGAAGCAGAAAGGGCTGATAAAATATTACGATTTTTTTAAAGGGCAAATCTTAAGAAGTTTTGAAGATTTGAAAAAACAAGGCCTAATAAATCAAGACCTTTACAGGTTCTTCCAGCTTAGACACCACATAAACAATATACTTAAAAAGGAGGATTTGGAAAGGGCCCAGTCAGGTGTTCTGAAGGTCTTCTTAATGGCATATAAAGGGATCCCAGGGATCAGATACATTTCTAAAATATACCAAGGTCTTCAAGACTTAAAAGGAGACAACACATCTTATATAAAAGAGAGATGGGAAAAAGAGGGGAATTTCACTTTACAACTGGAAATATGGGAAAAACTAAATAAACAGCAATGGAAAAGTACCTCATCCCTGCAGTGGAGAGAATTTGGATGGAAAAACTTGGTAAGATTTTTCAGAACACCTGCACAAAACAAATTTACCCATAAGGGATTGAACTGTTGGCGCTTGTGTGGTGAAAAGACTGCAAATCATTTTCATGTGTTTTGGTCATGCCCAGTTATCCACCAATATTGGACCAATGTACAGACAATATTGGGGAAAATATTCAAAATAACAGTTCCCTTTTCTTTTGTAACTTTGTATTTGGGTTTACTACCGGAGTCACTGGAAAGACGAGGAGAAAAATACTTATTCAGTGTTTTAATATTGGCAAGCAAAAAAGCTCTAACTAAAAAATGGATGTTGAAGGACTGTCCTACACCTGAAGATTGGACTAACGTGATCCAAGACATTTACTCGATGGAAAAGTTGACATTCGCACTGAGACAGGACATGGATGGGTTCATGAACTTTTGGCAACCCTGGATCGCATATGTGTCTTCCATTAGATCTAATCTTTGACAAATACCATTTCAATAATGGTTCCGCTCTTTGTTCCAACGCTACTCAGATGCTCTTTTATCTTTATTTACTTACTTTTTCTTTTTGTTTGTTTTTTGCTGGTTTGTTTGGTTTTTTTTTTTGTTTTTTGTTTTTTGTTTCTTTTTCTCTTTAATTTCACTTTTTCTTTCACTTTAAAAAAAAAAGGGGTGTTGTAAGAATTAATCTTCCAATGTTGTCAGATATCAGAAAATAAGGGAACATGTGATGAAAATGTAAACAATGCATTGCTGTAACGACCTGTATACCCTTTACAAAAACTTAAATAAAAAAAAAAAAAAAACTGGAACTTTTTGGCAAGACACATCAGCTCTATGTTCACAGACACAAAAATGAAGCATACCAAGAAAAGAACACTGTCCTTACTGTTAAACATGGAGGCGGTTCTGTTATGTTCTGGGGCTGCTTTGCTGCATCTGGCACAGGGTGTCTTGAATCTGTGCAGGGTACAATGAAATCTCAAGACTATCAAGGTATTCTAGAGAGAAATGTGCTGCCCAGTGTCAGACAGCTTGGTCTCAGTCGCAGGTCATGGGTCTTGCAACAGGATAATGACCCAGAACACACAGCTAAAAACACCCAAGAATGGCTAAGAGCGAAACATTGGACTATTCTAAAGTGGCCTTCTATGAGCCCTGATCTAAATCCTATTGCGGTGCGGTGGTGCAGTGGTTTGCACTGCGGCAGCACAGCAACTCACCCTTGGCCATGGGATCCCTGGTTCGATCCCAGCCCCTGACCAACAGTGATCTGTGTGGAGTTTGCATGTTCTCCCCATATCTGCGTGGGTTTACTCCGGGATTTCTCCGGTTCCTTCCCACAGGCCAAAAACATGCAGGTTAGGTTAATTGGAGACTCTAAAGTGGCCCTAGGTGTGAATGTGTGTGTGAATGGTTAAGGGATAGCACCGTACCGTGGCTGCTTCATCCATCCAGGTGGATGCCCTCAATTTCCCCTCTGGGGATCAATAAAGTATACAAAGTAAAAGTAAAGTAAAAGGTTGTGCAACAAAATATTAAGTTAAGGGTACCATTGAAGAGGATGATAAAATAAAGGCAGCATTGGATTTTTAAATAGCTTTATTATCACCCGCCTTCATCAGAACTCGGCTGCAGCCCATGGCTTGAGCAGGCTGCAGCTTCATTCCTCCAGCTCTCAAAGAGGGGACACGTGTGTATCTCCTCACAGTACAGAAATCAAGATGCAGTAGTCAGAGTGAGAGGCAGAATCACAACTTGGCACAGCATTTATACCCAACTCAAACAATAGATCAAAGGACCTTCACAGCAGTCAATCTGGCATTTGCATATCAAAGGAACAGACAGGATGCATGAGCACAATGCATGGATAACACATGGATGATACATTAACTCAAAGCAGTGACATGCATAACCGGCAGACTGTAGCAGAAACAACCAGAATGTGAGGTGATTGTCTTTAGCCTGTTGTGGGGGTTAAATCAAACCGCTACACTGCTCCCCCCCAGAGGGCACGGTAGGGGACCGTGACCTCGATGTTGCAGTTTGGCCAGCGAGCAGGGAAAAGCTCTGTGCAGGAGGAGGGGGGGGGTAGCAAATGCTGACCGGGCGTGGGAAAATCGTTCGAGTCGCGCCAAAAGTGTTTGCTGCTCCACGATGTCCCGTCTGAACATGCGGAGATCAGAAGAAGGAAAAAATTAGTCTCTGACTCCTCTCGTGGCCATGAAGAAAAGCAGGAGCGGCGGTAAGAAAAAAATGAAAGCAGAGGGACTGGCGTGTTGACTTTAGGGCAGGCGCAACCCTAAAGCCTCGGGAACCGCAGACAGCTGAATTCCCCTTGTGTGCCGTGGCTAAGACCATAAAATCCAGTGAGCAAGCTGCGGGCCTCAGGTGTACAAGCAAGCCTGAAGGGCCAGTGTGCAGCAGAAGGAAGGCGGTCGGAAGAGCCGTATTTGTCCCGTGCGTGGTGCGCCGTTCTCGTCACCCCCGGTGCGCGTGCCGGGGCTCCGTGCGTGGGTGGGCCCGCTGGAGAGGAAATCGGGGTCGGAAACTTGGTGGAGATTGGCACAGTCTGCGCCGAAAAACATCTCTGACGAGCCGTGGCTGCAGATTAGTCATGGTGCGTTCAGGTCCACGTGTGCTCCGTCGGCCATGGGAGTCGCCCGCATGTGCTCTCATGTGGAGGAGCTGCGCGGCCGGTCCCGCGTGGATGTGCCGATCTCGGCGAGGGCGCGCCATGGTGTTCTCTGCCGCTTACCCGGTCTTGGTTGATGTCCTGAGAGCAGTTCGCCCGCCGTGGGCTCTGCGTCGAGGCCTCCCTGAGGCAGCAGGGAGGGCAGACCAGTCAGGCCACTGCGACGGAGCATTCATGCCCAGGTGCTGCGTTCGCTGGCCGCTCATTTTCTTCAGTCTTGGGTCGCCAGCGTGGCTGTTCAGATCAGAAGGTTGCGTTTGCACAAAACGTGTGCATTCCGGGGTCACCAGTGAAGAGGATGATAAAATAAAGGCAGCGTTGGATTTTTAAATAGCTTTATTATCACCCGCCTTCATCAGAACTCGGCTGCAGCCCATGGCTTGAGCAGGCTGCAGCTCCATTCCTCCAGCTCTCAAAGAGGAGACAGTGTGTGTCTCCTCACAGTACAGAAATCAAGATGCAGTAGTCAGAGTGAGAGGCAGAATCACAGCTTGGCACAGCATTTATACCCAACTCAAACAATAGATCAAAGGACCTTCACAGCAGTCAATCTGGCATTTGCATATCAAAGGAACAGACAGGATGCATGAGCACAATGCATGGATAACACATGGATGATACATTAACTCAAAGCAGTGACATGCATAACCGGCAGACTGTAGCAGAAACAACCAGAATGTGAGGTGATTGTCTTTAGCCTGTTGTGGGGGTTAAATCAAACCGCTACACCATCATTTTTGTCCAGGCCTGTTTCATGAGTTTGTTTTTTTAAAATAATTCTGTTGAATCACAATTCAAAAGCACTGTCTGATTTTCATTGGTTAATTTTCATAGAATTTTTATTTATTAGCACTTTTGTCAGATTCAAGTTATTTCTGTGACCATTGTGGGGTTTTCTTTCATTAACAGAGGGTACCAACAATTTTGTCCACGTGTGTATATATATTTTTACACTTCTTGGTGACTGGGGAAAGTCTTTCCAACAGTTTCACACAAATTCTTGTTGTTCTCCTTCATGTTTACAAATCACTGGATTGAGAATGTACAGGTACATCTCAAAAAATTAGAACATCATGAAAAAGTTCAATATTTTTTGTCACTCATTTCAGAAAGTGAAACCCATATATTATATAGATGCATTACACAGAGAGTGATATATTTCAAATGTTTATTTATTTTAATTTTGATTATGGCTTACAGCCTGTGAAAACCCCAAATTCAGTTTCTCAAAAATTTAGAATATTACATAAAATTAATTTTAAAAAATAGTTTTTAAATGGAAATGTTGGCCGACTGAAAAGTCTGTCCATGTACATGCTCAATACTTGGTCAGGGCTCCTTTTGGTTTAATTACTGTATCAATGTGGCGTGGCATGGAGGTGATCAGCCTGTGGCACTGCTGAGGTGTTACGAAGGTCCAGGTTGCTTTGACAGTGACCTTCAACTCGTCTGCATTGTTGGGTCTGGTGTCTCTAATCTTCCTCTTGACAAGACTCCATAGATTCTCTATGGGGTTTACGTCAGGAGAGTTTGCTGGCCAATCAAACACAGTGATGCCATGGTCAGTAAACCAGGTTTTGATACTTTTGGCAGTGTGGGGGGGTGCAAAGTTCTGCTGGAAAATGAAATCAAGTTCTCCATAAAGCTTGTCAGCAGAGGGAAGCATGAAGTGCTCTAAAATTTCCTGGTAGACGACTGTGCTGACTTTGGTCTTGATGAAACACAGTGGACCAACACCAGCTGATGACATGATTCCTCAAATCATCACTGACTGTGGAAACTTCACACTAAACCTCAAGCAACTTAGATTCTGTGCCTCTCCACTCTCTCTCCAGACTCTGGGACTTTGATTTCCAAATGAAATGCAAAATTTACTTTTATTTGAACAGAGGTTATCTGCTGATGTTTATCCACTGTGTTTTATCAAGACCAAAGTCAGTGCAGTCTTCTACCAGAAAATTTTAGGGCACTTTAGGCTTCCCTCTGCTGACAAGCTTTACGGAGAAGCTGATTTCATTTTCCAGCAGAACTTTGCACCCCCCACACACACTGCCAAAAGTATCAAAACCTGGTTAAATGACCATGGCATCACTGTGTTTGATTGGCCAGCAAACTCTCCTGACTTAAACCCCATAGAGAATCTATGGAGTATTGTCAAGAGGAAGATGAGAGACACCAGACCCAACAATGCAGACGAGCTGAAGGCCACTATTAAAGCAACCTGGACCTTCATAACACCTCAGCAGTGCCACAGGCCGATCACCTCCATGCCACCCCACATTGATACAGTAATTAATCCAAAAGGAGCCCCGACTAAGTATTGAATGTGTACATGGACATACTTTTCAGTCGGCCAACATTTCGATAAAAAACTATTTTTTTTAAATTAATTTTATGTAATATTCTAATTTTTTGAGAAAATGAATTTCAGGTTTTCATGGGCTGTAAGCCATAAACATCAAAATTAAAATAAATAAACACTTTAAATATATCACTCTCTGTGTAATGAATCTATATAATATATGGGTTTCACTTTCTGAAATGAGTGACAAAAAATATTGAATTTTTTCATGATATTCTAATTTTTTGAGATGTACATGTACAGATTGGATCTTGGTGTCCACTTGGGAGTGCTCACTTGGTCAGGGGTCCACTTGACCTGTATCCTATGAAACTATCTTGTGAAGGGAGGAGATGGCTCAGAGTGCTGCCTTCAGTCAAGCGTTCCTTGGTGTGCTGGGGCACCTTACGAAGGCGATGAGTCAGCATGTGTGGCCGGCATGTGTGACCCATTCTTAGTTTTTTTTTTACAGTATAAAGTTTGAATTTTGCACATTCTAAATAATCTGGATTTTGCTGGTGATTGTAATAAACAATTTAGTGACATGTGTTTGCATGATGATGTTCTATTTTGTCTGTTAAGACTCTGGTGGGAAGAGTCAACAGTATAAACCATTTATCAGTGACGTTGAAAATAATGGCTCATTTTTAGGAAGAAGTAACCAAAAACAATTATTTTATTTACTGAAGACTGTATTGTTGGATGTGCCAGTGCAGAAGACGCTGCACACTTTAGTGATAGCACCAGTATATGGAGGAATTCTGGGTATATTAGCATCTGTACAGTGATCCCTCACTTATCGCGTTTAATGGGGACCAGAACCGACCGCGAAAAGTGAAAAACCGCGAAGTAGCGTCAAGGGCGTCACAAGCACTATTTTGCACAAAAAGGCACAAGAGAACAGCGAAAAGTGCCACTAAGCAACACAAGCGATAAAGAACAATGAATGCGGTCTTCCTTCGCTGGGTATGGGTGCTCGGCAGGGAGAGAAGCTGGGTAAAACGTCTCGGCCAATCAGCTTGCGAGATTCCCGAGCGGCGAAGAGGTGGGCGGAGAGGAGTGGAGCGGTGGTCAGAGAGGTGGATTTTGAGTTGTGCGGGCTCTCTGTGTTGATACCTGATGTTCTAATGTAGTCTCCCTGCCTTCTGCTAGCGCCCGGGCAACTTTCGTGCCATTTTTTCTCAATTCTGAATTTTTGATGAATATTTTTGAAAAATCCTCGATGCACTGAGGGCGCGAAAGGTGAAAGGCGAAGTAGCGAGGGATCACTGTATTTCCTAATAATGAGTTGGGGTTTAATGGGATTTAACATGGTTTAACACAAACTACTTTATGGTTCATAATTCTGTTGACAGACTTACACCAAACCAAAAGTGATTTCTCAAACTGCTGGATTATTTAGATAGCTTTCCCAATCTTTTAGCATTTAATTTGTCACTAAATCTTGGTAACCTTCACAAATAAAACGTAAACAAAAGTGGAGACATATCTCCAAAAGGCACAAACGTTTATTGTAAAAATTCTTAGTGCAATACAAAAGGAGTACATGGTACATTAGTCACACATGAAATATATATTTATACAGTACATGTAAATCCATGTATTTTCCATGTAACCTTGTGACTGCATTATTTTAATTGCTTTTAATCCTAGATGAAGTTTGTTTTGGGGTAAAAATGCATCATAATTGTTAAATGTATCTTATTATACCTAACTCTGTACTGCTTACCTGTTGAAATGTATATTTTACGGCTAATATAACCCCATAACTATAATATGGCACCTGGTGATCAATTTTTGGCAGCTGATCACTTTTTGCCACGACACCACTGGCTGGAGCAGGTACATCCCATGATGTCTCAACAGTCTCTCCATGATTTTCACACAGATCAGAGCAATTTACAGCACAGGAAGCTAAACGTTTCTACCGGCATTCTGAAGTTCTGCAATCGCTATGGTTCGTGAAGCTGGGGTGACATCCCATTACTGAGAGGATCGGTTGAACACCCAGACTTACGGTTTGAAGCGATAATTTTGCTGTAAGAGAGCCATCTGCAACACACACACAGAGCATACATATTTTAGTACCCAATAGCGATAATTTGCCGTGATTACAATGGAGTACAGGGGACTTATTAGTGCTAACTAGCATTAGCAATCATTAGCTTACCTTCATATGTGATCTAGTTTGTATCCTCACGTCTTCTGCTGCTCCATGGCTTCCTGAACTCTCCAGTACTTTTCCAGTGTTTCCTCTCGCCATCTGTAGCCTTCTCTGGCTCTCCTTTTTTGCCTTTACTTTGACAAAAAGCCAGCCAGCAGCAGGCTCGTCTCCATATCCATCTTGTGTTTTTCTTGTCACATACTGTACAAACTATGTCATGGGAGTGTCGGGCCACCTTGCTGTAAAGATCTCACTCACTTTAGGTGGTGTTCAGTCGTAATGAAAAACGAACAACACCGTGGCTAGTCGGACTGAGTACGTGCTAGTGGAATTTTTATTATTCTCAACACAGGGTCCAGGCTATTTGCCATCCAAAATGGCAGAAAAACAATGTGGCGCTTGACCACTGACGTCATGTGCAACCCCTCTATAGGGCCATCCACAAAAAGCATGTTAAAGATATCTTTATAAAATTATAGTTTTAAAAATCTTTACCTTTTTGTTTCTTTACCTTTTCGTTGTCGTGCTCCATTTCCCTGCGTACTTGTTCGCTGAGCTGCAGATCCACTTTTGTTTCCCCAAAGGTTTAAAAGTACTGTTGCTTGTGAGTGTGCGGCTGGCGGCTGTGCTTTGGTGTCTCGCTGATGCCTTGGTTAAGGCCCTACCACACCTAGACATTTAGGCAGCGTTTACAAAACGTATGGAAAAAAATTTGGAGAATATGTTGGCGTACATTGAATCAGTTATGGCTAAGTTTTGTCTAAGTTAAGAGCACACTGAAGCACGCTGGTATACAGCATTGTTCACTGAGCTCCTCTGACAATTCATTTTCAGCGTGCTGAAAATTTTCCGACGTATCCGCAGCATATGGCTGATACGTCCGGCATTTGCGGAGCAAAGATTGTAGGGAAGTTAGGCGTTTGTTCACACACGTTACTTGTCAGCAACTCATAGTTACAAGTCAAAATATGTCAAGATTAATGTCTAGCATACTCAAAAATTATTTCTAACATGATTAACTCTCTTTGAACCCATGTGTAACTTGCTGAACAGGTTTCTAACTTAAAACTACCATATAATGGCGTATTTGCAGCATTGGTTCACAGGAAAAATCCATACAGAGCTCAGCTGCTGCCTGCAGTGCGTACACACACAGAGAGAGCTAAACACACGTACTTGTTTGTATAATGGGACCTGTCGGGGATGTCTGAGCACTTTCAAGCTGCAGGATAAAGATCCAAATTGCTGTTTAGCCCCCCCCCCCCATGTTTTTTTTTTTTTTACATTTGACTGAAGTCTGTACCATCAGCTGTCCAGTGTTGTTCTGATAGATGGACCAAAATGTCAGAACACTGGAGGAGGTGGATCCAATCAGCTTATTGCCTGAAGTGCAGAGCACAGCTATTGTCCATGATAAATCACACTTTGCTGTTGGCTGTGCCTCCCAGCAAAAGCACACTCCATGCATTATCTTGTTTTTTTCACTTTATTGAAAATAAACTTTTTTATCACCATCAGTTCGCGTGCCTTTGAGCCAGGTTGTGGCAACTGTCATCTGATGTTCCTGATGCGTCACATCAACTGTATAAGGCGTGACTGACCTGACAGATTTGACACCTCTGCCAAGCCGATCACATCCCCCGCCGTGGTCTTTGGAGGGGAGAATCATCTGGATTGAACAGAGATGATCTCTTGCACACCTACGATTCATGGATTGAGAGGCAATGGCAGTTTGGCATGACCGCGCTACGCAGAAGTTAGGATAAGCTATGCAGAAGTTAGACTGTTGTTGGGCATAAGTTGTGAATGTTGACAACACATTAAGCATTAGTTGGTTTAAGTTACTTGTAAGTTATGGAAATATTCTATACAAGTTACTAATACGTTATGTATATGTCCAAGTCGTTATGGATACGCAATGCATACGGCCAAAAGTCAAAATTTTGGGGACGGCAGTGGCTCAGGAGGTAGAGCAGGTCGTCCAATAACCACATGGTTGGCGGTTCAAATCCCGCTCTCCCCAGATATCCTGCCGTTGTGTCCCTGGGCAAGACACTTCACCCCAATTGCTCCTGGTGAGTCTGGAAGCGCCATGTTAGGCAGCATGCCACCATCAGTGTGTGAATGTGTGTGTGAATGGGTGGATAGCAGGATCTGTAAAGCGCTTTGGTCATCAAGAGATGAGAATAAAAGGGCTATATAAGTGAATGCCATTTACCATACTGTATCCAATCGTTTTAGACCAATTGTTATAGGTTTGCCAATTGCTGGATAAATTCATCATGCTGTGACAGTAGACGGCTCAAGTTTGCAAACCCTGTCTGGCTTCAAGTATCTACTCGATCAGTTGTAAACAACAGGAATTCCCAGCAAGATAATTTGCAGCGCTCCTCTGAGCCTGTAATCCAAGGATACCGCTTGTTGCTAATATGGAAGTGACAGACAAATCCTTTCCCAACCTAAGATGGGCCTGCTAGCTTCGGGGTTGGTCGACCTCTCTTCACAATGACCAGCTTTTCTTGAAAACTCCGTCTGGAAAATTGATTTTTTTTTTTTTTTTTTTTAATTTAAGTTTTTGTAAAGGGTATACAGGTCGTTACAGCAATGCATTGTTTACATTTTCATCACATGTTCCCTTATTTTCTGATATCTGACAACATTGGAAGATTAATTCTTACAACACCCCTTTTTTTTTTTTTAAAGTGAAAGAAAAAGTGAAATTAAAGAGAAAAAAAACAAATAACAAAAAAAACAAACAAACAAAAAGAAAAAGTAAGTAAATAAAGATAAAATAGCATCTGAGTAGCATTGGAACAAAGAGCAGAACCATTATTGAAATGGTATTTGTCAAAGATTAGATCTAATGGAAGACGCATATGCGGTCCAGGGTTGCCAAAAGTTCATGAACCCATCCATGTCCTGTCTCAGTGCGAATGTCAACTTTTCCATCGAGTAAATGTCTTGGATCACGTTAGTCCAATCTTCAGGCGTAGGACAGTCCTTCAACATCCATTTTTTAGTTAGAGCTTTTTTGCTTGCCAATATTAAAACATTGAATAAGTATTTTTCTCCTCGTCTTTCCAGTGAGTCCGGTAGTAAACCCAAATACAAAGTTACAAAAGAAAAGAGAACTGTAATTTTGAATATTTTCCCCAATATTGTCTGTACCTTGGTCCAATATTGGTGGATAACTGGGCATGACCAAAACACATGAAAATGATTTGCAGTCTTTTCACCACACAAGCGCCAACAGTTCAATCCCTTATGGGTAAATTTGTTTTGTGCAGGTGTTCTGAAAAATCTTGCCAAGTTTTTCCATCCAAATTCTCTCCACTGCAGGGATGAGGTACTTTTCCATTGCTGTTTATTTAACTTTTCCCATATTTCCAGTTGTAAAGTGAAATTCCCCTCTTTTTCCCATCTCTCTTTTATATAAGATGTGTTGTCTCCTTTTAAGTCTTGAAGACCTTGGTATATTTTAGAAATGTATCTGATCCCTGGGATCCCTTTATATGCCATTAAGAAGACCTTCAGAACACCTGACTGGGCCCTTTCCAAAACCTCCTTTTTAAGTATATTGTTTATGTGGTGTCTAAGCTGGAAGAACCTGTAAAGGTCTTGATTTATTAGGCCTTGTTTTTTCAAATCTTCAAAACTTCTTAAGATTTGCCCTTTAAAAAAATCGTAATATTTTATCAGCCCTTTCTCCTTCCACTTTTTAAATCTGGTGTCTGTTTTATTAGGAGTAAAGTCCTGATCATAGGCAATCCATTGCAGAAGTCGATAGGGCTCTTTAGTTTGATTCTCTCTGACTATCTTAAACCAAATTTTTAGCGGGGTCTCTATCCACGGGTTAGTGTTATTCAAAAGCTTAGGTAAGGCATTGTTCCCTATTATCGCCTGTAGGGGGATGTCACTTGTTATTTGGCATTCGATCTCCTTCCATTGTGCAGTGTAGACTGGGTTACATATCTCTACTAAAGTTTTAATTTGTGCGGCTTTAAAGTAGTCCCTGATATTTGGCAGCGCGAGCCCACCTTTGTCTTTGTTTAGCTGTAGGGTTCTATATCTGATTCTAGGTCTCTTGCCCTGCCATATGAATCTTGAGATCCTTCTGTCCAGCTCCTGCCATGTTTTTTTGGGAGGTTCTACCGGTATTGTTTGGAAAAGGTATAGAAGACGTGGAAGTATATTCATTTTGACTGCTTCAATTCTTTGTGCAGTACCCAAGAATGGTATCATATTCCATCTTGCTAGGTCAGATTTTATTTTTGTCACCAGTGGATCATAGTTTAGTGATATAATTTTGTTGAGTTGTTTCGGGATATTGACCCCCAGATATTTCATAGATTCCGACTCCCAGTTAGTTTTGAGTTTGCTTAGTGAATAATGATTTGGGTCATAGTTGAATGTTAAAACTTGGGTTTTATGCATGTTTAATTTGTACCCCGATAAATCTCCATACTCTGAAAAAACTGAGGTTAGTTCTGGTAAAGAAGTGTTCGGCTGCCCTAGGTATATTAAAATGTCATCAGCAAAGAGTGCTATTTTATGTTCCTTCTGACCAAGTGTAATACCTTGAATTTTTTGGTTTTGTCTTATCCATTGGCTCAGAGGTTCTATGAAGATTGCAAAGAGCAGTGGAGACAGGGGGCAGCCCTGACGACATCCTCTTTCCAGTTCAAAAGATGATGATAAATTACCGTTAATCCTTATTTTAGCTGTTGGTTTTTTATATAATGCCTGTATAGTTCTAATGAAGTTGTTATGAAAATTGAAACTGGATAAGATTCTATATAGAAAAGACCAGTCAACCGAATCGAATGCTTTTTCAGCATCTAATCCCAATATGACTGCATTTAAGTTATATTTTTTTATATGATGAATTATGTGTAAAGTGCGTCGAATGTTGTCTTGTGTCTGTCTTTGTCTTATAAAACCTGTTTGGTCTAAATGAATTAGGTCTGTCAGTATATTTTCTAACCTTTTGGCAAGGATAATGGTAAAAAGTTTATAGTCCTGATTTAGTACACTGATTGGTCTGTAGTTGGAGCACTCTAGTTTATCCTTTTCAGGTTTAGGTATAACTGCAATGACCCCTTCTCTCCAGGAGGGGGGGATTTCCCCTGTGTGGAGGACATAATTAAATGTTTTCAGGAGGAGAGGAGATAGTTGCTGTTTAAAGGTTTTGTACCACTCTGCTGTATAGCCATCAGCTCCTGGGGATTTGTTAGCTTTAAGTTTCATAATTGCTTTTTCCAATTCTTTAGGATGTATTTCTGACAGTAGTGTTTTATTTTGTGACTCCATAAGTTGGGGAAGGTTTAATGTGTTTAGGAATGCCTCGGATGCGTTTTTATGTTTTTTGTGGGAGTATAAGTTCTTATAGTAATTCTCGAAGTTTTTAAGAATATCCTGAATTCTGAATTTTATTTCCTTTGATACTGGGTCTCTGATTTTGTAGATTGCTCTTTCTGTTTGATGTTTCCTCAATTTATAGGCTAGCAATTTTGCCGATTTACTGCCTGCTTCATAGTATTTTTGTTTCAGAAATGTAAGTTTCTTCTGGATTTCTATTGTGTAGATCTCATTTATTTGGTTTTTAATTTCCTTAATCTTGAGCGAGTCAGTAGAATGAGTGTTGCCTTTGTGTTCTTTTTCTAGGTTCCTAAGTTCTGACTCTAATGTGGATAGTTTTTCTTGTCTTAGTTTCTTTTGGGTTGCCAGTTTTGCAATAATCTTTCCTCTTATTACAGCTTTGCATGCATCCCACAGTATTAAAGGGGATACTTCTCCATTATCGTTATCTTCCAAATATCTGAGAATATCTGATTCCAATTCATCTTTCAATGGTCCTTTCAGGACATTTGAATTTAACCTCCAAGAAAATGTATTATTTGTGTATTTTTGGGTATTTAAGTCCATGTAGATCGGACTGTGGTCGGAGAGATCCATCAGTCCTATTTTACATGTTTTTACTCTTCCAATGTCTCTATTAAACATAAAAAAATAGTCAATCCTTGAGTAAGATGAATGTGGAGTTGAGTAAAATGTATAGTCTTTTACACTGGGGTTGAGTTCCCTCCACACGTCACAGATTCCCATTTCTTTTAGTAGCATCCGAGTCTTCCTGTTTTGGGTGTTATTTTGATGTGGGGAATTACCAGAAGCATCCCAGTATGGATTCAGTCTAAGATTGAAGTCCCCACCACATATCACTAAACCTTGAGCTTTAGTTATCATTAGGTCGAATACATTTTTATAAAATTTCCAGTTAGCCCCTGGGGGAGCATACACGTTCAGCAGGGTGATATCTTCTCCCTCTAGCCGCCCAGTTACCAAACTGTATCTCCCTTCTTTATCTTTGTGTTCTGATTTTTTTTCAAATGTAATTTTGGTTGATATCAATGTCGCTACTCCCCTCCTCCTCCCTGATTTATATGAAGATGAAGAGATCATTTTAAACCTTTGTCTACTGAGTTTATTGTGTTCCACGTCTGTTAGGTGGGTTTCTTGTAAAAATATTATTCCTGCTTTGTCTTTTTTCATTTTGCCTAGAATCTTGGATCTTTTAACTGGATTCAGGATTCCTTTTACATTATATGAAATTATTTTGGTTACACCCTGTTTCTCCATTGTGTTGTTTTGTTTAGTATAACTGTGTGGTGGCCCTCATTTGTGCTACTCAGAAACTGAAAGAACATTAAAAACAAGAAAAACATTAAGAACATAGTGTAAAAAATTTTAAAACAAAAAGCTGTCATAAGAACTTCCTGAGCTGAGGTCTTTTTAAAGACCCTGGAGGAGCCTTGATGGAGTGAAGGCCCTGAGGGAAATTCCTCAAACTCTGTTATGTGTTGAGGGCCCTCTCTTACCACTGAAAGTAGTCCCATGCTTTTAACGTGAGTTTCAGAACCCAATCCAAACTTGTAATGATTTTTTTTTTTCCTTTTATGCCTAAACCCTGTGAAATTGTGTGCACCCTCCCACCCCCATCACATCAAACATTCACGCAAAAACAGTATTTGTTAGTATGAGGAGAACATGTGGATTATTGTCACATTTCTATTTTAACAAGTTTTTTTTTTTTTTTTTTATTACAAAGACTTATTTGTTTCAAATAATATGATTGTTCCATGAAATGTTTTACCACATGCTGAATATGCATCTCCTTTAATGTTTGTTACCTTGTATGAGGGGGGTTGGATGTGCGGATTGATTCAAGAGAAAAGAAAAAAAAAAAGGTCGCTATTCCAACCTGAAAACGGATAGTTTATCCGCGACGCTCTGGCGCTGGGTTTCCCGCTGCTGGTCCGTGGATTTTGAGGGTCTTTGTGTTGTCCATGTTTGCGCTTTGATCTTCTCACTCGGGTCTGCTGCGGGTTTAAATACCGTTACCGGGAGCCCTCTTTTCGCCATGTCAGCTGTTGCTTCTTCCGCCGAATTATAGAGACACGTTTCATCGCCGTAGAAGACCCTTAACTTCGCGGGAAATGGAGTCTGAAAGCGCAATTTCTTCTCTCTTAACACCTTTTTCGCGTCATTGTATTCCCTGCGCTTTTTAAGGACCTCTGGGGCGTAATCGTGTTCCACGTAGACTTTTCTCTCCTGGTGCATAAATCCTTTTTTCTGCCAGGCCAGTCTTACAACCTCTTGTTTTATTTTGAAATTGGAAAATCTTACCAACACCGAACGTGGGGGCGCTTCCGCCGCCGGCCTAGCGGCTAATGAACGATGTACCTTTTCTATCTTCAAGTCGGTGGTTTGTGGAATATCCAGTTTCTCTCTTAGTAAGGATTCCACGCATTCTACCATTGAGTTAAAACCGTTTTCGGCTCCTTCTATCAGACCATGAATTCTTATGTTGTCTCTTCTTTGTCTTCCTTCTTGGTCTTCCTTCTTCCTTCTTGGTTGGTTAGCTTAGCCTCTATAGATGCTTGTCTTTTGCGTAGGTCCAGCACAGAATCTTCGAGCACTTTTATTCGTTCCTCTGTTTCCAAGATTCGGTCCTCGGCCTGGTCCACTCTGCTGTTTGTCCTTTTCAATTCTTCTCTGAATTCCCGAAATTCGGCTGTAACTTCTCGGCGAAATCATCGTAGCTCCTCAAATAGTGATTTCAGGCTAACCTTTTTGCTAGCTATCACCAGTTCCTCGTCTTCTGAACGGAGATCTTCCAGTTCAGATTCTCCGGCCGATACATGTCCTGGCCTGGAGAATTTCAGTTTCTTCTGTTTTCCTTTAGACATGATGATTTTGTCTTTTGATTTTCACTCCTCCAAAAATCCGTTAAGTTTGATTTTCAAGGTGTTATCCTGGATTGGGTCTGAGAGCTTCAGTGTTAAGTTGCAGTCGCCATGGCGTCCAGACCGGAAGTCGAAAATTGATTTTTTTTTTTTTAAATTTTTAAATATCAGTAACCAAATCATTTTCCTCTCCCCTTTCAGCCATTTTGGGTGGAAAAAACAGCTATTATATTTAAACAGATACAGTATATTGTAGCTGCAAGTCCTTGTACTGGTGTTTTGCGAGCTAGGATCCTCTGCATTGTGGGTGGAGGAGTCTAACCATCCAATCAAGACGTGAAAATGCCAACATTCTCAAATGCCTTCTATGCATAACCCTGGATGTACAGAAGACATGTGATTGGTTAAAGTAACAGGATAAGTTTAACAGTTGATTTAACCTACAGCACCACACTGTTTATTCCTGAAGGTCCAAGGTAGATTTGTTTGACCCTGGCAACACAAATGGCTGAAATATAATTGGACAAAAAACCTCTAACATGCATTACACTAGTGGAAGGACTGCAACCAAAAAGCTACAAGATGAAGAGAATAGACTATTGGGAATAATGTAATACATCCTCATGGAACAAATATAAGAATGTAGGATGTAAATATAACTCTGATGGTGTTGAGGCCAGCAGAGAAGGCTTTGCTGGCCCTGAGGGTCCACCACTGACTAATATGTAATTGTCTGGGTTAAAGTTTGATTTTTATTTTTTTTTTTGGTGGCTGTGTGCTATTGAGTGGCAGTGAAGAAAGCAAAAAGTAACAAAAGCTGATGGAAATGGTTGTTCAAAATGACTGTTGCAGAGCTTCAGGTGCTCATATGAACTTAATCACTAGAGGGAAGCACTGAGCCATGTGTTTCCAAAGGGAAGAGACATAAAACACAGGCTGATCCACAATTACAAGTACACATTCCGTTTCACATATGATGAAGCAAATTTTCTTTTCCCTTTAGTGTCTATATTTAATTATATGAATTTTTATTTTGAGATGACCTGAGAGAAATGGGGGGGGGGGGGGGGGGGGGGGACAGAGCAGCCAGACAACTGATGGTCTGAATACTAAACATACACACATACTGCTTAACAAAGAAATACACACAACTTATTCTATAGTCCAAGCCTGTAGGAGAAGAGTAAATATAAACCTTTACATGGTTTTACATTAACAGTTACTCAGATGATATGTGAAGGGGAAAAACACCTGTGTGTGTGATCCATAGAAACAGATCACCCAACACAGAACCGTTTGTGATTCATTTTTGCCCAGTGGATCTTAATTCTCCCCTTTTGCCTCTAACACAAAATTTGATTTGAGGTCTTTATTTCGAACACGTAAAAAAATTATACAAGATAAGATTAAAAAACAAAAGAAAAAAACAAATGTATCAAAGACAGCCACCTGTATCATCATCGTTTTAGCATGCTTGGGAAAAAAGTAGGCAGAACTAAAAACTTATTGAAGCCTACCCCTTAATTTATGATCAAATACAAGCAAAAATAGAATGAAAGTCTCATACCTTTATACACACACACACAGTGGCTATAAAAAGTCTATACACCCCTGTTCAAATGCCAGGTTTTTGTGATGTAAAAAAAATGAGACCAAGATAAATTATTTCAAAACTTTATCCACCATTAATGTGACCTATAACCTGTACAACCCAATTGAAAAACAATCTGAAACCTTTTAAGGGGAAAAAAAACATACAATAACATGTTTGCATAAATATATACATCCTCTTATAATTGGGGATGTGGCTGTGTTCAGAATTAACCAATCACATTCAAACTTATGTTAAATGGGAGTCAGCACACACCTGCCCACCATTTAAAGTGCCTCTGATTAACCCCAAATAAAGCTCAGCTGTTTTAATAGGCTTTTCCTGACATTTTTTAGTCGCATCTTACAGCACAAGCCATGGTCCGCAGAGAGCTTCCAAAGCATCAGAGGGATCTTACTGTTCAAAGGTATCAGTCAGGAGAAGGGTACAAAAGAATTTCCAAGGCATTAAATATCCCATAGAACACAGTGAAGACACTCATCATCAAGTGGAGAAAATATGGCACAACAATGACATTACCAAGAACTGGACGTCCCTCCAAAACTGATGAAAAGGCGAGAAGAAAACTGGTCAGGGAGGCTGCCAAGATGCCAACAGCAACACTGAAGGAGCTGCAGGAATTTCTGGCAAGTACTGGCTGTTTAGTACATGTGACAACAATCTCCCGTCTAGGGTGGTAAGACGGAAGCCTTATCTTATGAAGAAAAACATTCAAGCCCGGCTACATTATCTTATGAAGAAAAACATTCAAGCCCGGCTACATTTTGCAACAACACATTTGAAATCTCCCAAACGCATGTGGGAAAATGTTATGGTCCGATGAAACCAAGGTTGAACTTTTTGGTCATATTTCCAAAAGGTATATTTGGCGCAAACACAACACTGCTCATCACCAAAAGAACACCATAGCTACAGTGAAGCATGGTGGTGACACCATCATGCTTTAGGGCTGTTTTTCTTCAGCTGGAACTTGGGCTTTAGTCAAGGTGTAGGGAATTATGAACAGTTCCAAATACCATTCAGTGTTGACACAAAACCTTCAGGCTTCTGCTAGGAAGATGAAGAGGAACTTCATCGTTCAGCACTACAATGACCCAAAGCACACATCCAAATCAACAAAAGAATGGCTTCACCGGAAGAAGATTAAGGTTTTGGAATGGCCCGGCCAGAGTCCAGACATGAATCTAATTTAACATTTGTGGGGTGATCTGAAGAGGGCTGTACACAGGAGATGCCCTCGCAATCTGACAGATTTGGAGCATTTTTGCAAAGAAGAGTGGGCAAATATTGCCACATCATGATGTGCCACGCTGATAGACTCCTACCCAAAAAGACTGAGTGATGTAATAGAAGCCAAAGGTGTTGCAACAAAGTATTAGCTTAAGGGTGTGCATATTTATGCAAACAAGTTATTTTAAGTTTTTTTATTTTTCCCCTTAAAAGATTTCAGTTTGATTTTCAATTGGGTTATACAGGTTATAGGTCACATTAATGGTGGAAAAAGTTTTGAAATGATGGTCTTATTTTTTTACATCACAAAAACCTGTCATTTGAACAGGGGTGTGTAGACTTTTTATATCCACTATATATCCACTATTCACAAAAAGTTAGGGATATTCGACTTTCGGGTGAAATTTCAGGCTGCGCCTAAAATGCACTATAACTTTTATAAGTGAACTTAACTTGGTCTTCTCTAACCTTTTGAATGCACATGTCCAATTGTTCATTGTTTCAGTACTTTTTGCATAACTTGCTGTTCTCTGACGAGGTGCTTCATGGCATGATGACGCCTGTGCCTGTTGATGTGGTCAGGTACCCTTGCAGGTCATCTAGCACGCAGACCACACTGATGTAAATGGTTTTGAATGGTCTGACACGACACTTGAGTGCCTCTCACCTCCCTTCAGTGTGCCTGGAGTTGAGTGGCATTCATCATCTTGTTCCGCAGGGAACTGTGTACAATGAAGCAGTCATCAGCGTGGGATGTAGCCAAAGGACGTCCATTCTATGCCTTTCTGTGACTCTTCCAGTCTCTCTGTATCTCTGTTGCAACCTGCTGATGACACTCTGTGACATGCTAAGCTCGGTGGCCACTGAGAACATCCTGTTTGAAGCCTCACAATGGTGAGGTACTGTTGATCAGTTGTTGGGTGTTGTCTTGGTCTCATGATGTCAAAATGTGAACAGCTTGGTGAAGAGGACTGTTTAAATACCAGTTCTAACTGAACCAGAAAATTTATTAGCCAATTCATGGATCAAACACCTGTTATGAATTTTGCCATTAAGCACCTTGTTAGAGAACAGCAAGTTATGCAAAAAGTACAGGAACATGTGAATAGTTGGACATGTGCATTCAAAAGGTCAGAGAAGGTCAAATTAAGTTAACCTGAAAAGGTTACAGTGCATTTTAGGTGCATCCTGAAATTTCACCCGAAAGCTGAATATCCCTAACTTTGTGAGTAGTGTGTGCGTGTGTGTGTATATGTATGTATGTATACATAAAATATATATATATACTGCTCAAAAAAATTAAAGGAACACTTTTTAATCAGAGTAAACTGGACTAGCCTGCCACAATTTCTTCACTTTAAGTTTTGGAGTGTTTTCATTTCCATCAAAAGACGTGGCTTCTTTTCATTCTTAACACATTATCCAGTCCATATCAGTGTAGATATCCAGCTTATTTTTTCCCATTAAAATCTGATGTGTTTTCAAAGTGTTCTTTAATTTTTTTGAGCAGTGTATATGTATATATATCTTCCATCGGTGTTGCAGTGCTTGGATCCCTGCGGCTGAAAAATAAACTACATTTGGTAAAATTTGACCACTATGAACTTTTCACTCCCCCCCACCCCCCACCGTACTTAATTTTTACTGTCTTGGATGAAGGTTCTATGGATTGTCAATCGTGTTTTCGTGGCATGCTTTAATATCTTGAGTGTCCTCTGCTTCCAGGGCTAAAAAGCCTGACTGGCCAAAGCTGGAGTAGAGGAATGAAAACAAGTTCCCACCGTGACGGGACAATAAAGCTTTGTTTGTAGAAACTAATTGTATGTATGCTAATGATGGCTGTTACCCCAGGATGTCTCTTTGTTGAGCTGAGAAGATAAAACCTCTTTTAATCACAGGCTTATCTTTGAATAGTACCGAGATTGCAAAGGTGTAAAATTCCAGGGATTTTTTTCTTTTGTCATACAGTCACTAACCATGTAGCAATTCTCTACTAGTTTGACTTGATGTTAACAAAAAAGTAAAGGACTTTACACTATATAGAACTTGGCATTCTCAAATTTAAAAAGCTGAGCATTTTATCAGGTAACACGTCAGGGCAGGATTTACAGTGAAACTATGGCAGTGTTGCCAGATGGGAAATGTAGAAATATCGTACTGTTGCTTTAAAATTATCGTATTTTGACCCAAACGATCCTATGTAGTAAAATAACTTGAAAAATCACAGGCTAGGACAGTGCATTTAAAAACAAAGCTATTCTGTCTGTATGGAAGTGCAGTAACCTAAGGAATAAATGCAGAGGCTGGGCCATTTGAATTAAACAACTGCTGTACGGATTGTCGCACACACCCACCCACACAGTGAGCTGCACCTTTCTGCACAGCCACTGCTTCCATGCTTAAACACAGGGTCTGACTGCAGGCAGGCTGATAAAGCTGCTGTGACCAGTGGAGTAGCTTTGTTTTCTTACCACTGTCTGTGAGGCTGGACTCTTTTCTTTTATTGCTTTTTCCCTCTGAGTCTGAACTCATTCATTGATTTTTTTTTTTAATTTGTTACTGTGTCAGTGCAGCTGCCCAAACAAATGCGAGCTAAGCGCTGCTGATGTGACTGGCCCATTTGGCGGTGAGGAGGAGCCAGCCTGGTGTGAGCTGATCAGCTATGAAGCAGGCATCAGTTTCTGGTGATGTGTGGGTATTCACATACTAAACACAGAGGCTCAGCCATTTGAATGAAACAACTGCTTTTTGCATTGTCACACTTAAACATACCCACCCACGCAGTGAGCTGCATCTCTTTGCACAAGCGCTGCTTCTGTCCTGAAACGTAGGGTGTAGCTCCAGGCAGCTGCTGTGACCGGTGGAGCTGCTTCGTTTTCTTACCGATGTCCATGGCTGTGCTACTGGACTCTAGTACTTTTTTCCTGAGTCCAAACTCATGTTCACTGAGTTTTTAAAAGAATTTGTTGTGGTGCCATTTCAGCTGCGTAAACAAACGTGAGCCAAGCAGCTCGGTGGAGCAGTGGTTAGCGCTGTGGCAGCACAGTAAGAAGGTCGTGGGTTCGATCCCACCCCCTGTCCAGCAGTGACCCTTCTGTGTGGAGTTTGCATGTTCTCTTCATGTCTGCGTGGGTTTACTCTGGTTTCCTCCCACAGGCCAAAAACATGCAAGTTAGGTTAATTGGAGACTCTAAAGTGGCCCTAGGTGTATGTGAAGCAATTGGCGCCGCACCATGGCTGCCTCATTCATCCAGGTGGATGCCCTGAATTTCCCTCTGGCATTAATAAAGTATAAAAAATAATTTTAAAAAAAGCGCTGCTGAAGTGATAGGCACATTTGGCGGTGAGGAGGAGCGAGCCAGGCATGGGCCAATCAGCTATGAGCAGGCACAGTTTCTGGTAATGTGTGGGGTGTTCACAGAAATCAAAATTACATTTTTATTTTTTTTTTGGAGGGGGTGCACAGAAATGCCAAAATTATCATATATTTGATGTTTTTTTTTAAAACTATTGCTCGTATATTGTGTAGGCTCTAAAACTATTGTATAAATATGATAATTATCGTATATCTGGCAACACTGCTCTATGGTAATAGGTGATGGGTAATGCAAAGGACATCTACAGTGCATCCGGAAATTAAGATAAGATAAGCCTTTATTAGTCCCACAATGGGGAAATTCCAGGATTGCAACAGCACAGGGATAGCAACACTCAGAGCAATAATTTAGAAGATGATAAAATAAGAGCAGTAAATATACATACAGTATGTACACATAAATATATATACACAGTGCGGAGCATTGTAGCTAGATGGAATAAACAGCATAACCGTCTGTTTAGTTACCCCGCATAGTATGAATATGTACCCATACATATTGCCACCCTCCGTAGCAACTGAAATTGTCCTAGTTGTATACTGGAGGGGACCATTTTGTATAAGTCTGTTGCATCTTTTGTATTCAATACTATTAGGTCGTCATGTTTTTTTGCGATCTCTGCGAGCAGCCCTGCTTAGGTTATAGTCTGACAGCCGTAGGTAGGAAGGACCTGCGAAACCTCTCAGTCGTGCACCTAGGATGATGTAGCCTACTGCTAAATGAACTCCTCAGTGCGTTCAGTGTGTCCTGCATAGGATGGGACTCGGACTCCAACAGAGATGACAGTTTAGCCACCATCCTTCTCTCTCCTATCTCCTCCACTGGGTCAAGTTGCTGCCCCAGGACAGAGCTAGCTTTCTTGATCAGTTTGTTCAGTCGCTTCCTATTGGCTGCTGTGATGCCACTGCCCCAGCAGACCACTCCAAAAGTGATAGCTGATGCCATCACCGAATCGTAGAATGTCTTCAGCAGTGCCCCTTGTACACCCAAAGTCCTGAGTCTCCTCAGTAGGAACAGCCTGTGCTGCCCCTTCTCGTAGAGTGCATCGGTATTGTGTGACCAGTCTAGTTTATTGTTCAAATGAACACCTAGGTACTTGTAGGATGTCACCATCTCAATGTCTGTTCCCTGGATGTTTACTGGTGCTGTGAGGGGTTGTCCTTGCCTGCGGCAGTCCACCACTAGCTCCTTAGTTTTTCTCGCATTGATCTGGAGGCAGTTCCGATGGCACCAGTCCACGAAGTCCTGGATAAGTCCTCTGTACTCAGCTTCATCGCCATTGGAGATGAGGCTGACAATCGCAGAGTCGTCAGAGAACTTCTGTAGATGGCAGTGTGTTGTGTTGTGTGAGAAGTCCGCAGTATAAAGGGTGAACAGGAAGGGAGCCAAACCTGTTCGCTGGGAGGCCCCTGTGCTGCCGATGATCATCTCGGACACACAATCCCGGGTTCTCACAAACTGTGGCTGGTTTGTGAGGTAGTCCAGGATCCACAATGGCAGGTGCTGGTCCACCCCTGGGCACAGCAGCTTGTCCCTCAGGATCATGGGTTGCATGGTGTTGAAAGCACTGGAGAAGTCAAAGAACATGATCCTCACCACGTTCCCGGGCTTCTCCAGGTGGAACAGGGAACGGTGAAGGAGGAAGATCACTGCATCCTCCACCCCCATGCCATGCTGGTAGGTGAACTGGAGTGGATCCATTGCTGGTCCCACCAGGGGGCGGAGGTGAGCAAGGAGCAATCTGTCCAGGGTCTTCATCAGGTGAGACGTCAGGGCCACTGGTCTGTAGCTGTTCAGGTCTCTGGGGTGGGAAGTCTTTGGTACGGGTACCACACAAGATGTTTTCCACAACTGTGGTACCCTCCCCAGCTTCAGGCTCAGGTTGAAGATGTGCTCCACAATCCCACACAGCTGGTCTGCACAGGACTTGAGGAGCTTCGCGCTGATGCCATCCGGTCCCGAGGCCTTCCTCAGCCCCACCCTCACCTGGGTCTTAGTGAGGGTCAGGTTGGGGCTGGGGTGCTGTGTGCTGGGAGTGGGGGGGTGCTGGTGGAGGGGAGGGTGGACAGCAGGTCTCGATGACAGTAGAGGCAGCAGTGGTTGTTGTGCAGGCTGAGGGGAGGGTGGTTGGTCAAACCTATTAAAAAACAGGTTCAGATTGTTCGCCCACTCCCTGCCCCCCGTGGCCTGGGAGGAGGTATGCTGGAGCCCAGAGATGGTTTTAAGGTTTCTCCAGACCCCGCCGATGTCGCTTTGTTGCAGCTTGTCCTCCATCTTCTTCCTGAAGCTGTTCTTGCCTTCTCTGATCTTCCTCCTTAGCTCCCTCTGTACGGACTTCAGCATCTCCCTGTTCCCTGACCTGAAGATCCTCTTCTTCTCTCTCAGTAGTGATTTTATCTCAGGGTTGATCCAGGGTTTGTTGTTCGAGCAACACCGTATGGTCTTGGTGGGTACGGTGTTGTCCACACAGAAGTTGATGTAGTCCATGATGGTGTGAGTGAGGCCGTCGATGTTCTTACCATGTGGATCGCAGAGCTGCTCCCAGGCAATGATTTCAAAACAGTCCTTTAGAGCGTCCATTGCCTCCTCAGATCATATCTTCACTGTGCACATAACCGGAGGTTGTCTGTGTACTAGGGTTTTGTACACCGGCAGGAGATGAACCAAGTTGTGATCCGATCTCCCGAGTGGGGGGGGAGTGGTGATGAGGTATACACCTCCTTAGTGTTTGCATAGAATAAGTCCAGTGTTTTATTGTCTCTAGTGTGGCATGTGACATACTGGGTGAACGTGGGCAAAATGGGGACAGTGAGATATTGATAAAATCACCGGAGATGAGGAGGAGAGCATCTGGGTGTTGTCAGCAGCCTGCCAGTTACTGAGTGGATGGCGTCACGTGCTGCCCCAGTGTTCGCCGTTGGATTTGCATAAATAACATTGCAGATCATGTGTGAGTATTCCCTCGGTAGATAGACAGGCCACATGCTAACAGCTAGGAACTCAATGTCTTTGCTGCAGTGTTGCTCTTTAACCGTGATATGTCCCGGTTTACACCAGCTGTTATTGACAATTACTCACAGTGCTTCACTTTTTCCACATTTTATATTACAGCCTTATTCCAAAATGGATTAAATTGATTTTTTCCCTCAAAATTCTATACACAGCACCCCAAAAGGACAATGTTAATTGTTTTTTTTTTAAGTTTTGCAAATTTATTAAAAATAAAAAAAAAACTAAGAAATCACATGTACCTAAGAATTCACAGCCTTCGCTATGAAGCTCAAAGTTGAGCTCAGGTGCATCCTTTTTCCACTGATCATCCTTGAGATGTTTCTACAGCTTAATTGGAGTCCACCTGTGGTAAATTCAGTTGATTGGACATGATTTGGTAAGGCACACACCTGTCTATATAAGGTCCCACAGTTGACAGAGCATGTCAGAGCACAAACCAACCATGAAATCAAAGGAATTGTCTGTAGACCTCTAAGGCAAGATTGTCTCGAGGCACAAATCTGGGGAAGGGTACAGAAAAATTTCTGCTGCTTTGAAGGTCCCAATGAGCACAGTGGCCTCCATTAGTGATGGCCAGATGAAGCTTTCTGGAGAACTTGAGGCCTTTCATGAAAATGGCTCATTCAGACGAGGCCTCATGTGAAACTTCATTTTCTCTACTAGGCCATCTAGTGGACAAAACAAATATAACATGCAGATTTTTACAAGGGTGTGATGGGTTTGTGTATTTTTTCATTTCAATAAATGCACTGTCTTTTAAGAAATATCAATGATCATAAGGGAAAAAATGATAAAACTGAGGTGACTACAGTGAATGTGCTTGTGCTACTAATCCATTTTTTTTTTTTTAAAGAAATAACTTTTCAACAGTCTTATACTGTCTTTCCCAGTACATTCATCTCTGTCCTTATTGTCATGCAGGGCACAGTAGTGCCTCAGCATAATGATGTGTTATTGTTGTATCCAAGCTCTTTGAAACACAACAGACACTTCACCTTGCAAATAAAAATAAAATTACAAGAATGACTCAGCTGGGATTCAAACCCCAGCCTCCCACTTGTAAAGCACATGCTTTACCGCTAAGCCATTACCTCAGGTACAATAAATATCCACTATTTGTGAAAAATACATCAATGGGAGAAATGCGCTCAAAATGTTCCCAAATGGGAGAAGTCCATGTTTTTGGTGCTGGCTGTGAAAATTGGCTGTGACAAATCCCTTACAAAGTTAAACATGACAACACAAAATGTGAGGGATGGGGATTTCCATTGTGTATCACTGCTCACTTTATTTCATATTGCGTGCAAAATCATGAATGGTTTCCTGAACCAGTCACATGGTACGACGTCAACACATACGTCAGCAATACATGCCTTGAAATGCGCTTCGCCAAATATTTCCTGGATAAGCTCGGCGCACCCTCGAAGCTCTGGAGCCTGCCGTCCCATCACTAGCCTCCATCATGTGTAAATGGAAGAAGTTTGGAACCACCAGGACTCTTCCTACAACTGGCTGGCCGTCTAAGCTGAGCAATCCGGGGAGAATGGCCTTAGTCAAGAAGGTGACCAAGAACCCGATGGTCACTCTGTCAATGCTCCAGCGTTCCTCTGTGGAGAGAGGAGAACCTTCCAGAAGGACAATCATCTCTGCAGCAATCCACCAATCAGGCCTGTATGGTAGAGTGGCCAGACGGAAGCCATTCCTTAGTAAAAGGCATGTGGCAGCCCACCTGGAGTTTGCCAAAAGGCACCTGAAGGACTCTCAGATCATGAGAAACAAAGTTCTCTGGTCTGATGAGACAAAGATTGAACTCTGGCGTGAATGCCAGGCATCATGTTGGGAGGAAACCAGGCACCGCTCACCACCAGGCCAATACCATCCCTACAGTGAAGTATGGTGGTGGCAGCATCATGCTGTGGGGATGTTTTTCAGTGGCAGGAACTGGGAGACTAGTGAGTATAGAGGGAAAGATGAATGCAGCAATGCACAGACATCCTGGATGAAAACCTGCTCCAGAGCGCTCTTGACCTCAGACTGGGGCGACAGTTCATCTTTCAGCAGGACAACGACCCTAACGACCCTTCATCCAAAGACAGGACAGCAGCAGAGCCACCAGGAGTTCTGTTAACAATAACTGTAAAATATTCCACCGCAGAACCACATTTGGACAAACAGCTTTCTCTATAAAGGGCAGTCACATCTGGAACACAATGCCAAATGAAATTAAAATAATAACGGACTTTAAAACATTCACTAAAAAGGTTAAAAACTGGCTGAAAAATAAACAAGAATGTACCCATGTATGAATTGATTGTCTGCAGGGTGAGAGTGAATGAAAGGAAGGAATGAATGTGTTTGTCTATAGTGAGTGACGAAGGGAGGGAGGCCTGAAATAGGCAAATGTGTGTCAGGTTGTTATATTTGTGTATTTATAATATTTATAATATTTATAATTGTGTATTTATAATGTATTTATGTTTTTTGCATTGATGTATGTGGTTATTGTGTATTCCTTTTCTTTCCTTTTTTTTTTTTTTTTTACTTGTTTCTCCTTTCTAAAGCCCATCCAGGGACAAGAGTTGCAAATTAGCTAATAGCTATACACTCTGTGCAACACATCAGATTGACTGTCATTGATTAATTGTCTATGTTTATTGCACTGTCCCTGTCAAATAAACAAATCTATCTATCTATCTAAGCACACAGCCAAGATATCAAAGGAGTGGCTTCAGAACAACTCTGTGAATGTCCTTGAGTGGCCCAGCCAGAGCCCAGACTTGAATCCAATTGAACATCTCTGGAGAGATCTGAAAATGGCTGTGCACTAACGTTTTCCATCCAACCTGATGGAACTTGAGAGGTGCTGCAAAGAGGAATGGGCAAAACTGCCCAAAGATAGGTGTGCCAAGCTTGTGGCATCATATTCACAAAGACTTGAGGCTGTAATTGTCGCCAAAGGTGCATCAACTAAGTATTGAGCAAAGACTGTGAATACTTATATACATGTGATTTTAGTTTTTTATTTTTAATAAATTTGCAAAAATCTAAAAAAAAAAAAACCCAAAACTTTTTTCACTTTGTCATTATGGGGTGTTGTGTGTAGAATTTTGAGGGAAACAAATTAATTTAATCCATTTTGGAATAAAGCTGTAACATAACAAAACGTGGAAAAACTGAAGCACTGTGAATACTTTCCAGATGGACTGTACATGCTTTTACACAGAGGGCAGTGGGTCTGTTAGAGCAAGTAACCGTGGTGGGTGGGGACTTCTGTACTAAGGAGTGGAGCCAGACGTCGCCCATGGCAAACTTATTTTGCAGCTAGTCTGGAGAAACGGCAAGGAACAGACAGCAGCCTGCAGAGCAAACCTGTCCCCACTCTCAGTGATCAGATTACCATAAGAACTGCCCCTGATCCCCATTGTCCCGGGGGTGAGTAGCTACCCCCTCCCCCCATCTGCTCCTACCTCTGTGGTCATGCAGCCATGAAGGAGTGTCCCAAATCATAGGGGTAGGCGAAAGGGTAAGATAAGATAAGATAAGATAAGCCTTTATTAGTCCCACAATGGGGAAATTCCAGGATTGCAACAGAACAGGGACAGCAACACTCAGAGCAACAATCAGAAGGCAGGAGAAAAAAAAACAAAACAAGAGCAGCAAGTATACATATGTGCACACACACACACACACACACACATTTATATATATATATATATATATATATAGACACACAGTGCGGAGCATTGTAGCTAGATGGGATAGATATATAAATATATAAACAGTGCGGAGCATTGTAGCTAGATGGGATAAAGTAGGGTAGGGGGTACAAATGAGAATTGGGACACACCCCAAATCTACCTGTACTTCACTCACACATTACAAATATTTTTCTCCACTGTTTTGCAGTATTTACTGCTGTTGATAGTGTTTCTCTTGCTACTTTTATGTATGTAAAAGGATCATTTACATTGAAAAAGGTTGTAAATTTAGTTCAAGTAAATTTTAGCATACAATAGTCAAGTTTGATCATATTAAACATAATTTTCCAATTTGACAAAATTGTGGCTAGTGAAAAGGCTGAGTGTCTGTTACCTTTGGAAAATCCCTAGCCACAGTGGCTGGTGAGCAAAAAAGTTAATGTCAAACCCTGGTCCTGATAAACACCATTTTGTTGGTCTCGCTCCCCCTCTGCACCATTGGTGTTGTGCTGTCATGTGACTCGGCCTGACCACTGGTAGCTATATGAGTGAGAGCAGGGCAGTGAGAAAGAACCAAGAAAGAATTCAAGTATTAAACATTTAATAATTTTGCCCACATTTTTGTTAAAAAAAAACAGATGTACAATTAAAGGGAGAATTTGTGTTTTGTCATTTTATAGCAAGAACCTCAGACTGAAGGAAAGAAAAAAAATGTGCATTCATTACTTTGAAGAAGATTCTCAGTATCCAGGCAAGTACAAAGCTCAGTCAACTGGATTAAAAAAACAAAAACAAACTTGAATCCAGTTGACTTGACTGAGCTTTTATACATTCCTTGATCTCCTGTAAAATTTTTGTACAGATTTCATGGTTGCAAATTCAGCTCATTACAGTATCAATAATTTTTAAACATGGACATTAACATTAAAATGAAAAAAAAAATCAAGAAGTCATTTAGTGGTTATAAAAATGCATTCAGGTGTAGACTACTTAAGTTGCATTCACCCCAAAATATGACACTAATCTATCCAACACCAAAGTATAAGCTGTATGTGCAAGAAAAAAAAATTGTCATTATCGGATGTCATATCGAAACCATCCATCTTCTTCCGCTTAATCCTTTTTGGGTCATGGGGGGCTGGAGCCTATCCCAGTATCTCTGGGCGAGAGGCAGGGTACGCCCTGGCCTGGACAGATCACCGCAGGGCCAACACAGAGAGACAGACGACCATTCACTCTCACATCCATACCTAAGGACAATTTAGAATCCCCAGTTTGATGCCAGTTAACCTAACTTGCATGTTTTTGGCATGTGGGAGGAAACCGGAGAAATCCCGGAGTAAACCCACGCAGACACGGGGAGAACATGCAAACTCCACACAGATCACTGTTGGTCGGGGGCTGGGATCGAACCCAGGATCCCCCGGCCGAGGGTGAGTTGCTCCAAATTTGCATTTTCGCACAGCTCAGGATCTTGACCACACGACGTAATGCCAGCCTGTCGGTACGCATGCGCACATCACCTCCCGCCCCTCCTCCTTTAGGGCGGAAGTGGCTCCATTTCTCCTCAGTCACAGAAGAGCAGCCTACAGTGCTGCAAGCAGGGGGACGCGCTTGTAAGTTTGTAGATTTTAATGAATTTTAATTAACTCAGACATTTACAAGGACAGTAGCAATACTAGGGGGACTTTGTCCATTTGTAGAGCGTTTTATTCCCTTACCGCGTCAGAGCATTCCTCCACAGAGCGAAAGCGGGGGACAAACCGATGGACTGACCGGGGAAGGTGAGCTGGATGCGGCCAACCGAATTGTGCATTGCCACCCTCGAGCTCCGGACAGACATTTCATTTTATTGTTTGGCTTAAAATCTGACTGTATTTTCGGGTGTTTCGGACATCCCGCGACCAGATATACATCATGATACCGTTGCCTTTATGAATAATTTACGGTCTCGCGGACCGAGGCTCGTGCAACAACAGCCGAACGACGGCCGGTCAGTCTGACCGGAACCAGACGGTCGTCTCCGCTCAGCCGTAGCACACAAAAAACAAAGTTTGTGAATTGGGTGGCACTATCGTCGGTGTTGCTGTGGACCTCTGAGCCTGTTCGTAGTCGAGCTGGTGGGGGAGGAGAGCGCAGCACCCCAGTACTTAAAGGCAGCGCCATTATCTTTCCATTTACAGTTTTATCACCTACAACCATTTTTTTTTAAAAAATAGTCTCTTCTTAGGCATCCTCGGACTGTTTACCTTACACAATATCAAGTATTCGTATTTTCAGAAACTTCTTTTTTTTGTTGTTTGTTTTACAGATTATTCCGAGTTGATTACCGCCGTTTTTCCACTTCTATCTACCTCAAACGCCACATTAACGTGGTCACACCATTACCAGCGGGTCCATGTGTCCCCAAATGAATAGCTCATCCTCCATGCTGCTGTGGTGAAGTGTTTGTGGAAACGCTGCAGATGGCTTCGTTTACAGACTCGGACGTGCAGACGTGCCCGCTGTGCAGCTCGTCTGCTCCCATCTCCTCCAACTCTTCTACCTCATCTTCCTCCTCGCAAACCTCGTCCTCCTCCACTCAGACTCCCAAGAGGCTCCACGTCCTGCCCTGCCTGCACTCCTTCTGTAGGCAGTGCCTTGAGGGACATCGCATTCCCGGGGACCCGCTGAAGCTGCGCTGTCCCACCTGTGACCAGAAGGTGTCCATTTCTGAGGCCGGGGTCGACGCTCTGCCGTCGAGCATCCTGAAGTTTAGCGAGATTCTTGATGTAGTGGGGAGCTCGGAGGAGCCGATCCAGACCAAGAATGGCCACCATCCCCACCACCAGCGGGGTGGAGTAAGTGGAGGCTCCTCAGGCTTCCAGCACCCACATGGAAGCCTCCTGCGCCAGCACCACCTGGGAGAGCCTCAGTGCAGCTCCTGCGATGAGCAGAATCCAGCTACTTCCCACTGCCTTGACTGCCAGGAATACCTCTGTGACAACTGTGTGCGGGCACACCAGCGCGTAAGGCTGACCAAAGACCACTTCATCGAGCGCCCGGGAGAGAACCTCCAGCTCAGTCGGGTCAATTCCAGCAGCAGTGCGAGCCAGCCAGGGGTGTCTGTATCCCTTGCCCAGTCCCTGCAGAACAACTTTGCATTGCTGACCCTGCTTCAAGATCGCATGCGCTACTGCCAACACGTCGACAGTGAGGTAAGTGGAGATACATTCTAATACATTTTGGAAATTGGTAGGAAGTGCATAACTGTAGTCTCAAATACTATCACTATTAAGACTTTAATACTGTGGCATTTAAATCTTCTTCATTAGACTTACACACACGTTCACATGTAACCCCTGTAGTGTAATAGCATTATGTGTGTAGCATAGAACCATACTGCAGGCCATATGGCCTCAGGTTCAAAGGGAGCTGAGTGGCTCTTCACCTAGTTCCCTGGAGATGAACAGGCACGCGTGTTAAGCTGGACTTTCACTCGCACACAAATGTATAGACACAGGCACAGTCTGGTTAATCTGTACCACACCATCAGTTCACTGCAGAGAGAGGCCCCTGTAGTAACTGCACACATGTTTCTTTGACTGTTAGAAGTCCACTGCATGGACATATTGCGGAGATCTACTGTTTCTTTGGTAATGGGAGAGACAAGTTGGAATTCTCTTTGTGCACTATGTGATCTGGGCAAAACTTCAAAGGCATGTAAAGCAGGAAAGCAGTTTTTCATATGGTCAGGCAGAAAAACAAATGGCATCAGTTGGAGGCCTTGGAATGTCCTTTCTGACCCACTTCTGGTTTGTGTTGACTCTAAAGAAATTCACTCCTTGCTCCCTGAAGATACACTTTTGTTCCACAATAAAAGCAGGAGTCAACATTAGTTTCAAGCTAATCAATTAACAGGTTGGGCAAGTTTTGTCAACAGATGTTAAGTGCAGAGATCACACAGTGTGTTTCACATGCATCCTGGTAAGTCAGTTAATCAGACAGGGTAATCTACTGCAAATGTTGAAGCAGTGTTAACTTTTTCACATAACCAGTAACAGGCATGGGGTACACATTAATCTTTTAAAGTTACACAATAGCATGTGTAGACTTACTGCCTGCCCCAGCAGTTAAATACTGCTGGCACAGTGGGATACCATTCACAGTTAACAGAACCTGGCAAAATACACTGGTGCTGTCCACCATGACTGAGACTGTCTTTGTGCCAATACTATATGGGGAAATTGAGGAAAGTTTCTTTGGAATTATTCAATACAAATGTTGTCAGTCATCAACTCAGCTTTAGAATAATATAAATTAATCAAAAGCTTATTGGCATTTCACGTGTGTGTGTGTGTGTGTGTGTGCGTGCGTGCGCGCGCGAGATATACTTCACTGTATATACTGTACACACTTGTGGTGTTTTCTTTGTTCTAGTGTTTTCCACACCTATCATTTCCTTAACAAGAGCACTCTGAGGCGAGTGCAATATCCCCCACCTCTGTTTTCTTTGAAGACCACAATATGTAACTGAAGGAGAGCAGTTTTCAACTTTTCGATATTATTGGGGCAGAATCAAATTTTGACCAGCCATGGAAAAACCAGGAACAAGTTTCCTGAAGGGTATTTTGAGTTATTTATAGATTCTAAAAGTGTAGAATCTAAGCTTTCCGATGATGTTGAACACGTGGAAATCCAAAAAGATTTGAAGATGTCCATTTGAAATGTTAGCACCTCTCAAACTACTCTGAGAAAATCAGGTTAAAAGTTTCCAAGGATTATCACCTTCCAGAGGAGTCAGGTGGGGGGCAGTAACAAAAGCTGGCCATTTGCATGACTTGCTATGAACCCAACCCCCAAGACAAGCTGCTTAAGTAGCCATGTGCTTCTACCTGAACTGTGCTGCTGATTGGCCTAAATGAAAAACAAAAGACGTGTGAACAGCCGAACAAACCAGATATTGTAAATCAGCTGTGGTATCCATGCCCCTGAAACTAGGAAGCGGTCTCGCTGATATTTCCCTCTGAAACTACTCTATTTCAAATGCAAAGTTTAGGGTTTTAAAAATCTCCCCCGCTCTTATTTGAAACATGGAGTAGCTTCTTCATGATTTCAACTAGCAGATTTTGCAAAAAAATGAAAACCACAAATTTTTCAAAAAAACACTTCTGTGTTTTTTAGGAATCATGTCAGGCCGACTTGTTGGTGGTTCTTTCATGGCTGGTCACAATTATGATGAGCCGATCATTCATGAATATGCAATAAAAATTGTTGTATACAACCCATAGTGGTAGGTCAAAATCCCAAGGTTACCCTGTGTAGCAAATTTGGTGACCCTTGAGAGCTTCTTAACTTTGACCTTTTGACCCCAAACCCATAGTCAGAGGTCATGGTTTCAGGATGAACCTGTGTACCAAGTTTGGGGACCCTAACTTTACCTGTTCTGTAGTAATGGTACAGATGGAACGTTAACCTTGATCTTTGACCTTTTGACCCTAAACCCATAGTCAGGTCAGGGTGTAAACCATCCATGGTTTGTCTTAGAAATAATTTGAAACACCTACAGTATTTCTAGCAGTAGTTATGACTCTTACAAGATTTAGGGGAAAAACTGACGTTGGCCTCAAGGTATGTAATTACTGCAAAACTAATTTGATCAGTCAAATTTCAATATACACATCATTGGTGTGTGTCAAACCCTGGTACCAAGTTTCAAAACATATGGAACAAAACAGTGGGATGAGTTGATTTCGCACGAGTTACTATTAACTTAGGTGCAACCCGAAAAGGATTAAGCGGAAGAAGATGGATGGATGGAAATAGGAGATCATAAGTCAGGAGCTACAACTCCTGCAAAAATTGTCCAGTTGAAGCCAAATTGCAATATACACATCATTGGTGTACATCAAACCCTGATGCCAAGTTTCAAAACAATCGGAGCAAAGCTGTAGGAGGGGATGATTTTGCATGAGTTACTGTATTAACTGACAGATGGATGGACCTCCCTATAACAAAATCTGCCTTCGTTCTTTGCTCCAAAGTGCAAGTTATGCACCCGCATCAATATAACGCAGCTGTGACGGTGTCGATGCAGTAGCAACATGCGTTACTATTGCGTCGCCTAACATGCAACTCTCCAGAGAAGAAGTGCATGTCGGCGACGCATGCTGTTTATTTGAAAGGGTTTGTTTATTTGAAAAGGACATTACATACTAATGAACATTAATATAAATGTAAGTATGCTAGATTTAGCAATACTGCTAATTTCCATCTGTAGTTCCCCAGCAGGTCACAAAAACAGTCATACACAAGAACATCTGCAATGAAACTGTACAAAGTGGATATGCTATAGTGCAAGAGTTAAGGTGCTACAAACAAAACATTCAGATGTCACACCAGTGAAGTGCTGTGTATGTGTACATACACACATAAACCCAAGCACCTCACAGCCGTAAGAGCTGTGATTGGTCCGCTTTGTCTCCTCCCTTCACATGTCCTGGTTCTCACCACTGCTTTGCTCTGCCTGTTCACCACAGCATGACAACTAAGGTGAGTCAGTTAAACAGCGGTCCAAATTGAAAACAATATTGATGAAATAAGCACGTACAGAGCATTTTGTGCCTCGTCATAACCCCAGTAATTACACAGATTGTCCTCTAAATATGCATTTTTAATGGGCTGGTCCAGGGGTGTCAAACATGGCTCATGGGCCAAAAACGGCCCACCAGGGGGTCCAAAATTTTCTCTGTGAATTCACAGCTTTATTTCTAGTAAATTTCTGACTTTCTACTGATTACAAGTGTAAATCAGAGACATATTTTTTCTCTGTAAGATGAGACTTTTTCTCATCAGTTTTCCTTTTCTTCTTTTTTCTGTTGAGAGCAAGGGGCCCGTGATCTTGCTGTGTGCAAGATGATTTAAGTATACATTTAAAAGTAACGTGAAAGTTAATTTCCAAGTAACTAGTTACTTTAATCATGCAGTAACTCAAAAGTAACTCAGTTACTTTTGTAAAGGGGTAACTGCAGGGCCAGAATCAGAATCAGAATCAGGTTTATTGCCATTGTTCATGTAGTACACAAACTAGGAATTTGTCTCGGTACAATGCTGCATCATTAAACATGATAAGATAAAAGAAATAAACTATACATGTAATAAAGTGTAGGATAAGATTAAGTGATACTGGTCAACAGTTAAAATATATTAGCCAGCAGCAGATACTGTGGAGAACTATATAGTGCAGTCGGTGATGCAGGAAGAAAACAGTGATGATTGACATGAGTCTGGTTGAGCTGCTGTACATAGTGCACGAGAGTCAATAAGTCACTTAGTGTTCAGCAGTCTGATGGCAGAGGGGAAGAAGCTGTTCATGTGACGGAAGGTTTTAGTCTGGATGGACCGAAGTCTTCTACCAGAGGGGAGGGGGGCAAACAGTATGTGACCAGGGTGTGAGGGATCGGCTATGATCCGGCCAGCACGCCTCCGGGTCCTGGAGATGTACAGATCCAGGAGAGATGGGAGCTTGCAGCCGATCACCTTCTCAGCAGTGCGCACGACGCGCTGCAGCCTTAGTCTGTCCCTGGCAGTGGCTCCTGTGTACCACACGGTTATGGAGGTGGTGAGGATGGACTCGATGATGGCTGTGTAGAACTGCACTAACATCTTGGTGGGTAGCTTGAGCTTCCTCAGCTGCCGCAGGAAGAACATCCTCTGCTGGGCTTTTTTGATGAGTGAGCTGATGGTCGGCTCCCATTTGAGGTCCCTGGTGATGGTAGTGCCTAGGAAGCGGAAGGAATCAGCAGTGGTGATGGGAGAGCCTGAGAGGGTGAGGGGGGGGCAGAGGAGTAGTGACTTTACTGAAGTCTACAATCATCTCCACTGTCTTCAGAGCGTTCAGCTGCAGGTTGTTATTGCTGCACCAGGACGCCAGCTGGGCCACCTCTCTCCTGTAGGCGGACTCGTCGCCGTTGGAGATGAGCCCGATGAGGGTGGTGTCGTCCGCAAACTTGATCAACTTGACAGACTGGTGGCTGGAGGTGCAGGAGTTGGTGTAAAGGGAGAAGAGTAGGGGGGAAAGTACACAGCCCTGGGGTGATCCGGTGCTGATGCTAGTATAGTCTGAGACAGTCTTTCCCAGCCGCACATGCTGCCTCCGGTCCGTTAGGAAGTCGATGATCCACCTGCAGAGGGAGTCAGGCACGTTGAGCAGGGACAGCTTGTCCCGGAGCAGAGCGGGGCGGATGGTGTTGAATGCGGAGCTGAAGTCCACAAACAGGATCCTGGCGTAGGTTCCCGGGGAGTCCAGGTGCTGCAGGATGGAGTGGAGGGCCAGGTTGACTGCGTCGTCTACAGACCTGTTGGCTCGGTAGGCAAACTGCAGCGGGTCCAGGAGAGGGGTGGTGATGGACTTGAGGTGGGACAGGACCAGGCGCTCAAAGGACTTCATGACTACAGAGGTGAGCGCTACAGGTCTGTAGTCATTAAGTCCAGTGATCCGTGGCTTCTTGGGGACAGGGATGATGGTGGAGGATTTGAGGCAGGACGGCACGTGGCATAACTTAAGGGAGGTGTTAAAAATGTCTGTGAAGACAGGAGCCAGCTGTTTCGCACATAGTCTCAGGGTGGAGGGAGACACGCCGTCTGGGCCGGGGGCCTTGCGCGGGTTCAGTCTGGAGAACTGTTTGAGCACATCCTGCTCACTGATGATAAGGGGAGGGGGGGAGGAGGGGGGGGGGTGCCTTAAATGAAGTAGGGAATGTGGAGGCTGTGGAGCTGGAGGGAGGGGGGGAGTTGGACACAGATGACGAGGTGTCAAAACGGGCATAGTGTTGGGACAGTCTTTGACAAAGGGCTTTGTCATCCTGACCTTTAGGAGCCTTAGGTCGATAGTTGGTGATTTGCCTCAGTCCTCTCCACACGGAAGCCGAATCATTAGCAGTGAACTGCTGCTGGAGTCTCTCTGAGTATAGAGATTTAGCCCTCTTCAGCTCTCTGTTAAACCGGTATTTAACCTCCCTGTAGCAGTCCCTGTCTCCACTTTTCAGCGCTGCTTCCTTCTCCTTCCTGATCTGTCTGAGCTTAGCTGTGAACCAGGGTTTGTCATTAGAGTAACTCACCCTGGTGCGTGATGGAAGAATGTTCTCTTCACAAAAGTGGATATATGAGTTCACAGTGTCCGTGTACTCATCCAGATCATGCGTGGCTCCTTTAAACATGCCCCAGTCAGATATTTCCATGCACGTTTCCAGCTTCTCCTCAGCATCACTGGTCCGTATCTTCGTAGTGCTCACAACAGGTTTAGTGAGCTTCAATCTCTGTCTGTATGTGGGAATGAGGTGAACCATCACGTGATCAGATAATCCCAGCGCAGCTCGAGGGACAGCGCGATATGCGTCTTTCACTGTGGTGTAACAGTGATCCAGTGTGTTTAATCCTCTGGTGGGGCATTTAATAAACTGTTTGTAGCGGGGGAGATCGTGGCTCAGATTGCACTGATTAAAGTCGCCAGCCACAATAATCAGCGAGTCTGGAAAAATCCGCTCTGTGTGTTGAATGTGATCCGCGAGCACGCGCTGAGCTTCGCGCGTGTCCGCGTCGGGAGGGGCGTACACAGCGATCATTATAAAAGAAGCAAACTCCCGCGGGGAATAGAAAGGCTTGCAATTGATAACAAGAAATTCCAAGGCAGGAGAACAGTGTTTGGAAATTACCGTTACATCAGAGCACCAGCTGCAGTTGATGTAGAAGCAGACTCCGCCTCCTGTGGTCTTGCCGGAAAGCTCTGTGTCACGATCAGCACGGAAGAGCTGAAAGTTGTCGAGGCGCAGCGCGCTGTCCGGTATATTTTCCCGGAGCCAGGTCTCAGTAAAGCAGAGGACAGCTGAGGAGGCGAGGTCCTTAAAACGCATCAGCAGTCTCAGTTCATCTACCTTGTTAGAGAGAGAGTTGGTATTGGACAGAAATATGCCAGGCAGCGCCGTTCGCGAGCCTCTCCTGCGAAGCCGCACGAGAGCGCCCGCTCGTCTACCTCTCTTTCGCCGTCTCACTTTCCGAGCCAAACAGTAAACCAGATCGGCGGCAGGGGCTAGAAAAACTGGGAGGAGGTCCGTGGGGGTGAAAGTCCTGATATTTAGAAGTTCTTCACGGGTATAAGTGCAGAACAACATCCTGGGACGTGTGCTCCGAGACTGCGCGAGCGAGTTGGTGGATGTCCTGACTGACATTTATAACATCTGCCAGAGTCAGGCCATCGTTTCCAGATGCTTTAAGACCCCTTACCATAGTACCGGTGGCAAAGAAACCAGTTGTGTCCTGTCTGAATGACTATCGTCCTGTTGCACTGACACCAATTGTGATGAAGTGTTTTGAATGGCTTGTCAAACCACACATCACAGCCTGCCTCCCTGCATCACATGACCTGCTCTAGTTTGTATATCGTTCAAACCGCTCCACGGAGGATGCTATAGTCACCACCCTGCACTTTGTCATCACCCACCTGGATCAGAAAGACACCTACGCCTGACTCCTGTACATTGATTTCAGTTCAGCATTCAACACCATTATTCCCCAGAGACTGAACACCGCCACATGTCTCTGGATCCTGGATTTCCTGACTGAGAGACCTCAGTCTGTCCGGGTTGGAAATAACATCTCCAACTCTATCACGCTGAGCACCGGATCCCCTCAAGGCTGCGTACTCAGTCCACTGTTGTTTACATTTCTAACACATGACTGTGTATCCAGACACGAGGGGAACCAGATTATTAAGTTTGCAGACAACACCACGGTGGTGGGACTTATTCAGAGGGATGAGGAATCAATGTACAGGGAAGAAGTGAGAGACCTGGAGGGCTGGTGCAGGGAGAACAATCTGGTGCTCAACGTGGACAAAATGAAGGAGATGATTATCGACTTCCGGCGGTCACAGCCTGAACACGTCCCTCTCAGCATCGGCGGCCGTTTAGTGGAGAGAGTGGAGAACATCAAGTTCCTCGGAGTGCAGATCTCGCAGGACCTGACCTGGAGCAAGAATTCCTTGGGGATCAGGAAGCGGGCCCAGCAGAGACTGCACTTCTTGAGGAAACTCAAATAGGCCTCTCTCCCCATCTGCATCCTCAGGACCTTCTACAGAGGTGTGGTGGAGAGTGTTCTGACGTACTGCATTGCAACATGGTGCTCTAGCTGCAGTATGTCAGACAAAAAAGCCCTGCAGAGGATAGTTAAGGGAGCTGAGAGGGTAATTGGAGTCTCCCTCCCCTCTGTCCAAGAACTTTTTCAGAACCGTTGTAGGAGCAGGGACTGAACATTGTCAAGGACCGTTCTCACCCTCTGCATAAACACTTTGAACTTCTGCCATCTGGCAAACAATTGCGGAGCATCAGAGGCAGAACCACCAGACTGATTAACAGCTTCCTTCCACAAGCTGTTAGGATGCTGAACAGTTGATCCGGAATCTCTCATACACACTACTGCACCTACGGACATTATGTATATTATTTATTTGTATATTATAGTTCTGGTTAGTTTTCAAGTATGTCTCAGGGAAGTGTGAATGACTGTGGTGGGGTGGGGGGTGAGGGTATGTGTGAGTGTGTCTTAAATCATGTTCTTTTTACTTACATGGATGCCGAGAGAAACGCAATTTCATCTTGCCTGCACTACAGTTGTATGTACAGCAATATGACAATAAAGGTTGATTTGATTTGTAACTACTATTTTTTAGTAACTTGCCCAACACTGGTCATAACCCCAGTTGTTGCTAAAAGCCAGTGGTGGAATGTGATTAAAAAAAAGTACTTTGTTGTTGTATTCAACCCCATTAATTTTCAGGAAGCTGCGCTTCAGTCAAGTAGATTTTACAAGAGCTGGGTTACGTTTAAAATCATTTGTTTTTACTGTGGCCTCAGCAATCAGAATGAGTTGATATCTTATACCTTACACATATAAACTAAATTATAATGACTGAATAACTCCCATTCCCCAAAGTGCAACATACACTATTATGAATATAACTCAAAGGATCACACAAGTGAGTTGGGAAAAAAAAAAAGACAACAAAAAAAAAAAACAAGAGGTTTATTTTACAGTGGCTAATATTGGATGTGCTATTCGTTTTCAGTTATTCTGTAATTAATATTCACATAATCAAATAAATCTCAGTTCAGGCCCTTTCATATTAAGTGGAAATTGTGCTACTTTAATTCTGGCACTTTACCTATACTTTTAAAAAGCAAAAGATTTGAGTACTTTGTCCACCACTATTAAAAAAAATAACGGGATGTGCAACTTACCAGTCATAACACATTCTGTATAGTGCTAAACGTTGCCAGTGTCACAGCAGATGCTGGTCGGACTCCAGAACGAAAATACACACAACTTAAGTACATGCACAGCACGAAAGTGCAACATGTAAAAAAACCCACCTTTTTTAACCTGGATTACAACTAGCTTATTTCATCAGATGTTGTCAACACAAGAGCAGAATACAAGGGGAGCACGGAGTGAGCACTGACGGCTAACTAGCCAACTCATTGTTTGCACACAACAGACGACGTTGTCTGTTCAAAGTGAACTTTCCACTGCTGGGATAAATAACGTTAAAGATGCATAGTATCATATCACATCACTCGCCATCCTCTATATCCTAATATCACAGCTTTCAACTGCTGAAGTTGGGTGCTCCCGAGGCCGTAAATTCATTTCGCGTAGCTCTGTCTAGTTCCCTCTGGATTCTCTCATCAGCCAAAAGGCACAGAAAACTCTGCTGGACCACGGTGTTGATCTCTGTGAAGTCATTCCATCATTGGCTATGTTTACATGGACACAAGTAAGCGGATTAAAAGCCTGATCGTAATAAAAATGCTTCATGTAAACACGGCAATCTGAATATTCTAACCCGGTCACGCTCATTCCAATCAAAATTTCATTCCAATTGAGAGGGGTGGGTTATGCCGATTGTTAATCGGAATGGTGTGCATGAAAACACTTATTCCGGACGTAGGGCAGAAAATATGTTTACTGCGCATGTCTGTACACCAGCCGCACGTCGACGTGACGTATTTCCACCTTAGCAGCAGCTAGCGGAAAACATAGCGGGAGTAAAACAAAACTGGTCTGTATCGTCCTGCTGTCTCCCTCTGTTTGTCATATGCAGAAGTATGTACTTGTAGCTTCATTACGGAGACCAGCAGAAGCAAAAGTACAGTCTGAATAACACAATACAGGTCAATTTCGACACGAAGCAGGGCTTGCTAACACTGGAAGTTGCTTGTTCTTCTACTATTTTAGGAATGTCGAAATGTCGATGTGCGCATGTCAAAGTGATTTATTCCGTTCAAACGTGACACATGGAAACGCACGTCCTAATCAGATCAGTTTTTTCAGGATCCATGTAAACAGTAAAATTCTGATCTGAATTGTAATCAGATTGAAGAAATTTTGCCCATGTAACCGTGGCCATTGTTGTTTATACTGACGCTTGCTTGGTGGCTCACAGACGAATCTTTGCAAATGGCGGCTCGAGATGCTGTAATTCAACCTTAAAGAGTGGCAGCATTAGGTGGCATGCATTAAAACACAAAAAAAATACACACAGTATTTAATCACAGCAGTACACAAACTACCTGCTTGCATTGTGGAGAGCTAATCTTATTCCATCTTCTACTAACTGGCCAATAAATAAATGGATACTTAGAAAGGCTCTGAATCAGTTCTTCACTTCCCATGTGCTCCTTGGTCTTTACCAATGCATCATTTGGTTCCAATGCATCACCTTCATAGGCCAGAACATCCCCTTATTCTGTGGGAAAACTGTTTTGGCCCTAAGATTACCAGTTCTTTTTTATTCCCATGTCACATTATTTCCCTAGAATGTAGCAGTGAAATTCCAAACAACAAACATTCAAGTACAAACACTTGCTCTCCCATTTACCTTTATGCCATTTTTGATTTGAATGTGTATGTGCATCAGTTGAACATTGATAATAACAAATGAAATGTTAGTCATCCTGCTTTATTTTTCCATTTTTTGGGAGGTACACACTAGGGATGGGCATTCGGTGAAATTTTCTTCACCGATCGCCGGGAGAATTAATGATTAATCGGTTAATCATTAACATTTTTAGGTAGGTAGACTACATTAGAACATCAGGTATCAGCACGGAGAGCACGGAGAGCCGCACAACTCAAATCTACCTCTCTCTCTCAAATCTCTCTCTCTCTGTTCTCGTGTTTGCTCGGCTCGGGAATCTCGCAAGCTGATTGGCCGAGACGTTTCACCCAGCTCTCTCTCCCTGCCGAGCGGCCACCCAACAAACGAAGACCGCATTCATTGCTGTATCGCTCGTATTGCTTAGTCTAGCCGCGTGGAACTTTTTGCTGTTCTCTTGTGCCATTTTGTGCGAAATAGTCTTCCCGTCGAGGCACTACGCCGCCTCCTGCAGCTTCCCTCGACGTGTGTACACCGAATCTTCATGACCTTCTCAATAAAGTTTCTGAAAAAAAAAAAAAAAGAATCTTCACGACCGCCATTACTCAGCGCGCAACCACTGTTGGCGGTTTCTTCGCGTAATAAGGGTGTTCCATGGACCCTGTCGATGAGGTATATTTGTATGCTGCATTGCAGTGATTGCAGTACACCTGGTCATTTTTTAAATTGAAATGGTCCCACGCAACACTTCGCCGTAACCGCTTCATGATTTGGCGATCGCCCTACGGAAGCCCGCATGTATCAACGGAGGCACGCCAGGGTACGGCGATGGTGTAATGTTGCCCCCTGGTGTAACCTCGGATTGTTTTAAAAAAAACAAAAAAACAAAAACGGTTTGTCGACGAAAATGAACTTCCTCGGTGAAATTCTTAATGATCAATTATCGGTTAATCGGTAAATTATGCCCATTCCTAGTACACACTGACATGAGTAAACACAAAAATTGTGCTGTTATGAAGTTTCTAAGTTGTCCACGACATACGATTGGTGCTCTGCCATGGCACGGTCCCCTGGGGCGATTTGAAAAGCCTAGAGCTCATTCCTCGCAGTGATGGCAGCCCTGGTTGATCGGCTCCGTGACAGAATTTGCAGATCCAGATGTTTGAACACACTCCTGTTCCCCTAAAGCACTCTTTGCCACTCGCCTGGTTGAGATACCCCTGTAGCTTCTGTGTCAGCAAAATTTTTGGGGATGTATCACGTTTCGGTCGCATTGACTTTATCGGCATAGGCAAAGTTGTGCAACGCTATGCAGGCTTTCACAATCTTCACGGCTTTCTCCGGGAGGAATTCTAGTGATCGGCCAAGGATTCTCCAGCATGCCACAAGAATGCCAAATGTATTCTCAATGATGCCGCTGGCTCTGGAGTGGCAGTAGTTGTAGATAATTTTGTCTAATGGCAGGCTCACCCCTGTTAAGCCAAAAAGGAAAGCACACGGAGAAAACGTCAATCAGACCCACACACGTGTTTATACTTTTGTATAGACACATGCAAGGCAGACAAATCACAAAACAACAGATGGCCGATTTCGAGTAATACAGGGTATGCTCATTGTCACAGCAGAAGTCATGGCAGTAAAAAAAAAAAAAAGGTCAGTCAAGTAAACGGTGTGGTATTAACTTCTGCAGTTAAAAAAGAGGGTATGCATATAATGTCACCAAACAGAATTCATGGCAGTTGCAAAACAGTGGCAAAAATGAGTGACAGCATTAGGGTGTATGCCATAAAATACACACAGTATTCAGTCACAGCAGTACACAGAGTACCTGTTTGCATTGTAGAGAGCTAATCTTATTATTCCAGCTTGTATTAATTGACAAAAATAGCTAAATAAATATTTAAAGGCTCAGAACCAGTTCTTCACTTGTGTGCTCTTACCCACAGATCATTACAGTCAAGTAAACGGTGTGCTATTAACATCTTAAATTTAAGAAAGGGATTCTGTGTACTAGGGCTGTGCAATATGGCCAGAATTTCATATTGTGATATAAGTAATCTTATTTGGTGATAACGATACATATCACGATATACATTTTCAGTAAATTCTATAGTGTGTATACAATAACCAATAAAAGGACCATCTCTTTTTCTACATTATAAATTACATACTGAAAAAATCAGTTGTACAAATTCATCTCATTAATTTTATGCACTTTTCCCCTCTTTGCAGTGTTATAAAATTGTTTTTTAATGTGCATTTGAGATGATTTCAACTTTATTCATTATCACTACTTGACTAATTAAAAATTATTAGAAATAGTTACATTAAGAGCCAGTTTGTTCCGCCAACACATTTTAACAATTATTTAGTGTGTATACAGCCGCTGTCACTCACTTTTGCAGCTTTGTTAATATTTTTTCAGACAAAATTAAGAAACTCCCGAAGCACCCCCCACAAAAATCCACGAGGGACGCGGTCAAATGCCTTCTCCAAGTCCACAAAACACATGTAAACTGGTTGGGCAAACTCCCACGAACCCTCAAGAATTCTCGAGAGGGTAAAGAGCTGGTCCGATGTGCCATGGCCAGGACGAAAACCACATTGCTCCTCCTGAATCCGAGGTTCGACCAACGGCCGGACTCTCCTCTCCAGTACCTTGGCATAGACCTTCCCAGGGAGGCTGGGGGTATCGGGCTTGTTGTTACGAGCTATTCGGTCTCTGTACGACCATTGTGAGAGTTTGGTTTGTATTGCCAACACTCGGTCGGAGTCATTCCCAGTGAGAGTTGGACTCCGCCAGGGCTGCCCTTTGTCACCGATCCTGTTCATAATTTTTATGGACAGGATTTCTAGGCGCAGCCAGGGAATGGAGGGTGTCATGCTTGGTGACCACAGGATCTCATCTCTGTTGTTTGCAGATGATGTTGTCCTGTTGGCTTCATCCAGCAATGACCTACAGCTCTTGCTGGGACGGTTTGCCGCTGAGTGTGAAGCGGCTGGGATGAGAATCAGCACCTCCAAGTCTGAGTCCATGGTCCTCAGCCGGAAAAAGGTGGATTGTCCTATCCGGGTTGGGGACAGGTTCCTGCCCCAAGTGGAGGAGTTTAAGTATCTTGGGGTCTTGTTCACGAGTGAGGGGAGAATGGAGCGAGAGATCGACAGACGGATTGGAGCAGCATCTGCAGTGATGCGGACATTGTACCGGTCTGTTGTGGTGAAGAGGGAGCTTAGTTCTAAGGCAAAGCTGTTGGTTTACCAGTCAATCTACGTTCCTACTCTCACCTATGGCCACGAGCTTTGGGTAATGACCGAAAGAACGAGATCGCGGATACAAGCGGCTGAAATGAGCTTTCTCCGTAGGATTGCTGGACTCACCCTCAGAGATGGGGTGAGGAGCTCAGTCATCCGGGAGAGGCTCAGAGTAGAACCACTGCTCCTCCACATTGAAAGGAGTCAGCTGAGGTGGTATGGGCATCTGACTAGGATGCCTCCTGGACGCCTCCCACTTGAGGTGTTTCAGGCACGTCCCACTGGGAGGAGACCCCGGGGCAGACCCAGGACTCGGTGAAGAGACTATGTCTCCCAGCTGGTTTGGGAACGCCTTGGTATCCCCTCTGAAGTGCTGGAGCAGGTGGCTGGGGAGAGGGAAGTCTGGGCTTCTCTGCTTGAACTGCTGCCTCCGCGACCCAGACCTCCGGAAAAGCGGTAGAAGATGGATGGATGGATGGAAAATTAAGAAACTCTGCAGTGATTTAAACCCGAACGATGGTGTGATACACGTTTCCTATTAGCGACAAGTTAGCATCGTCATTTAGCGTTTGCTGTTTTATAATTGGCAAGAGATGGTGTTAATGTTACTTACCTCCAGTTAAAGCGAGGTTAGAGGACTATCCTCTCTGACATAGCATGGTGGGAAAAAGTCCCACATCTCTGTCAAACAGAAATAGTGGCTGCATGACCAAAACATTAGCTTGCAGTTATCTGCCAACCACCGAAACCCATTATTGCACACACCTCATGCACTGTGAGGGAGAGGTGGGTGGTGACAAGTAGAAATGGGGGTTGTGTCTTTTAAATCCCTATATAAGCAACCCGGACCTCCGGAAAAGCGTCAGAAAATGGGTGGATGGATGGATAAGCGATACAGTTTTATATGAAGCTGTAGATGTTTTTTTTTATTGCGTCACGGGTGTATCGTTATATTGCACAGCCCTGCAACATATGAATTATGGGGTTTGCTCCCCATAAAGTGTGACTAACAGACTTGTAGTGTCCCTTTGAAGTGCCCCAAATGGACACATGGCTGCAAAGCATTACTATGCTGTGAGATAAGTGCTTGGATATTGTATCTCATTTTTTGGTCTGGTTAGAGCAGTGCTACAGTCTGACTTCAGATTTTTATTATGACTGGGCGTTACGGTCTAAAAATAAAATCCCAGATTTTTATTTCAAATAGTTTCCCCCCCAAATAAACATGATTTAAAATGTAAGTGCAAATCAGGTTTTAACAAAACCTTTGTTATAAAAAAAGGTTTAATCAAAGATGAATCAGCACATTTCTGATGAATAAAGTCACAACTTTTATAAAATAAACTTAAGTGTGGGGTACGGGAGAGAGCTGGAGGCTACCATACTTGTGAATGGGGAAATACATTTTCACTTTTTTTTTTTTAACATTAGCAAAAAAAAAAAAAAAAAAAATTCTATAAGGCTAACAAGCCATTTTGGTAAGTTTAGTTCTTCAGAGTTGATCTGATCTTCAAGTGGGTGATTAGACCAGTTTATCCTGCTGAGATTTCTGAAGCTTATTATATCTTGCTGTCCTGGAGGGGAAAAAATGACAAACTGGAAGGGGAGGGGGAAGCTGTGATAGATGACCCCCCCCCCCCCCCCAAAAAAAAAAAAGTTAACTCACAGCCTCTGCATGCTCTTCCTCAGCTGCCTAGAAACCTGGGAAAAAGCCTGTTATTAGTGCTCAGAATTTCCTCAGGGTCCGTAACTGTTCAACCTCTGAGGAACTTGCAAGCTCTCTGCTTTTGAAAGGCATGAGATAGCTTGTTGATTTGAGTCTGTATATGTGAACCAGTGATCTATGCATCTGACACAGTGCATACGAAATGATGAATGTGTACAATGTGTATTAGAATAAGATAAGATAAACTTTATTGTCCCTCAAGGGGAAATTTGTCTTGGGCTTGTCACCCGTGCTGCAACCACGCAATCCACACATACACAATGGATGTAGTACATAATAAATGAAATAAAACCCAATAAATAAATCACCCTTTATTGTCATTCAACTGTACAACCAATCATGTACAGTAGAACGAGATTGTGCTTTACCTATCTACTGTGTTAATCACACACACCCCAAGTGTAGAATCAGGGCTGCTGCCATGCAAGACATAAATAATACAAGTACATACATACATAAATATATAACAGCAGTCAGAATGGGAAATGGCATGCATTTCAAGATGTTTTTGATTCTTTAGTTACTTGGTGTTCATTTCATTTTGTTAAATGTAAGTAAGATGCAGCACACTTGTTAAAACTGTTGAACACAAAGTCACAAAAGCCCAGTTCAAATTTCCAGTTTAGTTCTTTATCACCCCCCAGCCACGACCACAACGAATACCCCCCTTGTCCGCTGCCAGTAAATAGGTGGGTTCAGTTTTCCAGTAAGGCCTTCATTTCCCACTCGCTCTCTATTCTTCAGCCCTGGGGGAGGGAATGACACTGGAGCAGTGAAGCCTTTCTTGAACTATGAACAGTGAGAAAGCTCAGTCATTGTCCCTCATCTTTCTTGGCCATTGTATCTTTTAAATCCTCATTTATCTCCCTTCTTTAGAAACACCAGGTTGCCTTTCATATTTGGTAATGATACAACAAATCTAATTTGATATTACTAATAAGTGAGAATGGTAATCGTCACAGAGCATCAGTAGCTCAGGAGGTAGTGCGGGTCGTCCAATAACCAGAGTGTTGGCAGTTAGAATCCCACTCTCCCCAGCCATCCTGCTGTTGTGTCCCTGGGCAAGACATTTTATCCACCTTGCCTTCAATGTCCATGACATTGGGTATGAATATGCATAAATGTTCAGTAGTGGTCGGAGAGGCCGTTGGGGCGGATTGGCAGCCATGTTTCCGCCAGTCTGCCCCAGGACAGCTGTGGCTACAGAAGTAGCTTACCACTACCATTGCCTGTCTGTGGATTGAATGAATAATGGACTCATTGTGAAGTGCTTTGGGTATCATGAAAGACGCTATATAAATGCAATCCATTATTATCATAATTATTATTTAGTGGTAAAAAGGTCCTCTTAGAAATGTCAGTTGATTTACAGTCTTTACTGTTTACTTGCCTTTTTTTTTTTTTTTATTTAAGTTTTTGTAAAGGGTATACAGGTCGTTACAGCAATGCATTGTTTACATTTTCATCACATGTTCCCTTATTTTCTGATATCTGACAACATTGGAAGATTAATTCTTACAACACCCCCTTTTTTTTTTTAAAGTGAAAGAAAGTGAAATTAAAGAGAAAAAAAACAAAAAACAAAAAAACAAACAAACCAGCAAAAAACAAACAAAAAGAAAAAGTAAGTAAATAAAGGTAAAAGAGCATCTGAGTAGCGTTGGAACAAAGAGCGGAACCATTATTGAAATGGGATTTGTCAAAGATTAGATCTAATGGAAGACACATATGCGATCCAGGGTTGCCAAAAGTTCATGAACCCATCCATGTCCTGTCTCAGTGCGAATGTCAACTTTTCCATCGAGTAAATGTCTTGGATCACGTTAATCCAATCTTCAGGTGTAGGACAGTCCTTCAACATCCATTTTTTAGTTAGAGCTTTTTTGCTTGCCAATATTAAAACATTGAATAAGTATTTTTCTCCTCGTCTTTCCAGTGAGTCCGGTAGTAAACCCAAATACAAAGTTACAAAAGAAAAGGGAACTGTTATTTTGAATATTTTCCCCAATATTGTCTGTACATTGGTCCAATATTGGTGGATAACTGGGCATGACCAAAACACATGAAAATGATTTGCAGTCTTTTCACCACACAAGCGCCAACAGTTCAATCCCTTATGGGTAAATTTGTTTTGTGCAGGTGTTCTGAAAAATCTTACCAAGTTTTTCCATCCAAATTCTCTCCACTGCAGGGATGAGGTACTTTTCCATTGCTGTTTATTTAGCTTTTCCCATATTTCCAGTTGTAAAGTGAAATTCCCCTCTTTTTCCCATCTCTCTTTTATATAAGATGTGTTGTCTCCTTTTAAGTCTTGAAGACCTTGGTATATTTTAGAAATGTATCTGATCCCTGGGATCCCTTTATATGCCATTAAGAAGACCTTCAGAACACCTGACTGGGCCCTTTCCAAAACCTCCTTTTTAAGTATATTGTTTATGTGGTGTCTAAGCTGGAAGAACCTGTAAAGGTCTTGATTTATTAGGCCTTGTTTTTTCAAATCTTCAAAACTTCTTAAGATTTGCCCTTTAAAAAAATCGTAATATTTTATCAGCCCTTTCTGCTTCCACTTTTTAAATCTGGTGTCTGTTTTATTAGGAGTAAAGTCCTGATCATAGGCAATCCATTGCAGAAGTCGATAGGGCTCTTTAGTTTGATTCTCTCTGACTATCTTAAACCAAATTTTTAGCGGGGTCTCTATCCACGGGTTAGTGTTATTCAAAAGCTTAGGTAAGGCATTGTTCCCTATTATCGCCTGTAGGGGGATGTCACTTGTTATTTGGCATTCGATCTCTTTCCATTGTGCAGTGTAGACTGGGTTACATATCTCTACTAAAGTTTTAATTTGTGCGGCTTTAAAGTAGTCCCTGATATTTGGCAGCGCGAGCCCACCTTTGTCTTTGTTTAGCTGTAGGGTTCTATATCTGATTCTAGGTCTCTTGCCCTGCCATATGAATCTTGAGATCCTTCTGTCCAGCTCCTGCCATGTTTTTTTGGGAGGTTCTACCGGTATTGTTTGGAAAAGGTATAGAAGACGTGGAAGTATATTCATTTTGACTGCTTCAGTTCTTTGTGCAGTACCCAAGAATGGTATCATATTCCATCTTGCTAGGTCAGATTTTATTTTTGTCACCAGTGGATCATAGTTTAGTGATATAATTTTGTTGAGTTGTTTCGGGATATTGACCCCCAGATATTTCATAGATTCCGACTCCCAGTTAGTTTTGAGTTTGCTTAGTGAATAATGATTTGGGTCATAGTTGAATGTTAAAACTTGGGTTTTATGCATGTTTAATTTGTACCCCGATAAATCTCCATACTCTGAAAAAACTGAGGTTAGTTCTGGTAAAGAAGTGTCCGGCTGCCCTAGGTATATTAAAATGTCATCAGCAAAGAGTGCTATTTTATGTTCCTTCTGACCAAGTGTAATACCTTGAATTTTTTGATTTTGTCTTATCCATTGGCTCAGAGGTTCTATGAAGATTGCAAAGAGCAGTGGAGACAGGGGGCAGCCCTGACGACATCCTCTTTCCAGTTCAAAAGATGATGATAAATTACCGTTAGTCCTTATTTTAGCTGTTGGTTTTTTATATAATGCCTGTACGTATAGTTCTAATGAAGTTGTTATGAAAATTGAAACTGGATAAGATTCTATATAGAAAAGACCAGTCAACCGAATCGAATGCTTTTTCAGCATCTAATCCCAATATGACTGCATTTAAGTTATATTTTTTTATATGATGAATTATGTGTAAAGTGCGTCGAATGTTGTCTTGTGTCTGTCTTTGTCTTATAAAACCTGTTTGGTCTAAATGAATTAGGTCTGTCAGTATATTTTCTAACCTTTTTGGCAAGGATAATGGTAAAAAGCTTATAGTCCTGATTTAGTACACTGATTGGTCTGTAGTTGGAGCACTCTAGTTTATCCTTTTCAGGTTTAGGTATAACTGCAATGACCCCTTCTCTCCAGGAGGGGGGGATTTCCCCTGTGTGGGGGACATAATTAAATGTTTTCAGGAGGAGAGGAGATAGTTGCTGTTTAAAGGTTTTGTACCACTCTGCTGTATAGCCATCAGCTCCTGGGGATTTGTTAGCTTTAAGTTTCATAATTGCTTTTTCCAATTCTTTAGGATGTATTTCTGACAGTAGTGTTTTATTTTGTGACTCCGTAAGTTGGGGAAGGTTTAATGTGTTTAGGAATGCCTCGGGTGCGTTTTTATGTTTTTTGTGGGAGTATAAGTTCTTATAGTAATTCTCGAAGCTTTTAAGAATATCCTGAATTCTGAATTTTATTTCCTTTGATACTGGGTCTCTGATTTTGTAGATTGCTCTTTCTGTTTGATGTTTCCTCAATTTATAGGCTAGCAATTTTGCCGATTTACTGCCTGCTTCATAGTATTTTTGTTTCAAAAATGTAAGTTTCTTCTGGATTTCTATTGTGTAGATCTCATTTATTTGGTTTTTAATTTCCTTAATCTTGAGCGAGTCAGTAGAATGAGTGTTGCCTTTGTGTTCTTTTTCTAGGTTCCTAAGTTCTGACTCTAATGTGGATAGTTTTTCTTGTCTTAGTTTCTTTTGGGTTGCCAGTTTTGCAATAATCTTTCCTCTTATTACAGCTTTGCATGCATCCCACAGTATTAAAGGGGATACTTCTCCATTATCGTTATCTTCCAAATATCTGAGAATATCTGATTCCAATTCATCTTTCAATGGTCCTTTCAGGACATTTGAATTTAACCTCCAAGAAAATGTATTATTTGTGTATTTTTGGATATTTAAGTCCATGTAGATCAGACTGTGGTCAGAGAGATCCATCAGTCGTATTTTACATGTTTTTACTCTTCCAATGTCTCTATTAAACATAAAAAAATAGTCAATCCTTGAGTAAGATGAATGTGGAGTTGAGTAAAATGTATAGTCTTTTACACTGGGGTTGAGTTCCCTCCACACGTCACAGATTCCCATTTCTTTTAGTAGCATCCGAGTCTTCCTGTTTTGGGTGTTATTTTGATGTGGAGAATTACCAGAAGCATCCCAGTATGGATTCAGTCTAAGATTGAAGTCCCCACCACATATCACTAAACCTTGAGCTTTAGTTATCATTAGGTCGAATACATTTTTATAAAATTTCCAGTTAGCCCCTGGGGGAGCATACACATTCAGCAGGGTGATATCTTCTCCCTCTAGCCGCCCAGTTACCAAACTGTATCTCCCTTCTTTATCTTTGTGTTCTGATTTTTTTTCAAATGTAATTTTGGTTGATATCAATGTCGCTACTCCCCTCCTCCTCCCTGACTTATATGAAGATGAAGAGATCATTTTAAACCCTTGTCTACTGAGTTTATTGTGTTCCACGTCTGTTAGGTGGGTTTCTTGTAAAAATATTATTCCTGCTTTGTCTTTTTTCATTTTGCCTAGAATCTTGGATCTTTTAACTGGATTCAGGATTCCTTTTACATTATATGAAATTATTTTGGTTACACCCTGTTTCTCCATTGTGTTGTTTTGCTTAGTATAACTGTGTGGTGGCCCTCATTTGTGCTACTCAGAAACTGAAAGAACATTAAAAACAAGAAAAACATTAAGAACATAGTGTATAAAACTTTAAAACAAAAAGCTGTCAGAAGAACTTCCTGAGCTGAGGTCTTTTTAAAGACCCTGGAAGAGCCTTGATGGAGTGAAGGCCCTGAGGGAAATTCCTCAAACTCTGTTACGTGTTGAGGGCCCTCTCTTACCCCTGTAAGTTGTCCCATGCTTTTAACGTGAGTTTCAGAACCCAATCCAAACTTGTAATGATTTTTTTTTTTTTCCTTTTATGCCTAAACCCTGTGAAATTGTGTGCACCCTCCCACCCCCATCACATCAAACATTCACGCAAAAACAGTATTTGTTAGTATAAGGAGAACATGTGGATTATTGTCACATTTCTATTTTAACAAGTTTTTTTTTTTTTTTTTTTTTTTTTTTATAATTACAAAGACTTATTTGTTTCAAATATTATGACTGTTCCATGAAATGTTTTACCACATGCTGAATATGCATCTCCTTTAATGTTTGTTACCTTGTATGAGGGGGGTTGGATGTGCGGATTGATTCAAGAGAGAAAAAAAAAAAAAAAAAGGTTGCTATTCCAACCTGAAAACGGATAGTTTATCCGCGACGCTCTGGCGCTGGGTTTCCCGCTGCTGGTCCGTGGATTTTGAGGGTCTTTGTGTTGTCCATGTTTGCGCTTTGATCTTCTCACTCGGGTCTGCTGCGGGTTTAAATACCGTTACCGGGAGCCCTCTTTTCGCCATGTCAGCTGTTGCTTCTTCCGCTGAATTATAGAGACACGTTTCTTCGCCGTAGAAGACCCTTAACTTCGCAGGAAATGGAGTCTGAAAGCGCAATTTCTTCTCTCTTAACACCTTTTTCGCGTCATTGTATTCCCTGCGCTTTTTAAGGACCTCCGGGGCGTAATCGTGTTCCACGTAGACTTTTCTCTCCTGGTGCATAAATCCTTTTTTCTGCCAGGCCAGTCTTACAACCTCTTGTTTTATTTTGAAATTGGAAAATCTTACCAACACCGAACGTGGGGGCGCTTCCGCCGCCGGCCTAGCGGCTAATGAACGATGTGCCTTTTCTATCTTCAAGTCGGTGGTTTGTGGAATATCCAATTTCTCTCTTAGTAAGGATTCCACGCATTCTGCCATTGAGTTAAAACCGTTTTTGGCTCCTTCTGTCAGACCATGAATTCTTATGTTGTCTCTTCTTTGTCCTCTTTCTTGGTTGGCTAGCTTAGCCTCTATAGATGCTTGTCTTTTGCGTAGGTCCAGCACAGAATCTTCGAGCACTTTTATTCGTTCCTCTGTTTCCAAGATTCGGTTCTCGGCCTGGTCCACTCTGCTGTTTGTCCTTTTCAATTCTTCTCTGAATTCCCGAAATTCGGCCGTAACTTCTCGGCGAAATCGTCGTAGCTCCTCAAATAGTGATTTCAGGCTAACCTTTTTGTTAGCTATCACCAGTTCCTCGTCTTCTGAACGGAGATCTTCCAGTTCAGATTCTCCGGCCGATACGTGTCCTGGCCTGGAGAATTTCAGTTTCTTCTGTTTTCCTTTAGACATGATGATTTTGTCTTTTGATTTTCACTCCTCCAAAAATCCGTTAAGTTTGATTTTCAAGGTGTTATCCTGGATTGGGTCTGAGAGCTTCAGTGTTAAGCTGCAGTCGCCATGGCGTCCAGACCGGAAGTCCTCTACTTGCTATTTTAATTTGTACTATCACATTTCATGCATGCCAGTCAATGGACTGTGTTGGAGAAATGTCAAGACATTGAAAATTTCTTGTTGCCCTTTCTTGCATGCCCATTCTACAACAGGACATGGTGTGTTAAATGCTGCAAATAATCAGTACTGCTGGACATGTTATTCACACTTGCGAGCTTCACTAGACAGCCATTTCAGTTGTTCTCACATGGGCACAAAGAGGCATCCTAGTGGTTTTGTGCAGAAAAGCTGACAGGTTAGTTTAAGGATACACTACATACTATATGACATTGGCTACAGACTACATTACTCACAAAAAGTTAGGGATATTTGGCTTTTGGGTGAAATTTCAGGATGCACCTAAAATGCATTATAACCTTTACAGTTTAACTTAATTTGACCTTCTGTAATCTTTTGAATGTACATGTCCAACTTTGTGTTTCAGTGCTTTTTGCATAACTTGCTGTTCTCAAACAAGGTGCTTAACGGCAAAATTGACAACAGGTGTTTGATCCATGAATCGACCAATAAATTTTGTGGTTCAATTAGAATTGGTATTTAAACAGTCCTCTTCATCATGCTGTTCAAATTTTGACATGAGACCAAGACCACATCTACCTCCACGACCACAGTACCTCACGATTGCGAGGCTTCAAACAGGACGTTCTCAAAGGAAAGTGACCATTGAGCTTAGAGTGTCACAGTGTCATCAGCAGGTTGCAACAGAGATAGTGACTGAAAGAGTCGCAGAAAAGCACAGAAGTGGACGTCCTTTGGGCACATCCCATGCTGATGACCGCTTCATTGTGAACCACAATGCGGAACCGGATGACGAATGCCACTCAACTCCAGGCACATTTAAGGGAGGTGAGATGCACCCAAGTGCATGTCAGACCATTCAAAACCATTTACATCAGCATGGTCTGCGTGCTAGATGACCTGCAAGAGTACCTGATCACACAACCAGGCACAGGCATCATTGTCTTGCATGGGCCAGGGTGCATTTACGCTGGACAAGGGACAAGTGGGCCTCAGTGCTGTTCTCAGGTGCTGGTCCACCCCTGCGCACAGCAGCTTGTCCTTCAGGATCATCGGTTGGATGGTGTTGAAAGCACTGGAGAAGTCAAAGAACATGATCCTCACCGCATTCCCGGGCTTCTCCAGGTGGGACAGAGAACGGTGAAGGAGGAAGATCACTGCATCCTCCACCCCAATGCCATGCTGGTAGGCGAACTGGAGTGAATCCATCGCTGGTCCCACCAGGGGGCGGAGGTGAGCAAGGAGCGGTCTCTCCAGGGTCTTCATCATGTGAGATGTCAGGGCTACTGGTCTGTAGCTGTTCAGGTCTTTGGGGTGGGAAGTCTTTGGTACAGGTACCACACAAGATGTTTTGCACAACTGTGGTACCCTCCCCAGCTTCAGGCTCAGGTTGAAGATGTGCTCCACAATCCCACACAGCTGGTCTGCACAGGACTTGAGGAGCTTCGCGCTGATGCCGTCCGGTCCCGAGGCCTTCCTCGCCTTGATCTTCCTCAGCTCCGTCCTCACCTGGGTCTTAGTAAGGGCCAGGTTTTGGGGCTGTGTGCTGGGAGTGGGGGGGTGTTGGTGGAGTGGGGTGTGGACAGCAGGTCTTGATGACTTTAGAGGCGGCAGTGGTTGTTGTGCAGTCGGGGGGGGGGGCGGCGGTTGGTCAAACCTATTAAAAAAAAAACAGGTTCAGATTGTTCGCCCACTCCCTGCCCCCCGTGGCCTGGGAGAAGGTATTCTGGAGCCCAGAGATGGTTTTAAGGTTTCTCCAGACCCCGCCGATGTCGCTCTGTTGCAGCTTGTCCTCCATCTTCTCAAATCAGCCAATCAGCGCAACTATTGTGCGACCTTGCAACTTTGTCCAATCACCGCAACTTTCCTGCAGTTTTGGCCGATCCTCGTCAACTTTGGCCAATTTCACCAATGAAATTTGTCTCTGACTAGCGCTGAAACGCTTAGACTAACCAACCAAATGCATTGCTGCACCTTGTTCACTTATGTGTTTACAGTGAGTTTAACGGAAAACGTCAACAAACAGATTGTTTGATTTAAAAAAAAAAAACAAACAAAAAAAAAAACACTCAACTGTGAGGTTTCCAACACCATCCCTTCCTCCGTCTCCCCCAGACTGCCGGTGGATGTCTCGCCACGTCTCTGTCCTGGCCGCGTGTACGAAGCGCTGGGTTTGTGTTGAAAAACGTCCGCCTGCCATAAAGGCACCCCGTTGTGGTAGCACGCGTGAGAAGAGACACCGTGCAAGCAAATCTAACACTACAGCCAGTGTTTGAACATTTTATACATCTTTAGAGGTAAAATCATTGTTACATGTGGTCAATGAGCTTTAAAGCTGTGGATGTCTGGTCTGGACGGACCCCCCCCCCCCCCACCCATCCCCGGCATCCCACCGTAAATGAAAGATCTGTGTCTGAAGAGGCAAGTGTGTTTGTGTGTCAAGACTGACGTGCGACAGACAGTTCGGAGTCAGGCACGGAAATACAGATAATATTGTCTAACTTTTTTCAGAAAAACAGACTCCTATAGACAATATAGAGCAACAGAATAAATTATTTTTTTCCCTCTCCGTTCGGTACGGAGTGGTTGGAGAACATAGGGAGTTTTCAAATAAAGGTGCTGCCAATAATTTCCAAATCTATACTCTTTAGCATTCATTCAATGCAATTTAGCTGTTGTAATGGATATTGTGTTCAAGTCTGTATTTGCTGTTGCACAAGAGTTTCTGTATAGCAGAAGTTTCTGCTTACTTTACAAATCACTGTAATAGATTTTTCACAATCCTGTGCTTTTCTTGTGTTATATAGAATATCACTGCAGTAAACTTGAAAAAAGCATCTGCTTTAAAATTTGTAATTCTTCCCACAACTTTTAGTGCAAAAAACCCCCCCCAAAACATTCCAACTTTTATTGCAACTTTTTTAAAAAGCTCCTGCGAATTCAGGCTTTTTGGGCTGCAACAATCATAAAAACATCCCACGAAATCCTGGAGGGACTGATTTTAGCAGCTGCCCTTTTAATTTGATGAATTTGTCTGGCAGAAACCTTAATCATTATGCCTTTATCTTCACAACCCTGTCTGTGCTCTGAATCAACCATAAATTTCTTCACATTACCATGATCACACTTAAGTTTTCGTGAAATATCTAATGTTTTCATACCTTGTCCAAGGCATTGCACTATTTGACGCTTTTTGGCAGCAGAGAGATCCTTTTTCTTTCCCATATTGCTTGAAACCTGTGGCATGCTTAATAATGTAGAACATCCTTCAGTAATTTTCCTTTAATCGGGCTCACCTGGCAAACTACGTATGACAGGTGTCTGAGATTGATATCAGTGAGCCAACGAGCCCTGAGGCACAATACCATCCATGAGTTTAACTGGAAAAACAAAAAATTGAATGTTTATGACTCTAAAATCCTATTTGCATAATAATTTGGAGCATGGTGTAATTATTGGACTCCATATATTCCAATAACTGTGTAGCAACAGTTTTTTTCAGTTCATAGGCTGAAAAGTTCCTAGTGGTCAAATTGTAGTTTGACCACTACAATTTGACAAAAAATAAACGACTAAATGTAGTTTATTTTTCAGCATAGTCTCCCCTTCAGTCCACACACCTCTTCCATTGGTGTTGCAGCACTTGGATCCTGCAGTTTAAAATTAATATCAGCAGTTTAAGAAAAGTACATGGTTTCTCTTTTTGAAATATGTTGAAAAAAATTAACTTTTTCCACAATATTCTAGCATGCCAAGATTCACTAGTAAACCTTTTAAAAAGTCCCATTAACATAGCTAATATAGCAGGTCAGCCTCTGCTCATCCTTTCCATGGAAACACCTGATGAGTTATCCAGTGTGTAAACTTCTGTTGCCGAAGTCAGTGCAAATCTTCACCTTGGAAGGAGTTTTTCAGTCATTTTTTTTTAGCTTAAAAATGGTGAGCTCAAGTGTGAATAAAATGTGAAAGCCAAGTATAAATGTCTTCCGTTTTTTTTTTTTTTAATACATGTGTATGTGAGGATAAGGCCATAGATGGATAGACGGTAATCTTTTATTCGTAATAGGTGAAAAAAATCACAAGTTCTGATCACAAGTTCTGATAAAAAAAAAAAAAAAAGTTTATAACGAAATTATTTATTATTATTACTCTTTTAGAAAACTACAACTATGGATGCTTAGCACATTCTAATTGGCTGTCCATCCGTCTAAGTCATCAAAAAAATAATTGTACAGCTAATCATTGTGTGATATGAAAAGGAGCAGGACCTGAGCCAATATAAGAACCCAAGCACATCTGTGACCTACACCAGCTGTGTGCAACTAGTCACAGCAGAGCAACAGTGTGGAAATGAATCTGAAGGCTGTCCATCATTATTCTGACAAATGAGATTAGACAAATATGTGTCCCTCCTTAAATGACTTCTGTTGTGATCTGACGCTATATAGAAAATCAAATTAAATGAAATTATCCCGACCTTCCACCGGGCCAGGGGTGCCCCTAATATAATGGTAGAGGAACCACTGCTTTTTATGGAAATTCTGCTCATGATGGATTAAGGTTCAAGCATATGCTCTTCACAGTAGACAAAAATACACCTTAGTTGTACATTGTGATATACACACATACATAAACATGTGACCAGTGTAAAGTGTTAATTGAGTACAGCTGATAAAATTTACAGCTGACTGTGGTTATTTTTACTGGTGGCGTTGGCAGCTGCTGACTTACAATAGGATTTCTGTCTTTACATGCATAATGCTTGATTCCTTTTCTTTTTTTAAATATGGGAAATCTCTTACGAAATAGATGGATGGATGATAGTCTTGCGTGCCACTTCGATCACTTAATGTTTAACTTCATCATCTGTAATTGACAGTTTCCCCCCTCCTTTGTGGAATCTTTAAAATAAATATCTTGTTCATTTTATTTGGCTGGACCTTTCTCACAGTATTATGCAAGCATTCACATGATCAGCAATTTAAGTTTTATTGGTTGAACTAAATGCCATTTGAGCAAAGAAAGTAGAGAGAGGTCAAAATATTGGTGGATTTGTTTTAAGCAGGCTAGCAAAAGGAATTCACTACACATAAAATATAATATGAAGTGTGAACTGCTTGTTGTAATCCTTTGAAATTGTGATTCCTTCATATATGCCATGAAGATATATGCCATGAAGCAGAAGCAGAACTGTGGTAGTCTCCAGCAAAGCTTTTTAGTGAGAAATGTATAATCACTCTGATCTCTATCACGCTGTCTATCCATTTTTTTTAACTGCTTATATTCGGGGGTTGCAGGAAGCTGGAGCATGTCCCAGCTGTCATTGGGGGTTGGTATCCTGGCCAGTATATATTGCAGCACCAAGAAAATAGATGGCCAGTATAGAATAACGGGGCATGTCTTTGGACCTTGGGAGGAAAGTGGAGTGAGTACTGTGTGAAAAACCTAAATAAGCACAGGTGGAACATGCAAACTCCACAGGAGAGGCACAAGTCAAGTAGATTTTTCAATAGAGAGCCTAAGTCATGCCTCCTCTACTTCCGCATATGGGACCTTAAATCAGAAAAATTCTTCATTGAAATGAATGGCAAGGGCGAAATTATGATGTTTGTCAATTTAAAAGATAATTTTCCATGTGAAGTTGTTGGCTGTCATATAATAGCAGAGTAATATTTAGTTTCTGTTTCAACAATTAACGGGCAACAACTTCCATCATCTCACATCACAAAACATGAGCATGGCAGGAGATTACTAAAACCTCACCTCCCATTTCCTGACCGATGAAAGAATCCAAAGAGGAGGGAAAAACAACACACAGGTTTTGTATTGTGAGAACTACAGCTGATCCAGAGGACTTAGGCCACGTTCACACTGCAGGTTTTAATGCTCAATTTTGATATTTTTATTTATTTATTTATTTTATTTAAGTTTTTGTAAAGGGTATGCAAGTCATTACAGCATTGCATTATTTACATTTTCATCACATGTTCCCCTTTTTTTTGTTTTTTGACAACATTGGAAGAATAATTATTACAACACCCTTTTTTTTAAATGAAAGAAAGAGAAATTAAAGAGAACAAAAAAACAAACAAAACAAAACAAGAAAAAACAAAAGAAAAGCAAAAGAACAAAAAAAAAAATAAAAAAAATAAAAAAAAGAGTATCTGAGTAGCATTGGAACAAAGAGAGGTGCCATTATTGAAATGGTATTTGTCAAAGATTAGATCTAATGGAAGACACATATGCGTTCCAGGGTTGCCAAAAGTTCAAGAACCCATCCATGTCCTGTCTCAGTGCGAATGTCAACTTTTCCATCGAGTAAATGTCTTGAATCACATTAATCCAATCTTCAGGTATAGGACAATTCTTCAACATCCATTTTTTAGGTAGAGCTTTTTTACTTGCCAATATTAAAACAGTGAATAAGTATTTTTCTCCTCGTCTTTCCAGTGAATCCGGTAGTAAACCCAAATACAAAGTTACAAAAGAAAAGGGGACTGTTATTTTGAATATTTTCCCCAATATTGTCTGTACATTGGTTCAATATTGGTCGATAACTGTGCATGACCAATACACATTGTACTGATTTGCAGTCTCTTCACCACACAAGCACCAACAATTCAACCCCTTACGAGTAAATTTGTTTTGTGCAGGTGTTCTGAAAAATCTTACCAAATTTTTCCATCCAAATTCTCTCCACTGCAGGGATGAAGTACTTTTCCATTGTTGTTTATTTAGCTTTTCCCATATTTCCAGTTGTAAAGTGAAATTCCCCTCTTTTTCCCATCTCTCTTTTATATATGATGTGTTGTCTCCTTTTAAGTCATGAAGACCTTGGTATATTTTAGAGATGTATCTGATCCCTGGGATCCCTTTATATGCCATTAAGAAGACCTTCAGAACACCTGACTGGGCCTTATCCAAATCCTCCTTTTTAAGTATTTTGTTTATGTGGTGTCTAAGCTGAAAGAACCTGTAAAGGTCTTGATTTATTAGACCTTGTTTTTTCAAATCTTCAAAACTTCTTAAAATTTGCCCTTTAAAAAAATCGTAATATTTTATCAGTCCGTTCTCTTTCCACTTTTTAAATCTAGTGTGTGTTTTATTAGGAGTAAAGTCTTGATCATAGGCAATCCATTGCAGAAATCGATAGGGCTCTTTAGTTTGATTCTCTCTGACTATCTTAAACCAAATTTTTAGCGGGGTCTCTAGCCACGGGTTAGTGTTATTCAAAAGTTTAGGTAAGGCATTGTTCCCTATTATCGCCTGTAGGGGGATGTCACTTGTTATTTGGCATTCCATCTCCTTCCATTGTGCAGTGTAGACTGGGTTACATATCTCTACTAAAGTTTTAATTTGTGCGGCTTTAAAATAGTCCCTGATATTTGGCAGCGCAAGCCCACCTTTGTCTTTGTTTAGCTGTAGGGTTCTATATCTGATTCTAGGTCTCTTGCCCTGCCATATGAATCTTGAGATCCTTCTATCCAGTTCTTGCCATGTTTTTTTGGGAGGTTCTACCGGTATTGTTTGGAAAAGGTATAGAAGACATGGAAGTATATTCATTTTGACTGCTTCAGTTCTTTGTGCAGTACCCAAGAATGGTATCATATTCCATCTTGCTAGATCAGATTTTATTTTTGCCATCAGTGGTTGTCATAGCCAGGAGCGGCACTGGGGTTAAGCTCCCAGTGCTCACAAAATGCTCCTTATGGCGTGCGTCTCGAAAAGCCTCTGACAACTAAGTCCAACTCCTAGCCTGCCCGTGTGGTTTAGTCTCTAAGCCCGGCGGAACTGCTTTTACTAATAGGAGAAGGGGCGAGGGCGGATCTCTGGCGCCTTAAAACCAGATGCTTCGGGTAGATGGTGGCTCGTCAACCTGGGAAGGTAGCCCATCTAGGGGAAGGTAAACCCTGATTTCAAACCTCCGCTGCCTTGCGGCACACCCGGTCACGGGAAAGGCTTCGGGAGTCAACTCTGAGGAAAAATCTGGAGTCGGAGCCCCTAAGGCTCTGTTGTGCTCAACATCGTTCTGGCAGCTCCTGCGACGGCGCTGGTGCCAAAGTATAGCAGCCCTGCTGTTCCTTTGGATTCATCAGCGACGTGGAGAGGGGGGACATGCTGCATGGGTAACATCTTGTCCTCCATATCTTCCTGCCCAGGCTTGAATCCTACCAACACCCAACGCTGGAAGGTAGAACACCGGTGCGCGTCGGCCTGTTCGGCCGCGGGCGGTGCTGTTCCAACGGAGTGGACGTTTGGGATTCTCTTCCATGGTCATCATAGACCGACGGAGGCCGACGGATCAGTGGATCATAGTTTAGTGTTATATTTTTGTTGAGTTGTTTCGGGATATTGACCCCCAGATATTTCATAGATTGCATCTCTGTTAGTTAATTAAAGTTAGTTAGTTAAACCCCATTCTTACCCCTGACTGTGGTTCGCTGGAGTCCCAAAGCTTTAGAAATGACTTTATAACCTTTTCCAGACAGATAGATCTCGATTACTATGTTTCTCATTTGTTCCTGAATTTCTTTGGATCGCAGCATGATGTCTAGCTTTTGAGGATCTTTTAAGCTACTTCACTTTGTCAGGCATGTCCTATTTAAGTGATTTCTCGATTGAGAACAGGTGTGGCAGTAATCATGCCTGGGTGTGGCTAGAAAAATTGAACTCAGCTTTCCAAAGATGTGATAAACCACAGTTAATTTATGTTTTAACAGGGGGGCAATCACTTTTTCACACATGGCCATGAAGATTTGGATTTTTTTTTTACCCTTAATAATAAACACCTTCATTTAAAAACTGCATTCTGAGTTTACTTGTTATTTTTGCCTAATATTTAAATTTGTTTGCTGTGAAACATTTAAGTGTGACAAGCATACAAAAAAAATGAGAAATCAGGAAGAGGGCAAACACTTGTTTCACACGACTGTATATTGACCTATCCGTGAAATTACTACTGTACATATTTTCCATAATCCTTGGGCCATTTTACTCCTTTATAGTGTTCTGCACTCCACACTCTGATGTACATAGTTCCACCGGCGAAGCCACTACCGTACCTGTGTATATGGGCTATTTATTTTTACTTTTATTTCAATCATATGGTTAATCGTGTTCTGTAACTGTTTAATTTCAAATTCTTCTCACTTTATTGCACAGTAGCCTGGTGGAGCACTCACAATTTTGTTGTGAGTGCTTTTGTTGTTGTACAGTGACAAAGTCTATTCTATTCTACTCTGTTCTGTTTGCATTCTGTAAACTGTTTGCGTACACAGCAGTACTCAGAGTGGTTTTTGAGCCACTGCAGTTGCCGCTCAGCAACTGCGTTTCATGCATGCGGTGAAAATAATGTGCAGTTCACACATCCATACTGTTCAGCCAAGAGTAGCAAAACTGATTTGAACAGCTGCAATCCAAACACAAAAGAAGAGCACTGCAGCAGACGTTTTAAATGGCAGAAACAATGGAGGTATGTGAATACAACGACAATCTAGACCAGAGGTGTCCAATCATGTGCCATGGAGGCCCAAGACCCTGCAGGTTTTCTCTTCTACCCAGTCTCTTCTTCAGCAGGTGTTTTCACTTATCAGCAATCATTCATTCATTCATTCATCTTCTTCCGCTTCAGTGGGAAGAAATTCAGTGAAATCTGCTGTTGAGGACACTGGTTGGAGGTAAAGCCTGCAGGTCTTGGCCCTCCATGGCACATGGCTGGACACCCCGATCTAGATGAACAGGAGCTTTTGCTGTTTAGTGGTAGAGGAAGAAAGCAGATGGGCAAAAAGACGGACATTTGTTCACCCAGTATGGGTGGAGTGCTCAGTACTTCCCTCTGGCGGGAGTTTCCAGGCGCATGCGCAGTTCACTGCAACCATTTGCATACTTGTATGTGCATTCACTTTTTGGGGGCTGCATGTGCTCAGTCAGTGGTCACCCTCTGCATTGGGTTTGTGCACAAATGCATCCACTGTGCTCGGTCGCGTACCGGTGCGCTTTTGCCACCGTGAATTGGGCTCAAGACTGCCAGGCATCTGATGAATGCATAATTCCCAACATGCCTGTTTCAACACTCCAGGCAGAAGCAGGTGTTAGGGGGTCGGTCTCTCTCTCTCTCTCTCTCTCTCTCTCTCTCTCTCTCTCTCTCTCTCTCTCTCTCTCTCTCTCTCTCTCTCTCTCTCTCTCTCTCTCTCTCTCGCTCGCTGCCCCCCCCCCCCCACCATCATGCAGCAACACCAGAATATGATGTGAAAAAAGTTCATCCAGCTGCACCACAGCATTTCCCACACACAAAGTCTGTCTGGGAAATGGGAATAATAAAACATGATTTTGTCTCGGAGCGAATGTGTTGCTAAACTACAAACTCTTGGGGAAGTGGGTCTTGCTTTATTGTTGAAAGACAAACAAGTTGAGTCCAAAGCCCCTTTAGAATGCCCAGACTGGATAATCTGTGGAATACCCAACACACAAAATTCCCAGCAATCCAAGGAAAACCATCCCTAAGGTATAATTTGAACAAAGCTTTTCCCCTACCTCTTTCTCTTTGCTCTTGTTGCTGTTTTACTTCCACCTCCGCAGCCTCTGCTCCGCCCTCTTGTGGCAACCCCTCCTGGCTCAATGCCATGGACACAACACACATGGACACTCCTGCTACGTTTTGAAACTCTGCCAGATATGACACAGGGGCGGTGGCCTTCAGTCAGCAATCTGATTGGACAGCACAGTAGAAGGAAAACAAATCACAGTCAGCTGGAGAACTTACTCCTGGAGCATGTGACTGATTGTAGTGTTTAATACTAGTGCAATGAGGAAAATGGAGCGGTGGGGGAGATGAGGGTAGATAAAGGTCAGAGAAAAAAAAACAATTAGAGTGTGAAAGAGAAACACAAGGACAGGAAGTCATTTAAGTAATCAAACAAAGAAGTCGTGTGAATAAATGGTGGAGCAGCTTAGCCGTTGTCAACATGCACATCTGTGTACCTTCAACAGATAACTCTTGGTTACCTGACCACCAGAGCATAAATATTCCACATGCTTGCTGATCCTCAGTCCATTATGACAAGAGTTCCCTTACCCCAAATCACTCACATTTAAGCAATATTACATGAGGGAGTTTGGTATCAATGAAAAGAGTAGTAGTGGTATGACTGTACACATGGACCTTCTTTCCTTATTATTGGCACACCTGAATTGGGACACACTTGTTGGAAGTTCTGCCAGACTGTATAATATCCTTGCGTATGCTGCATGGAAAAATATTTTCTGGTCATGGATACGTGATAAACCTCCAATCAAAGGGAACTGGCAATTGTTATTGAATGTTTACCCTTTAGAATATTTGACATATCTGCTTCATTCAACAAAGGGACAGTTTATGAAGATATGGACTCCATATCTTAACTTCTCCAACCTTACTTTGGCTTCAATTCTTAAGGGTACTAATCTGGACTAAGGATGAACCTTTCTCTCTAGAACCTTATTACATGTTAACAGACATCCTCAGTCATCTATATGTATGTGTGTACGTATAGTGGATATAAAGTCTACACACCCTTGTTCAAATGCCAGATTTTGGTGATGTAAAAAAAGAGACCAAGATAAAACATTTCAAATCTTTTTCCACCATTAATGTGACCTAATACTTATATAACCCAATTGAAAAACAAGCTGAAATCTTTTAAGGTAATAATAATTAAAAAAAAAAAAACAACTTACAATAACCTGCTTGCATAAATATGCGCACCCTGTTATAACTGGGGATGTAGCTGTGTATCACATTCAAACTCAAGTTAAATGGGAGTCAGCACACACCTGTCACCATTTAAAGTGCCTCTGATTAACCCCAAATGAAGTTCAGCTGTTCTAGTAGGCATTTCCTGACATTTTTGTAGTCACATCTTACAGCACAAGCCATGGTTTGTAGAGAGCTTCCAAAGCCTCAGCGGGATCTCACTGTTCAAAGGTATCAGTCAGGAGAAGGGTACAAAAGAATTTCCAAGGCATTAAATATAACATGGAACACAGTGAAGTCAGTCATCAAGTGGAGAAAATATGGCAAAATAGTGACATTACCAAGAACTGGACAACACTCAAATTGATGAAAAGATGAGAAGAAAACTGGTCAGGGAGGCTGCCAAGAGGCTGACAGCAACATATATACATATGCATATTACACACACACACACACACACACACACACACACACACACACACACACACACACACACACACACACACACACACACACACACACACAGAGTTAGGGATATTTGACTTTCAGGTGAAATTTCAGGATGCACCTAAAATGCACTGTAACCTTTACAGGTGAACTTCATGTGACCTTTTCTAATCTTTTGAATGCACATGTTCAGCTGTTCAGTGTTTCAGTACTGTTTGCATAACTTGCTGTTCTGTAACAAGGTGCTTAACAGCAAAATTCACAACAGGTGTTTGATCCATGAATTGACCAATACATTTTCTGGTTCAATAGAATTTGTATGTAAACAGTCCTCTTCATCATGCTGTTCACATTTCGACATCATGAGACCAAGACGACACCTAACAAGTGATCGACAGTGCCGCACCATTGTGAGGCCTCAAACAGGATATTCTCAGTGGCCACTGAGCTTAGCATGTCACAGAGTGTCATCAGCAGGTTGCAACAGAGATGCAGAGAGACTTGAAGAGTCACAGAAAAGCATAGAGTGGACATCCTTTGGCCACATCCCATGCTGATGACTGCTTCATTGTGAGCAGTGCCCTGCGGAATCGGATGATAAATGCCACTAAACTCCAGGCACATTTAAGGAGGTCCGAGGCACCCAAGTGTCACCTCAGACCATTCAAAACCATTTACATCTGCGTGTGCTAGACGACCTGCAAGGGTTGTCTACCTGACCGCACCATCAGGCACAGGCGTCATTGTTTGCCACGGCATAGGTACGCTGGACAAGGGACCAGTGGGCTTCAGTGCTGTTCTCTGATGAAAGTCGATTCATGTTGAGCAGAAATGATGGCCGTCAACCATGTTTGAGACATCAAGGAGCGCGCTATAAATCAGTCACTGTTGTCACCATGTTACAGTCTGGGCAGGTGTGTCTAGTCAATACAGAACTGCTCTACATCTTGTGAATGGTACAGTGACAAGGCGATACTACCTGAACAACATCATTAATCCAGTCACTGTGCCCCTGCATGAACAACACAGACCCAATTTCATCTTCACGGACAACAATGCTCCAGCTTATCGAGGTCACATCATTAGGGAATGGCTGCTGGAAGCTGAGGTACCTCAGGAGTGGCCTTCACTTTTTCCAGACCTGAATCCCATAGAAGATCTAGGGATCAGCTGAGTCGACGTGTAGAGACTTGTAACCCTGCACCCCACAACCTCAATGACCTAAGGGTCGCCCTTCAAGAAGAGTGGAATGCCATGCCTCAGCAGACAATAAGTCAACTTGTGAACAGCATGAGACATTGTTGTCAAGCTGTAATTGATGCTCAAGGGCACATGACAAGTTATTGAGACATTGACATTTTTGGTTTTGGTATTCCTACCACTGTTGTTGGCTTTTGTTTCAATAAATTTACGGTGAGGAAATTACCATTGCATAGTTCTACTTAAATGCTCTACTTTCATGATATAATATCACTGTAGCATGAACTTTTTACCTTTTCTACAAATTTCACCTGAAAGCCAAATATCCTTAACTTTTTGTGAGTAGTGTGTACATATAAATAAATACTACATAGGACATTGATTGGGCAAGTAAAGAAATTTCATATCAAGAAACTTAATTTGTTTACTGTTTTAAAAAAACTCATATGATTTAGATTATATTAGGAACATTTGGACAGCTTACATTTTATGTACCCAGAATAAAGTCCGAAATTTGTGAATCATGAAAAGAAAAAATGTATGTAAAGTCTATTAATATAATTGAAATCAGTAATATTAGATGAGCAAGAATGAGGGGAAAACAACAAATTTATGAAAAAAATCTCATTTACAAGAAAATGCCTGAAATATAGGAGAAAAAAACTTGCATTTATGAGAATCAAGTCTCTGAAATGAGGAAAAAAATTCTGAAATTTCTCAGAATTTGGTGGGTAAAATTAAAAAAAAACAAAAAAAACCTTACCTGGTTCGTTCATGCTGTTTCAGCCATGATGATTTCACTTTTATGTACTGCTGCCACATTTACTTTTTCATATTCATAAATGTCTTGTCGGGAGTTCCAGTGATGTCATTCAGCTGCTTGAATTTTTACATGTTTATCTGACCATAAAAGGTATATGTTAAACTATCTCACCAGTCTAGGCCCTCTGCACATGTGGAGATTTTAATGGAAAAGGGAGAAAAATTAACCAGAACTGTGATGTATGCCAAGTTGTTTCTCCCTCCCCCCCATTTTTAAATTCTGACCTTTTTGGTGCGTGATTACCATTTATATAGCCAGTGTTTAAATCACAAAAACACCAAATGCACAAAGTTCTGAATAGATCTAATTGCATGATTTTATTCTTTATTAGGGGTGTTTGGGGGGAATCGATTCACATAAGAATCTAGGTTTTCATTTTACATGATCCAGAACAGACTCACAAAAATTAAGAATCAATTCATTATTATTATTATTATTATTTTTTCCGGTGTTGCATGTGACACGTATTGTCACTTCGTGATACGCAATTACACATTGACGCTGCTGACGCAGGAGAACCACGCAGAGGAGCTTACTACACTTGCAGCCGGATGAAACGGTCAGAATAAAGAAAAAATAGAGCAGCAAGAAATTCGAGACAGGTCTGTCTGCAGCTTGCAGACTGCGTCAGCACCCCTTCAACTAGTTACGCTCCCTCAGCAAGTTACGCCCCTATGTTATGTCACTCCACAAAATGGCTGGCCGTAGCTGACCATGCTAACATGGCTGATTCAGCACTGGGCTGATCATACACAGATTCAGGTGTTGTAGCCTTGTTGACGGGCCAACGGTGGCCACACGTTTCGAAGGACGAATGTAAAAGAATCTAAAAATGACCGAGTTGAGTCCATAGACACTAAAAAAAGTTTATGGTCTAGTCTTTGGATGATGTTTGTTTGCGTGACCACGCGTTAGCCCGTTGCCCAGCAACCCTGACTGCCGCAGTTGAGGGTTTTTTTCCTAACATTTTTTGACAGTGATTGAAGCAGTGTTTTTTTCACTGACTGAAAACCAAATCTTATTGACTAAAAGTAGGCAAAAATGACTGCTAATGAACAGACTAAAATAAAACTATAAAAATAAAATCATCACAGTAAATCGGAACTCAAAATTAGGTGTCAAAAGCAAAATGCATAAATGGTAATTTTAGTTTAATTTCTAGCTTTAATGGATGAAATTAACATTGGATGGAAGTTTATTTTTGTTTGTTTTAAATTATTTCATTTAGTTTACCTTTTAATGGAGAAGTTTCACCAGGCCAAGGACCATGACCGGCTAATTACCCAGAGTTGAAAGAAGTGGAAAAAGTCCTCCTGCTGAACAACACACACTGCACCACTTTAACAAACTCCCAGCAAATTCTGAACAGGCAAAAAAAAAAAAAAAAAAATCAGATAAACTTAATAGCACTTTATTAGGGCCTGAGCCACTGACGTCAGTGGGCAAGAGCCCTATTGTAATTGCTCCGTTTAATATTATTCTTCTGCCTAAACGATTGCATTTTTCACCCTCTGAACATTATAACAATTTTTTTTTCACAAACACCGCAGACTTGGGGAAAAATTTGATAAACTGGAAAAAATACGTGCTCCCCCCCCACCCCCAGTTTTTGTGGCCAGTGCCAAACGTGCAAGGTCTATGGAGACTGGAGACACTAAAGTTTGCTGTACAGACACAAAATTTAGGTGAGGTGTGCATCACCTCAAGACATGCAAAAAACATAATTGTGGCCCTTACCCACGGCCAACAGGAAGTCCGCCATCTTGCCTCAAAACCCTCCGGTTTGGCCAAAAACCACTCCTCGCATTTGAACAAACTCCTCGTAGGGTCCAGCATCACAGCATCTATAGTAATGGGCCATTAAAAGCTGCATAAGTCAGAGTAGATTGCTCAAAGGTGTGGCCAGGGTGCCATGGTGAAGTTTCACTCCACCCCTTACAATATCAAACAGCTGTAACTCCAGCAAAACTTGTCCAATGTCCACCAAAGTTTCCTTGATGGACAATAGTCCCACCACAAACGCGTCTATATAAAAATACCTGACAAAAGATATAGTGCCACCTAGTGGTTAAAGGATGAATTGCTGAAAACTTTATTTATTACTCAGGTGCCGCTTGCCAAAGTGACGTGCAATTTTCTGAGGTTTATCAGACCACCTGGATGATCATAACTGCACATCATCTTTAGCATGGCGTCACTGCTGTTACCATGGACACGCCCTCCTCGCCATTAAATCCGTGATCTTGTTGGGAGGGTTGGGAACGGCCTGGAGTCATGAAATATGGAACATAGGTTGAGGTGACTGTCATATGTAGTCCTATATGGTTGGGCAGCACATAACTGACAGGGAAGTGTTGCCATGTCGACATGGCGAAAGTTGACTCCTCGCCATGGAACATCAGAAAGTTGTAATTTGGACAAACTTTGTCTGATTTTCACCAAATTTTCTACAATGGATATCAGTCCCACCCTGAACGCGCCAATGGAAAAATACTTCACAAAAATTATAGTGCCGCCTTGTGGCTAGAACAACAGACACTTGTAACTTGGACAAACTTAGTATGATTTTCACCAAATTTTCTACGATTGATATTAGTCCTGCCCCGAACGTGTCTATAAAAAAATAGTTAATAAAAGTTATAGCGCCACGTAGTGATTAAAGGAAGAATTGCTGAAAACTGTTTTCTTTATTTTTCTCTCACCAGGTGAAAAAAAAAATGACATGAAGGAATGACTAGGGCTCATCTACAGGACATGTACATAGTACGGAACTGTTTCCATTACGACCAGCATGTTTCAATGGCTTCCTCACCATGCAAAACATGAGTTACAGCTCAGACAATCCTCGTCTGATTTGGACTAAACTTTGCAGAAATCATACTAATCCCACTCTGATCACATCTGTATATCAATATTCACAAAATTGTCACACCAGCACCTACTGCTGACATGAGGTACTGCACAAAATTGTATCAACTTTCGCGCAGACCAGTAGTCAGAAGAAATGACTTGAAATGAAGTGAAAATGTCATGTCATTCTGACATTTTCACTGGTTTCTCAGAGCGCATTGGATTACCCTCAGTGGAAGTCACTTTTGTCATGCGATCATTACAGTTGCCATGGAAACCCACTCCTCGCCATTCAATACATTTTTTACTTTGGGAGGATGAGAAAATCCGAATATCACGAAATGTGGAATCTAAGTCAAGGTGACTCTCTTCTGTAGTCCTATATGGGTCTGCAATGCGTACCTAACATGTAAGCGCTGCCACAGCCACATGCCAAAGTTTCCCTCCTGGCAATACGTTGGACAGCTGTCACTTGGACAGACTTTGTCCAGTTTGCCACATAATTACTATGATGGCTCTTAGGCCCGCCCCACACGCTCCTACATAAAAGTCATTGACAAAGTTATAGCGCAACATACTACTCACAAGAAAATACTTTAAAAATGGTTTTCTTTATTTTTCACGCAGTGCTTGCTGCAATGACTGGTCCGACGGGCAGTGGGATCAATGGGAGCGTGGGGGACGAGGGCCTGCTTACAGCTGCTTGCAGCTTTATAATTTTGTTTTATAACTTTAAATTGTTTTTTTAAGTCTCCGTAGAATTTAGATACTTAAGTTTATATTTGTGCAGGTTTAAAATTAATGCTACTTATCTCATGCATCAATTGCATTCACTTCTTATTGAATTTGTTCATTGCATTAAGTTACTGTATAGGTAACTGTACATTGACTGCATACAGTCAGGTAGCATTACTATTTAAATGGATGTTCAAAGTATTTGTGACAGAATTTACTTAAGTTTAGCTTGGTAATACTGTTAGCAACAATAGTTTGTTTTACTCGTATTTGAGGCACAATGGCTTATGGGTAATCTTGTCAACTTCTGGTGAAGTGATGTACCGTTGTTCACTTCTTCCCTGCACAGTTCTCAGTTCCCTTTGAACTGAAGACCGTTCGCTCCCTTCGGTTTAGAATCTCAGTTAATATGGCAGATACCCTGTGCAGTCCACTTTGAAGTATACTATTGGGCGATCAGAATGCAGCTTATTAAAATGGAAAAATCCAATGTGGCATGAAAAATAAATAAAATTATCAAGAGGCAAGTGCAATATCCCCCACTTCAGTCATGTTACTGAAGGAGCTCAGTTTTCAACTTTTTCTATATAATTATTGATAGCAGAACCAAATTATGATAAGCCCATCATCCATGAATATACAACACATAGTTGTAGGTGAGGATCCCAAGGTGAAACTGTGTAGCAAGTTTGGTAACCCTAAACAGCTTTACTTGTTCTGTTGTAAGAGGGCATAGGGAATGCTAACCTTGACCATTAACCTTTTGATCCCAAACCCATAGTCAGAGGTCAAGATCCCAAGGTGAACCTGTGTACCAAGTTTGGTGACCCTAGCTTTCTTTATTGTTGAGATGTTCATTTTGCATTTTGACAAGTGACCTTAAACCTTGTTATCTAAATTAATTATATATATATATATAAAATAAATGTTGGTTCCAAGGTTGTCATAGCCAGGTGCGGCACTGGGGTTAAGCTCCCAGTGCTCATAAAATGCTCCTTATGGCGTGCGTCTCGAAAAGCCTCTGACAACTAAGTCCAACTCCTAGCCTGCCCGTGTGGTTTAGTCTCTAAGCCCGGCGGAACTGCTTTTACTAATAGGAGAAGGGGCGAGGGCGGATCTCTGGCGCCTTAAAACCAGATGCTTCGGGTAGATGGTGGCTCGTCAACCTGGGAAGGTAGCCCATCTAGGGGAAGGTAAACCCTGATTTCAAACCTCCGCTGCCTTGTGGCATACCCGGTCACGGGAAAGGCTTCGGGAGTCAACCCTGAGGAAAAATCCGGAGTCGGAGCCCCTAAGGCAGTTCTATGTTGTGCTCAACATCGTTCTGGCAGCTCCTGCAACGGCGCTGGTGCCAAACTGTAGCAGCCCTGCTGTTCCTTTGGATTCATCAGTGACGTGGAGAGGGGGGACATGCTGCATGGGTAACACCTTGTCCTCCATATCTTCCTGCCCAGGCTTGAATCCTACCAACGCCCAACGCTGGAAGGTAGAACACCGGTGCACATCGGCCTGTTCGGCCACAGGCGGTGCTGTTCCAGCAGAGTAGACGTTTAGGATTCTCTTCCATGGTCATCGTAGACCGACGGAGGCCGACGAATATGTCTTCATCTGCAACTGGATCCTGTACCCTTTTTTCCAGTGATGACTGCACGATAGGCAACTATTTCAACATTGTATGTGGATTTTTTTTTTCCTGCAGCATTAAATTTGAAGGGCTCTTATTAGGTACACAAAGCTGTTTGTCCATTTAGAGCTACTGTAGTTAGATGGCACCACAAATATGACTGTCCCTTAGTTTATTTGGCTCCACCACAACATAAAGATAAATTACTCATCCTAGGAGAATAAAAACATAATGGCAAAGTGATTGAATAATAATAGAAACATAGTTTTAATAATATTTTCAATGTTCATATAAGAGACGTTTGTTTTTGCTGTGTTAACACACTGGACCTTTACAGTGGTGTGAAAAAGTTTTTGTCCCTTTCCTGATTTCTCATTCTTTTGTATGTTTATCACACTTAAATGTTTCAGATCATCAAACAAATTTAAATATGAGACAAAGATAACACAAGTAAACACAAAATGCAGTTTTTCAATGAAGGTGTTTATTATTAAGGGGAAAAAAATCCAAACCTACATGGCCCTGTGTGAAAAAGGCAGGTGAAGTGAACATGTTTATTAACAAAAAGGGAAAACACAAAATACACAAAATGTTCAATGAAAAAACAGTCTGACACACAAAGTAACGGATGTCCAAGCTCAGTTGGCAGGAGGAGGAGCCTCACGCGTTCCCAGATGGGACTGGGCAGCGGCTAGGAAGGGCTAATAATAATAAGAGGAAGACTTACTGTACATGTGGGGTCGGAGCAAACTGGCTCTGGAAACAACAACTCCCAGCATAGTCCAACAGGGAAAAGAAACCAATTGTGGCTTATATTATTCATATATCCATACCTCCATATGTATAGACATAAGTGGAATGTTTAGAGATTGCATATGTAGAATGACCTCACGTCTCAGAGCAGGACAAGAGGTCTCGACCACCGGCGAAGATCAAGGAGCAGACGGAGTCGCAGTGGTGGAGACCTGATCGAACTTCCTGACCACCCAGGGTCAGGTGGAGGAGAAAGAGGACAATGGAGAGGGATTACGCTAATGCAGGATTTTGATATGCAATGTCTTTTGTTGAGTGTGGGTGTAAGTATGAAGGTCTGACTGCGCTCGACCTCTTCATTCTGCTTCTGCATCGAGATGAGACATGTTAGGGACTGGAAGCTGATAATAAAACTTAATTTATAAAATCACATCGCTTCTTCATTTCAAGCTCCCTACACCTAAGAAATTACATGTACGTAAGTATTCACAGCCTTTACTCAATACTTTGTTGATGCACCTTTGGCAGCAATTACAGCCTCAAGTCTTTTTGAATATGATGCCACAAGCTTGGCGCACCCATCTTTGGGCAGTTTCGTGCATTCATTTTTGCAGCACCTCTCAAGCTCCATCAGGTTGGATGGGAAGGGTTGGTGCACAGCCATTTTCTCTCCAGAGATGTTCAATTGGATTCAGGTCTGGGCTCTGGCTGGGCCACTCAAGGACATTCACAGAGTTGTCCTGAAGTCCTGCTGAAAGATGGAACTGTCGCCCCAGTCTGAGGTCAGAATCAGAATCAGAATCAGGTTTATTGCCATTGTTCATGTAGTACACAAACTAGGAATTTGTCTCGGTGCAATGCTGCAACATTAAACATGATAAGATAAAAGAAATAAACTATACATGCAATAAAGTGTAGAATAAGAGTAAGTGGTACTGGTCAGCAGTTAAAATATATTAGCGAGCAGCAGATACTGTGGAGAACTATATAGTGCAGTCGGTGATGCAGGAAGAAAACAGTGATGATTGACATGAGTCTGGTTGAGCTGCTGTACATAGTGCACGAGAGTCAATAAGTCACTTAGTGTTCAGCAGTCTGATGGCAGAGGGGAAGAAGCTGTTCATGTGACGGGAGGTTTTAGTCTGGATGGACCGAAGTCTTCTACCAGAGGGGAGGGGGGCAAACAGTACGTGACCAGGGTGTGAGGGATCGGCTATGATCCGGCCAGCACGCCTCCGGGTCCTGGAGATGTACAGATCCTGGAGAGATGGGAGCTTGCAGCCAATCACCTTCTCAGCAGTGCGCACGACGCGCTGCAGCCTTAGTCTGTCCCTGGCAGTGGCTCCTGCGTACCACACGGTTATGGAGGTGGTGAGGATGGACTCGATGATGGCTGTGTAGAACTGCACTAACATCTTGGTGGGTAGCTTGAGCTTCCTCAGCTGCCGCAGGAAGAACATCCTCTGCTGGGCTTTTTTGATGAGTGAGCTGATGGTCGGCTCCCATTTGAGGTCCCTGGTGATGGTAGTGCCTAGGAAGCGGAAGGAACCAGCAGTGGTGATGGGAGAGCCTGAGAGGGTGAGGGGGGGCAGAGGGGTAGTGACTTTCCTGAAGTCTACAATCATCTCCACTGTCTTCAGAGCGTTCAGCTGCAGGTTGTTATTGTTGCACCAGGATGCCAGCTGGGCCACCTCTCTCCTGTAGGCGGACTCGTCGCCGTTGGAGATGAGCCCGATGAGGGTGGTGTCGTCCGCAAACTTGATCAGCTTGACAGACTGGTGGCTGGAGGTGCAGGAGTTGGTGTAAAGGGAGAAGAGTAGGGGGGAAAGTACACAGCCCTGGGGTGATCCGGTGCTGATGCTAGTAGAGTCTGAGACAGTCTTTCCCAGCCGCACATGCTGCCTTCGGTCCGTCAGGAAGTCGGTGATCCACCTGCAGAGGGAGTCAGGCACGTTGAGCAGGGACAGCTTGTCCCGGAGCAGAGCGGGGCGGATGGTGTTGAATGCGGAGCTGAAGTCCACAAACAGGATCCTGGCGTAGGTTCCCGGGGAGTCCAGGTGCTGCAGGATGGAGTGGAGGGCCAGGTTGACTGCGTCGTCTACAGATCTGTTGGCTCGGTAGGCAAACTGCAGCGGGTCCAGGAGAGGGGTGGTGATGGACTTGAGGTGGGGCAGGACCAGGCGCTCAAAGGACTTCATGACTACAGAGGTGAGCGCTACAGGTCTGTAGTCATTAAGTCCAGTGATCCGTGGCTTCTTGGGGACAGGGATGATGGTGGAGGATTTGAGGCAGGACGGCACGTGGCATAACTTAAGGGAGGTGTTAAAAATGTCTGTGAAGACAGGAGCCAGCTGTTTCGCACAGTGTCTCAGGGTGGAGGGAGACACGCCATCCGGGCCGGGGGCCTTGCGCGGGTTCAGTCTGGAGAACTGTTTGAGCACATCCTGCTCACTGATGATAAGGGCAGGGGGGGAGGAGGGGGGGGGTGCCTTTAATGAAGTAGGGATTGTGGAGGCTGTGGAGCTGGAGGGAGGGGGGGAGTTGGACACAGATGACGAGGTGTCAAAACGGGCATAGTGTTGGGACAGTCTTTGACAAAGGGCTTTGTCATCCTGACCTTTAGGAGCCTGAGGCCGATAGTTGGTGATTTGCCTCAGTCCTCTCCACACAGAAGCCGAATCATTAGCAGTGAACTGCTGCTGGAGTCTCTCTGAATACACAGATTTAGCCCTCTTCAGCTCTCTGTTAAACCGGTATTTAACCTCCCTGTAGCAGTCCCTGTCTCCACTTTTCAGCGCTGCTTCCTTCTCCTTCCTGATCTGTCTGAGCTTAGCTGTGAACCAGGGTTTGTCATTAGAGTAACTCACCCTGGTGCGTGATGGAAGAATGTTCTCTTCACAAAAGTGGATATATGAGTTCACAGTGTCCGTGTACTCATCCAGATCATGCGTGGCTCCTTTAAACATGCCCCAGTCGGATATTTCCATGCACGTTTCCAGCTTCTCCTCAGCTTCACTGGTCCGTTTCTTCGTAGTGCTCACGACAGGTTTAGTGAGCTTCAATCTCTGTCTGTATGTGGGAATGAGGTGAACCATCACGTGATCAGATAATCCCAGCGCAGCGCGAGGAACAGCGCGATATGCGTCTTTCACTGTGGTGTAACAGTGATCCAGTGTGTTTAATCCTCTGGTGGGGCATTTAATAAACTGTAGCGGGGGAGATCGTGGCTCAGATTGCACTGATTAAAGTCGCCAGCCACAATAATCTGCGAGTCTGGGAAACTCCGCTCTGTGTGTTGAATGTGATCCGCGAGCACGCGCTGAGCTTCGCACGTGTCCGCGTCGGGAGGGGCGTACACAGCGATGAGTATAAAAGAAGCAAACTCCCGCGGGGAATAAAAAGGCTTGCAGTTGATAACAAGAAATTCCAGGGCGGGAGAACAGTGTTTGGAAATTACCGTTACATCAGAGCACCAGCTGCAGTTGATGTAGAAGCAGACTCCGCCTCCTGTGGTCTTGCCGGAAAGCTCTGTGTCACGATCAGCACGAAAGAGCTGGAAGCCGTCAAGGCGCAGCGCGCTGTCCGGTATATTTTCCCGGAGCCAGGTCTCGGTAAAGCAGAGGGCAGCCGAGGATGCGAGGTCCCTAAAACGCATCAGCAGTCTCAGTTCATCTACCTTGTTAGAGAGAGAGTTGGTATTGGACAGAAATATGCCAGGCAGCGCCGTTCGCGAGCCTCTCCTGCGAAGCCGCACGAGAGCACCCGCTCGTCTACCTCTCTTCCGCCGTCTCACTTTTCGAGCCAAGCAATGAACCAGATCGGCCGCAGGGGCTAAAAAAACTGGGAGGAGGTCCGTGGGGGTGAAAGCCCTGATATTTAGAAGTTCTTCACGGGTATAAGTGCAAGCAGACACACAATTGACAAACAAAAGCAAACAAAGGGCGCGGCGAAGCACCATGTCGACCGCTGTGGGCGCCATCTTGGTGTCCAAAAAAAAAAAAAAAAAAAAAGCGCTCCAGGAGAGCTCTGGAGCAGGTTTACATCCAGGATGTCTCTGTACATTGCTGCATTGATTTTTCCCTCTATTCTGACTAGTCTCCCAGTTCCTGCCACTGAAAAACATTCCCACAGCATGATGCTGCCTCCACCATGCTTCATTGTAGAGATGATATTGGTTTGGTGATGAGCGGTGACTGGTTTCCTCCAAACATGACGCCTGGCATTCACGCCAAAGAGTTCAATCTTTGTCTCATCAGACCAGAGAATTTTGTTTCTCATGCCCTCAATTTCACCTCTGGGGATCAATAAAGTATCCAAAATCAAAAAATCAAATGATCTGAGAGTCCTTCTGGTGCCTTTTGGCAAACTCCAGGCGGGCTGCCATGTGCCTTTTACTAAGGAGTGGCTTCCGTTTGGCCTCTCAGCCATACAGCCCTGATTGGTGGATTGCTGCAGAGATGGTTGTCCTTCTGGAAGGTTCTCCTCTCTCCACAGAGGAATGCTGGAGCTCTGACAGAATGACCATCAGGTTCTTGGTCACCTCTCTGACTGTCTCGGAGGTCTACAGACAATTCCTTTGACTTCATGCTCGGCTTGTGCTCTGACATGCAGCGTCAACTGTGGGACGTTATAGACAGGTGTGTGCCTTCCCAAATCATGTCCAGTCAACGGAATTTACCACAGGTGGACTCCAGTTAAGCTGTAGAAAAAATCTCAAGGATGATCAGTGGAAAGGTTGCACCTGAGCTCAATTTTGAGGTTCGAGGCAAATGCTGTGAATATTTACATATGTACATGCGATTTCTTAGTTTTTTTATTTTTAATAAATTGCAAAAATCTAAAAAAAAAAAAAAACACCTGTTTCCACATTGTGATTATGGGGTATTGTGTGTAGAATTTTGAGGAAAAAATTAATCCCTTTTTGAATAAGGCTGTAACATAAAATGTGGAAAAAGTGAAGCGCTGCGAATACTTTGCGGTTGCACTGTATATTAAATCCTGGTACCAAGTTTCAAAAAAATCTTTGGTCTTCGACCGGCGGGGGATTGGTGGGGGGAGATGGGGGATTTTATTTTTAGGCCATATTGCCCCACCCTAGTTATGATTGTTTAACTGGATCAAATGCAAAAAAAAAAAAAAAAAAAAAAAAAAAAAAAAAAAAGACATCCCAATATAGCAAGAAAAGCATTTTAAAATACTTAACACTCATGCAAACTACAGAGAGTGAGCCAAGGATTTATTACAGCTGCTAACAAAACACATTAGTCTTAGTTCCAAAACAACAAAAAAGTTGGAGAACTCATGACTGGAAGCAATGCAGTGTCCCCTTAATAGGATCGAGGGCATTAAATGTGTTAACAACACAATCCCGTCGCGTGAGGTCAAATAATGGCCAATTAAAATCCCATTTGGGCCCAGTCACAGAGTAGGAAGTGCAAGTTCCAGCTTCTGAATGGGCTTAAAAACCTGTTGTCAAAGAGAATGTGATAAATGCCTTCCTTTCTAGCCATTAAATTTATATTGCCCAAAGTCCTCAAATGGACATCAAAGCTGGAACACACACACATACACATCCCTTTAGCCTACATGAAACGCATTCAAAAACACAGGAAATGGGGAATGCTCTGTCATTACTGGGCACATGTTGCACATTAAAAACCCTGGAAGTCCAACTTCATAATCCAACTCTGCTGGCTGTTGGGGAAAAAACACACACACACACACACTAAAATCCTCTTCCGAGGATAACTACCTACAGATGGGAGATGTTTTTGGAAAAGCAAATGCTGTTGCCACAAACTCTCGGATATTTCCAGGAGTAATGAAATGTCATCACTTGCTCCTTAACAGAAGCAGCTGCTAAATCATCCCGAGGAGACTTTCTGCATGTATAATGCCCATTGTCTCTGACGGGGGATACAGTGCTAATGAGAAAGGCAGGAGTGAACAGAGGAAATACCCAGTGTGTGTCTTGAGAGTGTGAGAGAGAGGAAAGAGAGCCCAGGAGGTATAAACTCAAGTTACAGGAATTCCTCTGGCCTTGTATCAGCGTTAGTGTTGGGTTAGGTTTCCTTACAAACATTCTCTGCTAGTTAGCTCTAGCGAAGTGAGCAAAACTGGGGATCACAGAGCCAAATGGCATATGCTTTAAGTGACAAGTCTTCCTCTACAGAACCTGCTAACAGTGGAGTAAAATTTTACAAATAAAAGACGAGTGGCAGATTACATTAGCTTTTCTGTGAACACAATTGAGCATCTTATTGTTTCTTATTGAAAAAAGCTGGTCCCAAAGGAGACACAAGAGGTCGTCAAACTGATTAGTTCAGCTTCACCTCATCCATACAGCAGTACACATTTAAGGCATTCATTGCCCAGCAACCACTTTCTGTCCATGCTCAGGCAGCGCCGATAACCCCCACCACTATTATATAAAGCCTCTGTGTGTGTGTGTGTGTGTGTGTGTGTGTGTGTGTGTGTGTGTGTGTGTGTGTGTGTGTGTGTGTGTGTGTGTGTGTGTTGCTTGAGAGCCACACACGTAGCTATGGTGACTACAATTTAATCTGAAGCACAGAGTGACATTATGTGGGATTATCATCTCATTAGCTATCTCTCAGGCTGGGATCCATATGTATACATGCGTTAGACTGTGACATCGCAGCAAGTAAAGGGCAGCTCCTTTGATGTAATCCAATTTTCCATTTCTATTTCATACACACGGTGAGGACACACTGCTGGCAGATTTGTTTTTTTGGGGGGGTGGGTGGGGGGTGGCACAATGACTACAAAATACTTGACCATTAATGCTGCTGTGAAAGGTAGGGCAGCATATCCACTTGCCTGACAGCGGCAACAAAAAGCTAAAACAAAATATTTTTTAAAAGCAAATCTGACTGCCATCCTATTAAGATTAGTCACCTACCAGCTGAAACAGCAGATTACTCACAAAGCCTCTACCATAATCTTTTTTTTTTTTTTTTTGGTGTGGTTGAGTCTCCTCGGGAACAGGTGTTCCTTTCTTGGCTTATACAGGACAGGGGTTGCCACTCCTCTCTGCCTGCCTTTCCCCGTTCTGTTATGCTGAGCATCAAGATAGAGGGCAGAAAGTACCATTTTTGCCTGGTCTTTGGTATGACCCGGCTGGGATTTGAACCCCAACCTCCCGGGTGTGGGGCGGATGCTCGACCAATTGAGCCACCACTCCGGTACCATAATCTAATGCAGTGTATTTCAACCCTTTTTGAGCCATGGAGCCCTTCTTACATTGAAAAAAATCCTGCAGCACCCCACCAATCCAAAATGTTATAAAATGACGCATTGTAGCCTATTAGGGCATATGTAATGACAACCTCGTCTTGTAATTAGGCCTGTAACAATCACAAATTTTGGAAAATACATTTTTAATTGTAATTTTTTTTTCTTTTATCACTGTAATGTTTATATCTGCATTACTGGTTAAAGACACCTATATACCAGACTGTTGGGAAATTGGGGGAAGTGGGGGGGAGGGGCTCTACATATCTGAGCACAGCTTTGTTTCCACATAGAAAACGAGTAGGATGGTTATGTTTTTAGTTTATTGTTCTGTTTTTGTTACAACTGTTTTGTAATATAGGCCACATACCGGCTCATTGACATTACCGGGCTCTCCTCGCTCATTTGGCGTCGGTTCCAACTACTCCCACATTGGAGCTTTGGAATTCTGTTTTCTATTAATTCTTCCAGACTTTAGGAATTGTGGATCTGTCAGGAAACATCCACGAGCGGTCCTGCTACACTCACATTGTAATTTGTTTATACTCTGTGTGAAACGTGGAGCAGTTGCATGCAAATCAGCATTAATTAGGCCCTCCAGGGTTTTGCGGGATGTTTTTATGATTGTTGCAGCCAAAAAAAAACCTTGAATTTGCATTTTGTTTTTGTTTTTTTTAAAGTTGTGATAAAAGTTTCAGTGTTGTGAGAGGTTTTTATGCACTAAACGTTGTGGGAACAATTACAAATTTTAAAGGAGATGCTTTTTTCCATAGTTTACTGCAGTGATATTCTATATAACAAGAAAAGCACAGGATTGTCAAAAATTTACTATTAAACAGTGATTTGTAAATTAAGCAGAAACTTCTGCTACACAGAAAAACGTGTGTGCAACAGCAAATACAGACTAACACAGTTAAGTGAGAATGAAGTAGCTACTTATAAATTTGTCATAAAAATGACCAACACTGTAGGCTACTCTTGCTGAATACTTGAATTTAAAAGGATGAATAAAATAATTATTAGTGATGGGATCCACAGTTCACTAAAATGTACTGAAGTCACTTAGATTTTTTTTAGTGAAGGTACCTGTTCTAAAGATTCATACACTGAATCACTCAGTGTTGTACTGGAGCTCTTAACTGCCTGCCATTCATTGAACTGGAAAATGCGGCTGAGCGGGCGGGGCTGGTTCCTTCACTGCTCTTCAGCACATTCACCGACTGAACTGATGAGAACTTGAGAGAAGCAGCTGAACGGAGCAGCCAGGGTTCAATGAGCAACGCGGCTTGGATTCGTGCTGTACGTTTAAACATGGGAGACGAACCTTTTATGAGTCTGGCATTTTAGAAGTGTGCTTAACAATTGTTAGATATGACCGCAGGTTTTATTATGATTTTTTTAAAAGTCTTTTTAACTGATCTGGATCAAGCTCTTGGACTTGCTAAGTCCGATTCCAGCAGCTGTCTCACTCAGCGCTCACGTACAGTATGCTGTTACCTCACATTGTAGTTTCCTTGTTGTCCCCCTTGGCATATTACAGATTTTACCATGGAGTGTAAACAGGGAATAGGTGAGATTAGAGAGTGGATACTTTAAGTTTAAATAATGGCTGAAAGAAAACCACTCTTTCAGTCATTAGTTGTACTAGTCTTTAGTTTAACATTTTGCTAATATTGCATTGTATTTTAGATTATGTATTGCCTTTTACTGTAATTTTACAGGCAATACAGGAAAACACAGTCAGTGTGTCACAGATTTACTCTGTCAGGGGAATTCAGTACAGCTGCATGGAGGCAGCAAGGTGCCGTCTACTGACGTTTTTTTCCGCTCCTCATTCATTGTCTATGTGAAAAGCTTCATGGCACATTCTAGGCAGGTCACGCACGTTTTTTTTTTTTTTTTTTTTAAGCTGTTGAACAGAGTAATTTAAAAACTTTTAAATGAGCAGATGTGTGTATCATACATGTGTATCAAGCCACCGGAGTGGTGGCTCAGTTGGTAGAGCATCCGCACCACACCGGGGAGGCAGGGGTACAAATCCTGGCCAGGTCATGCCGAAGACCATATAAAAGTGGAACTTCCTGCCATCCAGCTTGGTGCTTAGCAAAAATGGAATGGAGGAGGGAAATTTGTGGCGGCGCCTTGCATGGCAGCGGCCCTCTGATTCTACACTTGGGGTGTGTGTGATTAGCACAGTAGATGGGTAAAGCACAATCTCGTTCTACTGTACATGATTGGTTGTACAGTTGAATGACAATAAAGGGTGATTTAATTTTAATTTTAAATTAGACACGCAGATTCGTTCTGTGGTAAAATCCAGCTTCTTTCATCTAAGGCGTTTAGCAAAAGTAAAACCCATTCTCTCTAGACCACACCTGGAAACAGTAATCCATGCTTTTATTTCATCTCGGCTAAGACTGAAGGGGGATGATGTTATGGAGCAATCTGTCCCACATTTGTGAAATCAACTCCTCATACAGTTCTGTTCCGATTGTTTTGAAACTCGGTGCCAGCGTTTGATATACACTGATGATGTGATTATTTTTGCAGGAGTTATAGACCCTGATTTATGATGTTGTTATTTTGTCTCAGTTAGTAGATAGTAACTGCCTTCTGAAATCAGTCCCTTGTGCAGTTTTGTTCCGAATGTTTTAAAACTTGGTACCAAGGATTGATTTACACTGATGATGCACATATTGCAATTTGACTGATTGGATGATTTTTGCAGGAATTATAGACCTTGAGGCCAAGGTCAGAAGTTCGTTTTTGTCTAAATCTTTTAAACTTGAAAACAACTGAAAGAAATGACGTAGGCTTGTCAGATCCTTACAGTGCATCCGGAAAGTATTCACAACACTTATCCACATTTTATTATGTTACAGCCTTATTTCAAAATGGATTAAATTCATTTTTTCCTCAAAATTTTACATACAACACCCCATAATGACAATGTGAAAAGTTGTTTTTTTCTGTGGGGTTTTCTCTGCATTTTGTAACGCTATGAGATGACTTCTGTTGTGATGTGGCGCTATATAAATAAAGCTGAATTGAATTGAATTGATTTTTTTTTTTTTTTTTTGAGAATTACAAATTTATTAAAAATAAAAAGTTAAGAAATCACATATATTCACAGCCTTTGCTCAATACTTTGCTGATGCACCTTTGGCAGCAATTACAGCCTCAAGTCTTTTTGAATATGATGGTACAAGCTTGGCACACCTAACTTTGGGTTAGGTGCGCCTGACTTCGCCTGTCTGCATCTCACTGTTCGTGTCTGTTGGCATGTTTACATTGAGTTATAATGTAATCGTGCCACATGAAAAATGCGACTGTTTGCGTTTGGTGTGAACGCACCTTAAGACAAACCTTGGACCACTTACACCCTGATCTGACTATGGGTTTGGGGTCAGCAGGTCAAAGGTCACAGTTAATATTCCATTTGCACTATTACTATAGAGTGATTAAAGCTACGACTTTCATGGTGAACTCCAAGGTCAAGGTACATCAGTGTCAGATCGCACCATCCATCGTTGTTTGAGCCAAAGTGGACTTCATGGGAGACGACCAAGGAGAACACCACTGTTGAAAACAAATCATAAAAAAGCCTGACTGGAAGTTGCCAAACTGCATGTTGACAAGCCACAAAGCTTCTGGGAGAATGTCCTATGGACAGACGAGACAAAACTGGAACGTCTTGGCAAGCCACATCAGCTCTGTGTTCACAGACACAAAAATGAAGCATACCAAGGAAACACTGTCCCTAACACTGTCCCTACTGTGAAACATGGAGGAGGTTCTGTTATGTTCTGGGGCTGCTTTGCTGCATCTGGCACAGGGTGTCTTGAATCTGTGCAGGGTACAGTGAAATCTCAAGACTATCAAGATATTCTAGAGAGAAATGTGCTGCCCAGTGTCAGCTTGGTCTCAGTCATAGGTCATGGATCTTGCAGCAGGATAATGACCCAAAACACACAGCTAAAAACACCCAAGAATGGCTAAGAGTGAAACATTGGACTCTAAAGTGGCCTTCTATGAGCCCTGATCTAAATCCTATTGAACATCTGTGGAAGGAGCTGAAGCATGTTGTTTATTACCACTTTTGTCATATGGTTTTTGATCACAAGGTCAAATGTCATTGTCAATGGGATTTAAACTGTATCTCAACAACAAAGAACATTAGGGGTCACCAAACTTGGCACACAGGTTAACCCTAAGACCATGACCTTTGACTGTGGGTTTGGGCTCAAAAAGTCAAAGACCAAGGTTAAAATTCCCTATGCCCTCTAACTATAGAATGCATAAAGCTCAGTAGTCATCAAACTTGCTGCATAGGTTCACCTTGGGATCCTGACCTTGATCAATGGGTTGTATACAACTATTTTTGTTGTATATTCATGGTTGATAGACTCATCATAATTTGGTTCTGCCCCAATAATTACATGGAAAAGTTAAATTGCTGTCCTTCAGTAACGTTAAGATCTTCAAAGAAAACTGAGGCACTCACCTCAGACTGCTCTTGTTAACTCTAGATAAAAAGATAAAGATGATCCTGTGATGATTACAGTTTAAATGTGAGGACTGTTTTTCCTTTTACCTGTGAATAAATCACTACAGGAGCTTTAGATGATTTCAGCACTGCTATTTTCAGTCCTGTTAGTGAATCAGCGCCTCATCAGAATTCATCCATACTCTTGTATAATCAATCTGTATGGCCTTCACTCTGGTTTTTCTTCCATCATCATCATCCTCAGTCACCCCTCTTCACCACTCCAAACCAGCTGCATTCCTGACTTTTGTGTGTCCCATGCCAATGGAATTTAGGAGATTTCAGTGGGGGAGGGATGTGACAGGAAGGCATTGCACTGAATGGTGCAGAGACTGTAGTGTAGCATGGGGGTATGCAGAAGGAGGGGCTGCAAGAAAAGGATTCAGTAGGACGTCAGAGCTAAGGCAGAAAGGAGCAGGAAGTCAGATAAAGGGGGAGGTGTGTGTCTTTCATTAGATTATGCAGCTCCCCAGGGGAAATGGCCAATATTGATGGATTGATTGCAGGCCCCTCCCCATCTGCTCGGGTCTCCTGCCATTGGGTCCTACTGATCTGGTGTCTCTTTGGGGTATGATGCCAGTGCATATTTAATTAGCCTTCCATTACACCGATCGGTATTCAGACAGAGGTCTTAAAGCAAAGCTCAGTTTTTAGCAGCAAAGGTTAAATGGCTTTTTCCCTATTTATCCCGAGGGACAGGCAATGTTTTTTTCCACTATGGTCAGTGTTGCTGTGTGCCTTGTTGTACATAGCGGGGCTATATTATTTTAAGTAAATAAAAAGAGCCAGTTAGTTGCAACTAAAGTAAAATTTAAATTAAAGAACAACAACAACAAGGTAAACAATGATTTCCAGATCAGGATTTGGTGCCCTGAAATCTCCGTGGGTTTGAGCCTTCCTACCAAGGCATGCATATGGTGGCTTGTTTATCATTCATGGTCTTTTCTCACTAATTAGATTTGTGTGTGTGAGTGACACTCCATAGTTAATTTATTCATACCACCCTTTGTCTTAAATCAACCTCTTGTTGACTTGAGACTTTTCAGTGAACAAATGCTACTGTATATGTACTGTTTAAAATCAGGACTTTAAAATGGAAATATCTGATAACAAATGTTTTACGGTAATGGTTTGGCTTTAACGTCACAACACCAGCTCAAAGTAAGCAGCATCTGCAATTTATTATCTATTTTGAAGTAACAGTTAGCAAAGGCTGATTTGAGTCAACAGTACAAACCATTTATCAGTGATATTGAAAATAATGGCTCATTTTTAAGAAAAAGTAAACAAAAACAATTTTATTTGCTGGACTGTATTGTTGAATGTGCCAGTGCAGAAGACTGCACACTTTAGTGATAGCACCAGTATATGGAGGAATCAGTTGTTTTAAAAATCAATAGATCAGTTGACTACTACAATCCAAATTTATAATTTTTCTCCCAGCTGAAGGTTATAATTAATTACATTTATAACTAGTTTGACACCTTTTTTTTTTTTTTTTTAAATGTTGGCCTACTAAAACTGGTGGTTTCTGGTTTCCAACAACAGGGTGGCATAGGATGAAATCAAATTCCCGATCTGAATTTTTGTCCCAGTTCATCCCTCAGTGCACTTAAGATGTGTGGTTTATAATACTTTCTGGTAATATTTGATACAGAATTTAAAAAAGTTTGAAACACATTGTAAACTGCTCCTTATAAACTGGAGAAAAGAGGTTTTTTTTTTTGTTTTGTTTTTATTGAATATGTTGAACATAATTAATGCTGGCCTGTGAAACCGTCCGTAATAAATTTAAAAGAAAAAACTGTATTCCGTGATATCGCAAAGAATATCGTTATCATGAAAATTCACAGAAATATTGTGATATCATAATGATAATAATAATAATAATAATAATTTTATTAATAGAGCACCTTTCACAGACAGAGTCACAAAGTGTTTAACATGGTACAAAACAAAATAAAAACAAACAAAGTAGACAGTAAAAGCACATAAAAATACAATCGGCACATAGTTAAAAAGCCAGGCTAAAAAGGTGGGTCTTTAGTTGCTTCTTAAATACACCAATGGAAGGTGCAGATCTAAGTTCAAAAGGCAAGGAGTTCCACAGTCTGGGAGCAACAGCAGCAAAGGCTCTATCGCCTTTGGTTCTGAGCCTAGTACTAGGGACCACCAATAGATTCTGATGAGAAGACCTGAGAGACCTGCAGGGCTGATATAGAGAGATAATCATTTTTAGGCCATGTCTCCAGACTCTCTCGGAATGTGGTCGAAGATCTTCCGGAGGTGGGAGTTGAAGACCTCCCGGACAGGGGCCTCAGCCAGACGTTCCTAGCACACCCTCACTATACGTTTAGGTCTACCGGATCTGAGTGGCGTCCACCCCGCCATTGGATCCAACTAACCACCAGGTGGTGATCAGTTGACAGCTCTGCAGCTCTCTTTACCCGAGTGTTCAAGACATAGGGTCACAGGTCTGATGACACAATAACAAAATCGATCATTGATCTGTGACCGAGGGTGTCCTTGTGCCAGGTGCACATATGAACACCCTTTTGCTTGAACATGGTGTTTGTTATGGACAAACTGTGGTTAGCATAGAAGTCCAATAACTGAACATCACTTGGGTTCAGATCGGGCAGGCCGTTCCTCCTAATCACGCCCCTCCAGGTTTTACTGTCGTTGCCCACGTGTGCATTGAAGTGTCCCAGTTGGACAATGGAGTCTCCAAGAGGAGCACTCTCCAGCACCCCAGTCAGAGACTCCAAACAGGGTAGGTAGTCTGAGCCATCACTTGGTGCATAGGCACAAATGATGGTTAGGACCCGTTTCCCAACCTAAAGGCGCAGGGAAACAACTCTTTCATCCACTGGGGAGAACTCCAGTGTTGAGGCAGCAAGGCGGGGAGGTACAAGAATACCCACCCCTGCTCTTCACCTCTCGCCCGGGGCAACTCCAGAGTAGTTCAAGCTCCAGCCCCTCTCCAGGAGACTTGTTCCAGAACTGGAGCTGTGTGTTGAGGTGAGCCCGATGATATCTATCCGGTATCTCTCAACCTCGTGCACCAGTTCAGGCTCCTTCCCCACCAGAGAGGTGACATTCCATGTCCCAAAAGCCAGTTTCAAAAGCTGGGGAGAAGACCTTCAAGGTCTCTGCTTTCGACCACCACCCGGTCCACATAGCACCAGACCCCCATGATCCCTCCTGCAGGTGGTGAGCCCACTGAAGGGCGGACCCATGTAACACCTTCTTGCTGAGCACCTCTCCCAGGGCGATACCAGGCGGGGTACACTGAATCCTTGATCTTTCTTTCATCATGGGAGTCTGTTGGATCGCTTTTAGTCTGGGCCTCCACTCAGGACCAATTTGCCTTGGGAGACCCTACCAGGGGCAAATTGCCCCAGACAACATAGCTCCTGGGATCTCTAGGGCACACAAACCACCACGATAACTTGGCGATCCATGGGGGGTAGAATTTTGATTTAGTTAATTACATTTTGATATTGATTATAAATGTTAGTTTATTTTTAAAAAAAAGTTGCTGTACAAATTCAAGCTTTTGTATTTTTTTTATATAACTTAATATTTGAGTTGAATAATAAACATTTTAAAATGGTTGGTTTATTCTGCGTTTTCCTTGATAGCAAAGCAAGTAGGCTCATTAAAGTATTAGTCCAGTTTTTGTAATTAATTGAAATGTATTACACATCACAGTATTTGAGGCCATAATCGCAAAAACATATTTTTCTCAAGTCATGCAGCCCCACTTAAAACCTTCATTTATGACCAGTAAATGATCTCAAAGGAGAAGATGGACAGAAAACAATTTCAATTTGTAGTCTCTTATTTTTAAGTCCTCAACAGATGGTAGCATTTTGTTTTCTACTACTATGGGGAAAAACTAATTTGTCCACATCTGTCTTTTCTCTCAGGTGTTTTTATTCTTCTGTGAAACCTGCTCGGTGCCTTTCTGTAGGGAGTGCAGCGCAGGTCGTCATATAGGCCACGCGTTTGTTTTCCTGCAGGATGCTGTGCAAGACTTCAGAGCCATCACCATCCAGATGCTTGCAGATGCACAACAGGGACGACTGGCGGTACAGGTGAGACCCAACCCTTATTTTATTTAGTTTATGGTTTTATTGTTGGAGTGAGACTATGACAGGGCAATTTGACCTTAAATCAGCATTGCAGTTAATTGACTCTTTAACGTCTGATTTGCTTTTCCCCCCTCCTTTCTTCTCTCTTATAGTTCACTGATGAGGCTCGTAATTAAGCAGTATTACACAAGAGTGTGGTATCAATGAATATATCACTACGCTGATTCGGTAGTAAATGAGCATAATGTAATCATTTCACATACATGTAACCAAGTTAAATATTGCCCAGTGCAGAAGTCAGGGTTTATAATACATACATCTTCAGTAATATAGGAATATTTGGGTCAGTTGGGGTCCCACCCAGACATCCTGTGTTTGGACTGGTGTCATTCTTCTCTCCTTCCTCTGCTCTTATCTCTCCTGGACCCTCTGCTTGAACACTTTCCCCTCCTTGGCTCATCTTGTCTGTCTCATCTTTCCCTCTCTGAGCCCTTTCTAATTCAGGTTCTCTGTCTATGTTGGTATACAAACAGGCTAGAAAATACCAAGTGCCACATTTTGTCCTACATATTTTTTTTTCACAAAAAAGGGTATTTTTTGTATTTTTATTCTAGTGTTTTTTCCATTGAAAGAGTTGGGAAGGGAAAAAAAATCATAATAGCAATTTACTCATGCATACTTAAATTATATGATCAGAGGTGGATATAGTCGCCAGAAATTGTACTCTTGTAAAACCAGTGCTATGAAATTAATAATTTAAGGTAGACAACCAAAAATTTATGGATACAAAAGGCAACCACTTCAAAACTTGAGTAATGACTTCAGTCTTGAAGGTTTGAGGTTTTTCCTCAAATTTATAACAATTTTTTCTACTTTGCTCGGTAAATTTATCTACATTTGAAATATTTTCCTCAAATTTGTAATTTCCTCTTGTAAAATTGACTTCTCTTGTACATTTCAGACTTTATTATAAATTTGTGTACTATTTTATGGCTATTTTTTTGACTTTTTTATATAAATTTCAGATTATTTTTTTTTTTTTAAATAAATTTCAGATTGTTATAAAAACAGAATGTTTTTCCTTATACTTTTGACCATAATTTTGCAGAGCCAGAACAGAACAGTAATTTAACTGATTTCAAAGAAAAAAAAGTCAATAAAATTGTATTTAATGAAATAGATTAGTTTAAATTACCAAAGATTCAATTATTTCTGTTATAATATCTATATATATTTATAGTTGTTTTTTTTTGTTTTTTTTAAAGAAATCTCGCCAACCAGAGAGCAGGAAAAACCTCCCTTATTTTGAAATTCAAATGTTGGCAGGTTTAGTTTGTCTGAAGGCTGTTGATAGATTTAAAGTCATTGACGTAGTGAATTTCGGTCATCTTAACTTGCCAGGTACATAATGGTGAACATAACTTCGCTAACCTGTTGAACTCTTTTCAACTTCCCCAAAAACGCCTAAAAATAACGTGCCCAAAGTAAATCAAAAGCTGTTCTTCAACCCTTTGCAGCATCTTCATGGGGTTGGTCTCATTTAAAAGAAAACACTCTGAATTTTTTGGCAAAAGTCATAATCTCTCTTAAGTGCTCCTGCCACTGAGTAACAATCATCTAAACATACTGAATTTGAAGAAAATAAAGTTTGCCTGGGTGTTTTTTTTTTTTTTTTTTTTTTTTTAGATACAAATGCTTGCAAATAACATACAGCTGTGAGAAACTTGCTGGAAAACAACAGAAATGTAGAACCAAGTGTTTTCAAGCTCAGGTCAAAATTTTGTAACAATACCACAAAAAATGAATATATTACACAGCTTTTTTTCTCAGATTGTAACAAGGCATTCTTGAACTGTGCCAAATGGCACAGTTTGGAAAACTGTGTTCCAGAGTTCACTATCTCAGCAGTTTGCACAGTAAAACCAAGGGGTAACAACCCAGACATACGCAGCACAGTTCCTGTTTGTTTTTTTGTTTTTTTTACAGGCAAAAATAGCCTACAGTGTAAGAAAAATTATGCGAAAAATTAAAACATTTCACTAAAGTATACACAAAAACAACCCTCTCCCTCCTCCAATTTTTCCAGAGTTCACCATCTTACCAGTTTACACAGATAGAGGCCAAGTGGACCCCTGACCAAGTGCACACCCCAAATGGACCACAGAATCCAATCTGTACATGTACAGGTGCATTCTCCATCCAGTGATTTATAAATGCTGCCCCAGATGAAAACCAGTCTGTGGGACTCTAATGTTCTGAATGAGGCTTTAGAAAATTATGAATCACTTTGTAAATCACTGGATTAAAAATGTACAGATTGAATACTGGGGTGCTCACATTACTGTGCTCACATGGTCAGGGCTCCATTTCACCAGATCACGTTTACACAGAAACAAAGGCATAATAACCCATAGGGATGTGATTTTTCCGCTAATTCGCGGAATTCCGCTTTTTTTATCTTCCAAAAATTTTCAGACCAGATGGCGGCGCTTGCACAACGCGAGGCTCAGCGTCTCTTCAGATTTTGTGGATTAGCAGCGATATTTCTGCTCATTTCAGGTCTGTTCGTTCAGAACAGCTTCGCTTTTACATCCTACAGCCGAAATGAACTTTTGGACATTGGATTACAAAATAACGACCTTTTTATCAGCAACCTACGTTTCATCCCTGAGCTCTGGAGAACACCCGACGCTAGGTAAGCTACCCGGCCGACCGGAAGTGCTCGCAGGCAGCGTAGAGACCGTAAACAAAGGCGGGGGAAGCGTGGAGGGCTAAGAGCTAAGCTAAAGCTAACACGGCACCGGCTTTCTCTACCCAGCATTTTCTTCGCTAATGTACGGTCAGTGGCGAACAGAATGGATGAGCTACGGCTTCGGATCACCAACAATAAGAAACTTATGAACTGCAATATCATGATTTTCACGGAAATATGGCTACATAGTGGAGTACTTGTGTGGCGCCACGAGACGGCTTTTGTTGTGATGTGGCGCATTATAAATAAAGCTGAATTGAATTGAATTACTTGATGGTGCTGTCGAGCTGGCCGGACGGCACAGTCTCCAGGCAGACAGAGCAGCTAATGACTCCGGTAAGACCAGAGGTGGGGGAGTGTGCATTTATATTAACAAGGATTGGTGCACGAACTCCGTCACTGTTGGGAGACACTGCTCAGCTAACCTGGAGTTTCTCATGGTTAAATGTAGATCTTTATATCAATCAATCAATCAAAGACTTTATTCCAGGCTCATGGTCCATCAAAAATAAAATAAATAAATAAAATAAAATAAAACAAGACAGTTGAAAACAGATAATAAGAAAAACAATCAAAAAGTTACAAAACAATAAGGCACAACTACTAAAAGAAGTACAAAGACAGTACAGACTTTAAAAAGACTTAAAAAGACTACTGTACCAATGCCTTCTAAATTGTGACAGCGAATAGAACTGAGGTTAATGCTAGACATGACTTGAATGATTTCATTTCTAGATGCATCAAGCCGACAGATGAATTTATACATGAGATTCCTTATTACTGCATGCAGTGTATTTACACGTGATGAGACAAATAACTCTGAAGCACTGCACCATCGAGGCTTTTTAAGTAAAATTCTTAAAGCATCATTGTAAGCAACCTGTAATTTCTGCATACTTTGTTTCCTATAATTTATCCATAAATGAGCAGTGTATAAAGGTGTACAATAGGTTTTTAAAAAGACCCAGTTTCACCTCATCTGAACAAAAACCAAACCTGCGTGCAATAATATTTGCTTGCATGTAGATTTTGCAGCTTTGTCTGAAAATATCATCATCATCAGTCATTCTATCATTAATAAAATGTCCCAGATACAGTGGGGCAAAGTATTTAGTCAGCCACCAATTGTGCAAGTTCTCCCACATAAAAGATGAGAGAGGTCTCCCAATTTTCATCATAGGTATACCTCAACTATGAGAGACAAAATGAGGAAAAAAAAAAAATCCAGAAAATCACAGTTAAGGATTTTTAATGAATTAATTGGTAAATTCCTCGGTAAAATAAGTATTTGGTCAATAACAAAAGTTCATCTCAATACTTTGTTATATACCCTTTGTTGGCAATGACAGAGGTCAAACGTTTTCTGTAAGTCTTCACAAGGTTTTCACACACTGTTGCTGGTATTTTGGCCCATTCCTCCATGCAGACCTCCTCTAGAGCAGTGATGTTTTGGGGCTGTCGCTGGGCAACTCGGACTTTCAACTCCCTCCAAAGATTTTCTATGGGGTTGAGATCTGGAGACTGGCTAGGCCACTCTAGGACCTTGAAATGCTTCTTACGAAGCCACTCCTTCGTTGCCCGGGCGGTGTGTTTGGGATCATTGTCATGCTGAAAGACCCAGCCACGTTTCATCTTCAATGCCCTTGCTGATGGAAGGAGGTTTTCACTCAAAATCTCACGATACATGGCCCCATTCATTCTTTCCTTTACACGGATCAGTCGTCCTGGTCCCTTTACAGAAAAACAGCCCCAAAGCATGATGTTTCCACCCCCATGCTTCACAGTAGGTATGATGTTCTTTCTCCTCCAAACACGACAAGTTGAGTTTTTACAATAAAGTTCTATTTTGGTTTCATCTGACCATATGACATTCTCCCAATCCTCTTCTGGATCATCCAAATGCTCTCTAGCAAACTTCAGACGGGCCTGGACATGTACTGGCTTAAGCAGGGGGACACGTCTGGCACTGCAGGATTTGAGTCCCTGGCGGCGTAGTGTGTCACTGATGGTAGCCTTTGTTACTTTGGTCCCAGCTCTCTGCAGTTCATTCACTAGGTCCCCCGTGTGGTTCTGGGATTTTTGCTCACCGTTCTCGTGATCATTTTGACCCTACAGGGTGAGATCTTGCGTGGAGCCCCAGATGGAGGGAGATTATCAGTGGTCTTGTATGTCTTCCATTTTCTAATAATTGCTCCCACAGTTGATTTCTTCACACCAAGCTGCTTACCTATTGCAGATTTAGTCTTCCCAGCCTGGTGCAGGTCTACAATTTTGTTTCTGGTGTCCTTTGACAGCTCTTTGGTCTTGGCCATAGTGGAATTTGGAGTCTGACTGTTTGAGGTTGTGGACAGGTGTCTTTTATACTGATAATGAGTTCAAACAGGTGCCATTAATACAGGTAACGAGTGGAGGACAGAGGATCCTCTTAAAGAAGAAGTTACATATCTGTGAGAGCCAGAAATCTTGCTTGTTTGTAGGTGACCAAATACTTATTTTACTGAGGAATTTACCAATTAATTCATTAAAAATCCTTCAATGTGATTTTCTGGATTTTTTTTTCTTCTCATTTTGTCTCTCATAGTTGAGGTATACCTATGATGAAAATTGGAGACCTCTCATCTTTTGAGTGGGAGAACTTGCACAATTGGTGGCTGACTAAATACTTTTTTGCCCCACTGTATTTGATTTTATCCCTGACAATTAATTCCCTGCCTGCCAATTCAAAGACAGGGATTTTCATGAACAAATCTTCTTTATTGCGGCAAATCAGCACACAACTCTTATTTGTATTATATTTTATGTCATTTTCCTTTCCATAAGCAGTACACACTATTAATAACTCCTGAAGACCAGCACTACTTGGACTGAGATTAACTAGATCATCAGCATACATAAAATGATTCACTAACTTATTCCCTATTAAACACCCAGTTTTTACAGGCATTCAGTTGTTTTGACAACTCATCCATATAAAGATTAAATAGAATAGGGGACAATATACTGCCCTGTCTGACACCACTGCTCACACCAAATGGGGATGAATGACTCTTCCCCCATTTCACCAGCATCTTCTGATGTGCGTACCAGTAAATCAGGATACGTACTAAGTACTTGGGAACCCCCCTGTCAATCATTTTCCTAAACAATATCCTGTGATTAACACGATCAAACGCCTTAGAGGTGATCAAACGCCTTATATCTGCCACAGGAGTTCACTTTTCACTTTTCTTCATCTTGCCTGCTGAAGATGTTTTGGACTTTATTTAAAAAATATTTTTAATGCCACACATGTGATGGATAATGCTTGTTGGAATATTTTAGGAATGCTATCTTCTTGGAACGTAAGTCAATATTATACAGTAATAAGTGACATTCAGCTGTTTGTTTTATGTCATTTAAGCACAGTTCTGGTACTTAAAAATCATAAAAACCCAGGAGCTTCGGGGGGCTTTGCCCCCCTTGCTCCCCCAGACCCCCTGCTAAATTTTCGGATAATTTCCCCAACCCCAAATCACATTCCTATAACCCAGACATACACAGCATAGTTCCTTTTTTTACAGGAAAAAATAGCCTACAGTGATATAAAAATTATACTAAAAAATTAAATTTTTCTGCAATATAATAAATGTAACAAATATCCCCCCCCCCCACGGCGCACACAAAAAATTTTTATCGATGAAGATTAATTTAGATTATAAGACTTACCTGTCCACAACCGCACTGTCGCTGGTATTGTCCACTGGCGTCTGGATCCTCAGCTATTCCGTTATTGAAATCTCCGTTGTTTACTGATCCATCGTCTAGTCACCTGACCCGGTCAAGCCATCTACAATTTCATGCATGCCCTTTCGGTTTATTTTGTGAACCATTTTTCAAAACAAGTAAAATAATGGCTAATCTTACCCAGACCCTTTTGCACAGTATCACAAAGGACTGCGCGTCACACAGCGGTGGAGTCAAAAGAGATTTTACGCACGAGGACGCATGGTATTTTACCGGAAATATAAACACTGAACTAGGCATGTAGGATGTCATTGAAGTCAGAAATTGATTGGCTAAATGACACGTCCATCGTCAGATTACTCTGCTTCAATTGACTCGTTGTATTCGCGGTCGTTGATGGGCAGATACTTCTTGCTAGGTTTACGATCATTGGTTATTCAAGGTTTAAAAACCCAAATCAAGGCTCTTGTTGGTCAAATGAGATGTCAGTCTCATTCTAAACCAATCAAACACTCAGTGCGCACTGAGATGCACTAAGACACAGAGACGTGACCACCCGCAGAATCTCCCGAGTTCAGCAAGTGGCTGGTGAAATAGATCCTCAGCAACTCATCAGTCCCCTTTGCCTTTCCCTGCATATGAAGCCTAACCACACCTGTTAGCTAAGTGACCCTTCATTATTGTTCCTGTTACCAGTGGGTTAAAACCACCATAAATGCCTCCACTGCTTACATACCTCTTACGCATTTTTTTTACACATTTAAGTGCTTTAATAAGCTCATGCTTCTCTCGGACAGCGAGGTTAGTAGCGAGACACTCTGCTAGCCGACTGGAACATGTGAGCGGGCACTTCCGAACTCTGTGAGGATGAAGGTCACGCGTGTCGTTCATGTGCGTGCTTACGGAGCGTGATTCCTTCATATTTTTTCTTTAAAATTTATTTTTCCTTGGCGTGGCAGCAGAACTTCCAAGCGTAGCGGCACGCCACACGGAAATGTTACCAGAATAAACCCTGAATTGATTTGATTAATTGATAACCAGCATTTTTCTTGAAAATCTGAATTTCCCTTGCTATCAGTATGATCGATCTATAATATAAAAAGCTAATTATTGTGTACGACAGGGACTATCGATCATAATATTCTACTTGATAGATTAGAACACTATGTTGGACTTAATGGAACTTCGTTGCAATGGTTTAGATCTTATTTATCTGATAGGTTCCAGTTTGTTCATGTAAATAATGAGTTTTCTTTCAACTCAAAGCTTAGTCATGGAGTTCCACAGGGATCTGTGCTAGGCCCTACTCTTTTTAGTTTATATATGCTTCCGTTAGGCAACATTATTAGAAAGCACTGTATACATTTTCATTGTTATGCAGATGACACACAATTATACCTGTCAATGAAGCCAGATGATAGTAATCAATTAGCCAAGTTAGAAGCCTGTCTTAAAGAAATCAAAGCTTGGATGACTTGTAATTTCCTGCTATTAAATTCAGATAAGACTGAAGTCATTCTTGTTGGTCCCAAAAACCTTAGAAATTCCTTTCCAAATCAAACTTTCAGTTTGGATGCGGTTACTCTTTCTCTTAATAGCTCTGTGAGGAACCTTGGAGTTATTTTTGATCAGGATTTGTCCTTCAATTCACATATTAAATTTGTTTCTAAGACTGCCTTCTATCATTTGCGTAATATTGCCAAGATTAGGAGCATCTTGTCTCAGAGTGATGCTGAGAAACTGATCCACGCTTTTGTTAGCTCGAGATTAGATTATTGTAATTCTTTATTATCAGGCTGTCCTAAAACATCTTTAAAAAGTCTTCAGCTGATCCAAAATGCTGCAGCAAGAGTTTTAACAGGTACTAGAAAGAGAGATCATATCTCTCCGGTTCTGGCCTCCCTTCATTGGCTTCCCATAGAGATTAGAATTAAGTTTAAAATCCTTCTTCTTACTTACAAAGCTCTAAACAATCAGGCTCCTTTTTATTTAAAAGATTTGATACTACCGTATCATCCTAACAGAGCACTACGCTCCCAAAATGCAGGATTACTTGTAATACCTAGAATCTCCAAAAGTACAATGGGAGGCAGAGCCTTCAGTTATCAAGCTCCTCTCCTGTGGAATCAGCTGCCAATCTGGATTCGGGAGTCAGACTCGATCTCTGTTTTTAAGAATAGGGCTAAAACCTACCTTTTTGATATAGCCTACAATTAGGGAGGGATCATGTGTTTCTGAACCCTCCCTTAGTTATGCTGCTAATAGGTTTAGTCAGCCGGGGGACCTCCAGTAATGCACTGGGTCTCACTCCTTTCCTCACTCTCTATGAAATTTTTTTTTTTTTGCTGGTCATTAACATTTGTTTGTTCTCTCCCATAGATTGAGTCCCCATCGTGCTGTTTGCTCTCTACATGTCTGTTCTTTTCTTCTTCTCTATCCCCTCACCCCCCAGCCAGTCGCAGCAGATGACTGCCCCTCCCTGAGCCTGGTTCTGCTGGAGGTTTCTTCCTGTTAAAAGGGAGTTTTTCCTCTCCACCGTCGCCAAGTGCTTGCTCACAGGGGATCGCCTAATTGCTGGGGTCTTTCTGCAACTGTGGGGGTTCCCCCTACAGTTGATAGTGCTATGAGATGACTGTTGTTGTGAAATGGCGCTATATAAATAAAGTTGAATTGAATTGAATATGAATTTATTAAGAAAAATATATAAAGCAACTAGAAAAGCACTCGGAGAGCGCAGACCTCCGCCAAGCGCCACAATTCCCCCCATACAGTGTTTGTGTGTACGTTTTCAGATTCCTTGAGCATGTAAACATATGACTAGCAATTGGATTCACAATGATTATTTGTTTATTTGACAGGGACAGTGCAATAAACACACAATTAATCAATGACAATCAATCTGATAGTGATAGGATTAGTGGTTCAGTAGTAAAAGCATTGCCTCCTTGGCGGAGGTAATAAACTGAAGTGTTGCTGTTGTGTCCATCTCCTCCACTGACGGATGCAAATTGGGTAGACAGGTTGCCGTGGGTTTTATATTATATTATTTTGGGGTTGCGCTCCGCGGCAAACGAGAATTTAGAAGCTTCGCCGGCAGAGAGCTCGTTTTTGCGCAGCGCCTATGGCTGGCCGGTGAATTTCTGCCAAATGCGCAGCTCCTATGGCTGGCCGGGGAATTTCTGCCAAAGAATCCGTCGGCGGACAGCTGCCCGTGTGAGGTTTTGCAGTTGCGCGCAAACACAGGCACGCTGGCGGGCCCAGGCCAGCAGTGTTTTCCGCGTGCTTTTGTGCCTAAAACGTTGAAGAACGCAGAGTTTGTGTTGCAGACACGACGACCAGCGCCCTCCATTGCGCCTGCGCACATGTTGAAAATGGCCCTATGTCACAGTGTTGAAAAAAATGCATTAAAAAATTCCTGTATCCAGACGGTGAACCGGATCACCCCCAAAATTTAATCAGTTCTTCCTTGTACCATTTCCAACAACGCCTAAAAGTTTCATGGAAATCCGTCCAAGACTTTTTGAGTTATGTTGCTAACCAACAGACAAACAGACAGACAGACAAACAGACAAACACACAGACAAACCCCGGCAAAAACATAACCTCCTCCTGGCCTTTTCGGCCTGGCGGAGGTAAAAATATAGAAGCGCCTCGCTCACATGAGTTTTCCAGTCAGTCAGCAAACAGTGTCTTGCTAAGCGTGACTGTCCGACAGAAACATGAGTTTATTAAAGTACTTTAAACGCGGAAAAAAAAATAATAGGTATATAAGCACTAGTGTTTATCATGGTTTTAACCCACTGGAAATGGGGGCAATAATGGAAGAGTCGCTTAGCTAAGAGATGTGGTTAGAATTCATATGCAGCCGGCTTCATATGAAGGGAAAGGCAAGGGGGACTGATGAATTGCTGAGAATATATTTCACCAGCCACTACAATATTAAGTTATATTCTGTAGGAAGTGCAGGAATGAAGAGACTGGCAATTTCTCTCTTTTCTCACACGAGCAGGCATGCCGTTTTTATTCTCCAGCGGCAGTGACAAAAAGCAACAGCTGAAAACGCTAGCTACATATAAACTAAGGTCCTTCAGCGGCTGCCTAGAGAGGTGCCTGATGAGAAAGCCTGAGTGCACAACTATAACTGCCTAAACGGATCATTCTATACATGAACACATATTATGGTGAATTATGTCTGTAGAGTCTGCTACAGTTCCCTATTATGTACGTGGCAGGTTAAGATGACCGAAATTCACGAAGTCAACGACTTTAATCTGTCAGCAGCCTTCAGACACACTATAAACGTGTCAACATTTGATTTCAAAATAAGGGAGGATTTTCCTGCTGTCTGGGGGGTGAGGAGATTTCTAAAAAAAAAAAAAAAAAAAAAAAAACCTATAAAGAAATATTATAATGGAAATAACTGCATCCTTGGTCATTTAAGTTAATTTATTTCATTAAATACAATTTTATTAAATTATTTCATTAAATACAATTTTATTAATATTTTTTCTTTGTAATCGGTTAAATTATTGTTCTGTTCTGACTGCAGAGTTATGGTCAAAAATGTAAATTGTTATAAGGAAAGAGTAAAAAAAAATTACCACAGTCTGTTTGAAATTTATCTAAAAAAAACCCCCTAATTTTATTTAAAAAAGACAGATAAAAATTAGTCATAAAATAATCCACAAATTTATAATCAAGTTTCAAATGTACAAGAAAAGTCAATTTTACAAGAGGAAATTACAAATTTGAGGAACATGGTTTCAACTTTAGGGGCAGCGTGGTGGTGGAGTGGTTAGCACTGCGGCAGCACAGCAACTCACCCTTGGCCGGGGGATCCTGGGTTCGATCCCAGCCCCCGACCAACAGTGATCTGTGTGGAGTTTGCATGTTCTCCCCGTGTCTGCGTGGGTTTACTCTGGGATTTCTCCGGTTTCCTCCCACACGCCAAAAACATGCAGGTTAGGTTAATTGGCATCAAACTGGAGATTCTAAATTGTCCTTAGGTATGACTGTGAGAGTGAATGGTTGTCTGTCTCTCTGTGTTGGCCCTGCGATGGATTGGCGATATGTCCAGGGTGTACCCTGCCTCTCGCCCAAAGATGCTGGGATAGGCTCCAGCCCCCCCGCGACCCGAAAAGGATTAAGCGGAAGAAGATGGATGGATGGATGGTTTCAACTTTAGATTTACAGAGAGAAGTAGAAAACTATAAGAAAATTGTTATAAATTTTTGAGAAAAACAAACCTTCAAGACTGAAGTCATTACTCAAGTTTTTAAGTGGGTGCTCTTTGGATACTATACTCACCTCTTACATAATTTAAGCATGCTTGAGTAAATTACTATTATGAATGGGTTTTTTTTCCCCCCCTTCTAAATTCTTTTTTGCCCCACTGTCAAGTATGCTTGAGCACATTACTATTATGAATGTTTCTTTCCATTCCCTACTCTCTCAATGGAAAAAATAGGGATGTGATTTTTTCGCTAATTCGTGGAATTCCGCTTTTTTTTTATCTTCCAAAAATTTTCAGACCAGATGGCGGCACTTGCACAATGCTAGGCTCAGCGTCTCTTCAGATTTTGTGGATTAGCAGCGATATTTCTGCTCATGAAATGAACTTTTGGACATTGGATTACAAAATACCGACCTTTTTATCAGCAACCTACGTCTCATCCCTGAGCTCTAGAGAACACCCAACGCTAGGTAAGCTACCCGGCCGACCGGAAGTGCTCGCAGGCGGCGTAGAGGCCGTAAACAAAGGCGGGGGAAGCGCGGAGGGCTAAGAGCTAAGCTAAAGCTTACACCGCACCAGCTTTCGCTACCCAGCATTTTCCTAGCTAATGTACGGTCAGTGACGAACAGAATGGATGAGCTACGGCTTCGGATCACCAACAGTAAGAAACTTATGAACTGCAACATTGGATTACAAAATAACGACCTTTTTATCAGCAACCTACATTTCATCCCTTAGCTCTGGAGAACACCAGATGCTAGGTAAGCTACCCGGCCGACCGGAAGTGCTCGCAGGCGGCATAGAGACCGTAAGCAAAGGCGGGGGAAGCGTGGAGGGCTAAGAGCTAAGCTAAAGCTAACACCGCACCGGCTTTCTCTACCCAGCATTTTCCTCGCTAATGTACGGTCAGTGGCGAACAGAATGGATGAGCTACGGCTTCGGATCACCAACAATAAGAAACTTATGAACTGCAATATCATGATTTTCACGGAAACATGGCTACATAGTGGAGTACTTGACGGTGCTGTCGAGCTGGCCAGACGGCACACTCTGCGGGCAGACAGAGCAGCTGACTCCGGTAAGACTAGAGGTGGGGGAGTATGCATTTATATTAACAAGGCTTGGTGCACGAACTCTGTCACTGTTGGGAGACACTGCTCAGCTAACCTGGAGTTTCTCATGGTTAAATGTAGACCTTTCTATCTGCCACAGGAGTTCACTTTTCACTTTTCTTCATCTTGCCTGCTGAAGATGTTTTGGACTTTATTATTACCGCCGTCAAGGAGGTTATGTTTTCATCGGCGTTGGTTTGTCTGTTTGTTTGTTAGCAAGATAACTCAAAAAGTTTTCAAATTTTCATGAAATTTTCACAGATTGTCAGAAATGGGGTATCCTACAGATGATTACATTTTGGTGGTGATCCTGATCACCATCTGGATCCAGGAATTTTTTAAAGGATTCTTTAACATTGCGAGATAGGGCCATTTTCAATATTTGTGCATGTAAGTCTGCCAAAAATCGTCACAACACTTGCAAAACAAAAAAAATACAGGACAACATGCCCACAGGTTCTATAATATATCCAACACCGATCCGGATAATGCAATAATTCCAGATACTATGATCCACAATGTAAAAAAAAATAGACCTTTGCAATTTTCCTCATAGGAAGAGAACAAATGAAGCTAAAATCACTCAACAAACACCATTATGTAGCCAAGACACTGTGGAATCTGTAGTGTGTCAACGGATTTGTTCTATCTTTAAAAGCTATGGAGCTACAGCCAGAAGAAAACCGCCATTATGCGAAATGCGATTTTCCTGAATAACTACTGAACCACTAGTCCTATCCATGTCAATCCAATTGCTACTCATATGTTTTCATGGTCAAGGAATCTGAAAACGTACACATAATAAATGTAGGATTAATATTTATGATGTAAAACACTGTATGGGGGGAACTGCGGTGCTTGGCGGAGGTCTGCGCTCTCCGAGTACTTTTCTAGTTTAAAAAATATTTTTAACGCCACACATGTGATGGATAATACTTGTTGGAATATTTTAGGAATGCTATCTTCTTGGAACATAAGTCAATATTATACAGTAATAAGTGACATTCAGCTGTTTGTTTTATGCCATTTAAGCACAGTTCTGGTACTTAAAAATCATAAAAACCCAGGAGCTTCGGGGGGCTTTGTCCCCCCCGACCCCCTGCTAAATTTTCAGATAATTTCCCCAACCCCAAATCACATCCCTAAAAAAAGAAACACTAGAATAACTAGAAAAGCACTCAGAGAGCGCAGGCCTCCGCCAAGCGCCACAATTCCCCCCATACAGTGTTTGTGTGTACGTTTTCAGATTCCTTGACCATGAAAACATATGACTAGCAATTGGATTGACAATGATAGGATTAGTGGTTCAGTAGTTATTCACGAAAATGGCATTTTGCATAATGGCGGTTTTCTTGTGGACGGTGATCCGGATCACCACCCAAATTTAATCATCTGTAGGATACCCCATTTCTGACCATCTGTGAAAATTTCATGAAAATCCATCCATAACTTTTTGAGTTATCTTGCTAACAAACAGACAAAGAGACAAACAAACAGACAAACCAACGCTGATGATCACATAACCTCCTTATTTATTTATTTAGCGAATGCAAAGTCCTCAAGCCAAGCAGTTGCCTTCTGGTTTGCTGTATGGAGGGTGTGTAATCCTCCTTCCAGTCTTTGGAGCGGGCACGCCTCTATGATGTGTTCCATTGTTTGCTCCTCTCCACATGCACACAGTGGGCTAGGGCTACTTCCCCATCTGTGAAGGCTGGCCAAGCAGGGGCCATGTCCAGTCCTGAAGCGATTGAGTGTAGACCACTGTCTCCTTGGGAGGTTGGTGCCCGGGACCTGTTGGTTGGGGTTTGTCACCAGGTGTTTGTTTGGGACCTCCTTGGTCTCCCATTCCTCTTGCCAAGCTGTCTGGATGGTGAAGTCAGCTGGGGGAGGGTTTTTCCAAATCGGCCGTCTGGATGGAAGTCGGGCAGTGGGTGGGGTGTAGATATTTGCATGGATTGGTAAGTGAGGAGAGTCTTTGGCTTTTTGAAGCATTCTTTGAGTTAGTGCTGCTCGCCGGATGTGTGTGTGTGTGGGGGGGGGGGGGGGGCTATGTTTGACAATACAGGGAGCCAGGGGAGTGGTGTTGAGCGGATTGTCCCAGTTATGGTTCTCATGGTTGTGTTGAGCTGGGTGTCTACGTGGTGGGTGTAGGATGACCTGGACCAGACAGGGGCGCAATATTCTGCTACAGAGTATGAAAGGGCCAGTGCTGAGGTGCGCAGGGTGGAGGCTGCCGCCCCCCATTTTGCACCAGCGAGCTTGCAGAGCAGGTTGTTTCGTGCCTTCACCTTAGCAGCCGTCCCCTTTAAATGTTCCTTGAAGGATAGGGTCCTGTCAAGGGTCACTCCAAGATCTGTTGGATTTGAGGCATGCTTAAGCTTGAGTCCACTCAGGTGGATGTTTAGTTCTCTGGCAGCTTTTACGTTGTGGAGATGGAATACACTGGAGACGGTTTTTGCTGGCCTTGGTTTTAGGTGCCAGGTTTTGCAGAACTGGTCCAGTTTGGCAAGATCTTCCGTGAGCACCCGTTCCAGTGACTCAAAGTCTGGTGCTTGGAGTGCCAAACAGATGTCGTCTGCATAGATGAATTTGCGGGATTTTGTAGTGGGCAGGTCGTTTATGTAGAGGTTGAACAGGGTTGGAGCTAGAACTGAGCCTTGTGGGAGTCCGTTTTTCTGCGTTCTCCATGCGCTTGTGTTCTGACCGAGGTGGACTCTGAACCTTCGGTTGGTCAGCAGGGTTTTTATAATTGCTGTTGCCCAGGCAGGGATCGCCTTTGTAAGTTTCAGGAGGAGGCCTTTGTGCCAGACCGTATCATAGGCGGCTGTAAGATCGAGAAACACAGCCCCTGTCTTCTGTCTGCTCTCGAAGCCATTTTCGATGAAGGTGGTTAGGGCCAGTACTTGTTCTCCTGTGCTGCGGTCCTTGCGGAAACCTGCTTGATTCACACTCAGAATTTCCTCTATACCTGGGGAAATACGTTGCAGTATTAGGTGCTCCATGATTTTATAAGGAACGCTGAGTAAGGAGATTGGGCGGTAGCTTGCTGGTAGTTTGTGGTCTTTGCCAGGTTTTGGTATGGCAATGACCTTTGCTGTCCGCCATTTCTTTGGGATCGAGTTTGTTTGTATGATCCTTGTGTAGAGTTGTGTCAACCAGGTTAGGGCTCGGGGGCCAAGATTTTTCATGAATTCTGGGAAAGATGTTGTCGTATCCTGCTGCCTTTCCACATTTCAGGCCCTTTAGGACTTTCTCCAGTTCAGCAGTCTCGAAGGGTTCAGGGTTCGTTTCCTCTACCTTTTAGCTCAGTTGTAACTGCTCTTCCGGTATCTTTGTCTTGGGGTGCTTTGGCGATGGTCAGTAGGTGGGATGCAACTTGGTTGGGTGTGACAGATGCTCGACTTTGGCTAGGGGGCTTCTGTGCAGCTCCTAGGCGATGGATGAGGCTCCAACATTTTCTGCTAGAGTGGGGAAAGCTCCGGTCAGCAACTGTCTCCTCCCATTTCTTTCGCCGGGCTGTACTTAGCGATTCAATGAGATGAGTGCTGTTACCATCCCACTCCACACCATCACTGTAGATGAAGCATACAACCGCTTCTGCAGCGCAGTCTTCAAGGCTGCTCACACTGCAATCCCACGAGGCTACCAACCCTTCTATGTCCCATGCCTGGACGGAGAAAGCGCTGCCCTCCTACAATCCTATCAAACATCAGGGGACCCAGAGATAGCAGACCATCTCATAACCTCCTTGGCGGAGGTAAAAGTACAAAAAATACACATTTTTGTCATTTATGTAAACCACGACAAAAAATCCTGCAGGACAAAACATGACACTTGATATTTTCTAATCTGTTTGTATACCACCATAGACTGAGAGAGAACCTGAATTAGACAGCCCAGAGAGGGCAAGATGAGACAGAAGAGAGGAGCCAAGGAGAGGAAAGTGTTCAGGCAGAGGAAGGAGAGAAGGATAACACCACTAAAACGTCTAAACACAGGATGTCTGGCTGGGACCCCAACTGGCCCAATATTCAAGCCTCGGTTGTACAATACTTCAAATGGTAAGTTCCATATGCAACGTTACTGTGTAAAATTCTAAAAAGAAATAAATAGTATAAAATTAACATATTCTGGTATCCCCCCCCCCCCCCCCAAGAAAAATACATTGCCACCGCACCAAGGTCTTTAAGCCAGAGGAAACACTGTATATCCCATTTGAATGTATTTGGAACTGCATTCTTAAAATGCAGTTATAAGCAGTAGGAGTGCAAATCGAGACCTAGGTGCCACTCCTGCCAGCGGTCAGCGAGAGTTAGGGAGCCACAGATAGAGGGAGCAGTGTGCCCCAGAGTATGTCTTTTAAGGTATGTATGCGTTTCATGCTGAGACCGCATTAATAGGCTGTCAACAGCAGAAAATGTAGAGTAGGCTGCTTTCAAACAACAATAAATGCCACAGCTCCTCACTGACGAGTATTTACAAGTTTCAAACTGAAATGCAAATTTATATAAGAAACAGCAAATGTACTACAGAAAAACTGACTAATTTAGGAAAAACCTAGTGTATTTATAAACGTATTTTTGTAACTTTATAAAAAGTTACAAATTTTTAAATAAAATGATGCATATTTACCAGTAGACGCTTGAACATCTAACTAGTGCATTGTCCGTAGAACGCAAGTATTCCTGTCTCAAACGGGTATCCATCCCAATTAGGCTTTACAGGCCCAAATGTAGGCTGTGTTTGAAAGTGGAATACAAAGAGATGTAGGCTATGTGTAGGCAATCACACATGTTAGACTTTGACAAATACGTATAAAAGGGACTAAATGGCACTAAGATTTATTTGACTATGTGAATATTAATTACAGAATACTTAATTATTGAAAATAAATGGGACATCCAATATTAGCTTTGGTTTCAGATCCCTTGTTTATTTGTTTGTCTGATCACTTATTTGTGTGATCTTGCATGGAGTTGTTCAGTCGACATTACAGTTATTTAGTTTATATCACTGTTCGGTGATGAGTTAAGTGTAATAGTGAATTTCTTCTGTGCATCATCAATAAACTCATGCAGTACTATAACAGGACACATTTACAAATATTTGAAGCCCATTGTAGTGCATCATTTTATATTTAAGCAATATTTTTAAGTTTTTTTTAAAAAACTATAATCAACTGAATTAACTACAAAACACCCAACATCTATAAAGTACATCTGTCTATTATTATACACAGCGGAAGGACCAGTTTGACTACAACCATTGAATCAAGGTTGCCCATTTGTCAATATTTTACTAAAAATGGTTTATTTCATTTCATTATTTAGGTGTTTTTGTGTCCTGCGTTTGGTCGTTAAGTCATTACGGTCATTCCGCTCTACAATTATGGCGGTATTAAGTTTTTAATTTTTAGGTACTCGCACGGGAGGGGGGACTCTCGGTCCTGCAAAGTACAGTGGTATCACATGGGTGAAGCAGAAGCAAGTACTTCCATCTACTATTGACTGGGCAGGCTGGGCGTGCCTCCCTGCGAAGGACTGTGGTCCGCCCGGTCGGACTGCTGTTTCTCCCGGCATGTTCTGTGTTGATACACCAGTATTCTTTGTCAGAGCCGGTCCCCGCTGATGTGCCGCCCAGTCTGCTTGCGCACCTCATGTTCTCCACATACTGCATGGCAAGTTATCCTTTAGACCTACGCAATCATTGCAACTTTATGGTATAATTTTTTTTAAGCATTAAATCTTCATTATGATTTTTTTTCTAGTCAAATTTGTTGTTTTTCACTTCGTTGTTTTGTCCAGGGAACACTGTGGTGACTGACAGGTTGTGATGCCATGTATTATCCAATCAGCATGGCCATGATGCTGTGTAATATCCAGTCAGCACGGAGTTAATCCGAAACCCCGCCCACACTTCTTGAAGCCAGTGCATGAAGAGACACAGAGTGGTGGCTAAAGTTTTATTGATAAAAATTACATATTTTGACTGAGCGACTCCATACTCGGGGATGCATACCCTCGTAACCTCAGCAAAAGACGTATAAAATTTTTGGCCAGTCTATTTTTTACTCTCATTATTTTCTTCTATTTTGAAAACATTTTATTCATCATCATATTTCTTTTTCTTCTTGTCTTTTTGTTAATTAGTGTCCAGAATTTCTCTTTGCTCATCATTTTGATGGAGAGTTTTAAAAATTAGATCATGATATAATTTTATTAAACAGATGAGCTTTTATTTTCGTTTCAATTTTTAGTTTTAATTGTGAAACTTTTGACCTTGAAGAACCCCCCCCCCCCCCCCCCCCAATGTTTACATGTAAATCTGGACTTTGGGAAGTGAGGAAAAAAAATTTGTGGCCCTCACTACCACCAAAGTTGTCCATCCCTGGTGTACGATATAGGATACTTAACAAAAATTCACATATTTCTCAATGATTTATTGATTTTATTGCAGTCTGTTGCGTGTTAAACATTAGCAACATAAAATAAACTCAGAAAAATCATTATCATCATAGCAGTCTGTCAGGGGCGACAGTGACTTTCATTTAGGTCTGATCAGATTCCTCCGCGCAGCTCTGTCCTTCGCCCTCCGCTGCCAGGAACTCCTGGCCTTGTTAACCCGGGCGACGTCCGAGCCTTGGCTGCTTGAACAGTGCTGTGTACGTGAGCGCAGCCAACTGATCACATGCGCGTTCCCCTTGACCTACTCTGATCAGGCCTTGACAGTCACATAATCGCAATACATGCAAGTGCACTAGGGTTGGGAGAAATTATCATTTTCATCACATCTCGATGCAGATGTGAATGATTCTGAATTGATGCACAAATGGCAAAATTCCGCTTCTTACATATGCATTTATAATGTAATTTTATGTGGCCAAAACAAAAAACCTGCAGAGCCTTAAATGTGGAAGTTGGCGCCTGCCCAAGACGGTCTTTCGCGTGACACACAACACTGAAGAGAGACTGCTCGTTTTATTTGGGTCAGATTGCTATGGCGTCGCTTTCATGCTGGCTGTGTATATGGACCGTAGACTAATAATGCAATGTTAACGGAACGAAAAAAGTACTCTTAAACGCAGAAGTTGGCACCTGGACAATATTTGTCACATCATACGTTCATATTTGTAGTTGCGACACTAAACACCAACACAAAACTCCTCATTTTATTTAATTTTGGCTGTTAAGATCAGTTTGCTGGAGTGTCGCTCCAGCTGTCCAGTGTCCAGTGCTCCAGTGTCGCTCCAGCTGTCATCCTATACGAATATATGGACCATAGATGACAAGCAATACACGTGTGTGAAACTGAGCTCTGGCGAGCAGGTCATGCAACTTGCACAGCCACAGCTAGACCAAAACATGGAAAGACTGAACCAGCAGATAGAAATGCTTCTATTTTTCATTAGAAGTGTATATAATATTTCTTTCAGAGGAAAAGAGTCAGAGCACACTGTTAAATTCACAGCCTTTATTTGCATTAAGACTAACACAACACTTCTGTGTCTGACTCTGAAGAAGACGCAAAATGTTTGAAACATTATTATGATGATGATTATTATTATATATTATGCTCTTGAAAAATGTTGGCATCTTCTACTCTCTGCCACATGTGGATCAAACAAGCTCTGGCAACAATCAGGCATATTTACATATATTTAAAGTGTTAATTAATATGCAGTGTCCCAAAAAATTAAATAAATGTTAAAATCATCTATAAATGCAAGGAATCTGTGTGTGTTCCTCGCATATCTCTCAAACTGTTCGTCAGACTGACATCAGATTTTATAACTGCTTTGCTGAGGTTACGAGGTTGCGTATCCCCAAGTATGGAGTTATTTAGTCAAAATGTCATTTTTATCACTAAAAGTTAAGCCACTGCTCTGTCTCATGCCAGGCTTCTAGAAGTGTGGGCGGGGTTTCGAGTTAACTCTGTACTGATTGGATAATATGCGGCACCACCACCAGTCACCACAGCACTCTGTAAAGAAAGCAAAGAAGTGAAAAGTGACAAATCTGACCAGAAAGATAATACTGAAGATTCAATGCTTAAAAAAGTCCCTTTTATATTTGTCAAAGTCTTAACGTGTGATAGCCTACATATAGGCTACACCTCTTTGTATTCCATTTTCAAACACAGCCTACATTTGGGCCTGTAAAGCTTAATTGCGATACCTGTTTTGAGACAAGAATACATGCTTTCCACAGGCATACACTAGTTATAAATAATTTGTCACACATTTGTGTAATTAAGTGTATTTCTTTATTTCATTTAGTCATTGCTGACCCTCAATAGTCACACGGTGGGAGGGAAAAGAAATCCAGAATAGAAAAAAAGAGAATGCATTGAGAATCGCAATCTGCTCGAATCGTGTGGTGCCCAAAGATTCCCATCCCTACTGTGCATCATAATTCTGCAATAACTCTGCTTCATCAAAAGAAAATAGTCTTGTTTCACTTCACTGAACCTCAGTATTGTTCTGAGACAAGTGGTTGCCAAGCAAAGTCAAGGACTTTTGTTCAAGATTCTGCTTCTGCCAAAAAGCTATAGTCCTTATTAAGATTAAAGCATGCAAATTCACCCTTGGTCATCGCCGAGAAAGGCTGAGTAGAGACTAAGGGAAGCAGCTGTCTCTGCAGTCCCTCAGCACAGAATGACCAGCTATTAAAGATGGTCAGCTTGAATATGTTTGAGAGTGACCAGTCCTGGGCTGTTGGGAAGCCTGAGGTTAGAGGTGTCCAGCTGGCTCCAAAACAAGGGGTGGGTCGCACAGGATGAGCTCTGATGGGGGCAGGGCTGAAGGTCAAAGGGGAGGAGGAGGTGGAGAAGAGAGGGGGTGGGGGAGGGTGGATGAGGTACTTAAAGGATTTCAGAGAAAGGAAAGCTTCTCTTTTAAAGAAGTGGAACACTTTGCCCTCCCCTATTCACTCCGTTTTCTCACTCCCCCACATCTTTTTCTCACTCCCACACAAACACTAGCCACTCTTTATTTGCATAGTTATAGTATGGGTGACAACTTCCCAGAAGCACTTTACATTCCATCTTATACAGTGACTTGCGTAATTTAAAAAAAAAAATAAAAAAATAGAAGTTTCACTTACAGTTTGCTACCTTCCTCAACACTTTTTTTTTCCCATTAACCAAAAGATGAATTTCATTTGGTAGAAGAGTTACATTTTGGATCACTGACTGATCACTTACTTGGGAAGCAATTAGCTGAAGTGATTCCTTAACTGAAGGAAAAATAATTGCCACTGAGTGTGATTGGCAATTAAATCATTAAATCATCATCAATCACAATTAGTCATTTATGAAATCCAAATGTCAAGCAGCAGAGTCCATCTCAGTGAGAGGAATAATTTTTGTTTGTTGTACATCAGTGTAAGGTATGTCACATTTTAGTGAAAAGTTGAAAATAAGTAAGTATGTGTCATTAAGGAGTAATGGTCACTCATAATAATAAAAAAACAAAACAACCATTATGTTATATCTTGCACTCCAGCAGAAAGGGTGTGTGTATTTGGTAGTGGTCACACAGTGAAACTAGGCACTAATTTTGAGTTTTACTAATGTATAATAAAGGATGATGTGCAGCATAATAAGATGAGCCTTTATTAGTCTCACAATGGGGAAATTCTAGGATTGCAGCAGCAAAGGGATAGGAGCACTCGGAGCAATAGTAAATAAGATAAGAACTGGTTAGCCAAAGCTAACCAGCTGGTCTCTGCTACAACAGTTTAGGGTTAAGGTACATAAATATATCATGTCTTAACCTATTTAGATTTGGCTTCAACAAACAAATATTCTTAAGGAGTGTTCCTTTTCTGTTTGAGGTCAAAAAAACCAGCTGATGAAATGTCATCACTTCTGAGTTAATTGTGTTCCATAACAACAACCCATAAATCCAAGATCATTTGTGTTTTTGGGCAAATTTAACCTAAAAGCATCATCAAATGTAGAGACTTTGACCTTTAAGCAATAATTTGTACTTCAGACTAATTGTTTTTATTTTGTTTCTTTGTAGGAAGATTTTTAAAAAAATTGAGTATCCTAGAGCTCAAGGTGACCTCATGAAATGTCTTGTTTTTTCAATCAAATAGTACAAGACCAAAAGTCATTCAACTTATAATGCAAAAAAAGTGGTGAATTTTCATGTTTGAAGTCCTGAAACAATTCTGGGGGGTTTTGTTTGTTTTTTAGAGTTTTTACTAGAAAAGGGTCCAATGATAAGTTGGTTATCAGATTAGTTGATTAATTTTCTGTCGATCATTTAATTGACAGATGGCTTACTTAAGCAGTATTTATGCACCCATGTCACATCAACGGCATTACCAGTGCACATTGCCAAGGCAGTTTTTTCGTTGTGTGCTGGTTTGACTGTGTTGTTGTGTTGCCAAAACGGGTTTCTGCCGATATGCAGTGATTTGTGTTTGTCATGTTTTTGTTTATTAAATAGTGGTGGACAAGAGTAGATATGATGGAGTTGGAGCTAATGAATATTAAAACAACTTTTTATACAATTGCTGCAACAGAGAAGACATCTGAGAAAACTGTATATGAGACCACCGTCGCTGCCGTCATTTGACAGTCTATGCAACTAATGGGGTTAGGACGAGTCATATCTGCTAACTTCCTCAATATTCTTTTGAATTTGGGCTGTTGATTATTTGACTCAGTTTGGAAGTTGTGCCACAGTGAACGAGCGGAGCAGAGAGGAGAACCAGGAAATGTGCAGGAAGTGACAAAGCGGACCAGTCACAGCGCACCGCTTCACTGCACGGTATTGACCCAATGCGGAGGCATAAATCCAGCTTTAGCCTTTGCTGGCAGAGTATAAGGCTCGCCAGTGTGACGTAGTATTTACAAAATTGACCAAGTGCATTCTGGGAAGGGTAGGCCATGGTAGTTCGCTGAGATTATGTCTACATAGCATCATAAAGAAGCAGACACGGTAGAAAAAGTATAGCACTGCACACTTACAAATGTGTAAGTGGTTGAATTTGTTCTACACCTAAATATTTTCCTCCTGTTAGTGTGTGATGCTAACTGGGCACCTTCTCTAAACCGGTATCAAGTCACTGTCCCCAAATCACAATGTACCCTAGACGTTCTGTACCTGTTTAATTAAATAATTACCAAACCATAATGATGATGTTGTGGTTTATTTTTAACCCTTTAACACGGCGCCTGGAGCAACGCAAAGCCCCTAGTGGTCAAGAGTGGTAAAAAAAAAAAAAAATTTGTCAATAAAATGGTTCAGATTTTCAAGGCTATAACTTGAGTTACAAGAGATGGCTTACTGTCAATTAGAAAGATGTAGAATATGATCCAAAATTTCAGATAGGAATAAATGTACTTATCTAATTTGCATAATGTCGCAGCAGCTATATAAATTACATAACTCAGTCAAAAGTGGACTTTGGACACACTTACACAAAGAATGGTCTGATTCTTTTTTTCTGATTTGTCTACAGGGGTATGTTTTTGTCTAATCTTCAAAGTATATGAACCAGAAAATCAATAAAATGTCAAAACATTTCTCTCTTACCTGTTTGGGGGGGGGGGGGGGGGGTCTCGCCTGCCCACGTGACCGGTCCGTTTTCGTCTATCCTGGTCGATGTTTTGCGTTTACACCGTGTACCACATCTACAAACTCTTATGATTACCCCACGTGAATTTTGTTTGTATTATGCGGCTATTTTTTCTGTTTTGTGCATTATTCCTGTGGGAATGCATGCCGCCCGTGGGCGCCGCCATCTTGGTAATGGGAGCTCAGTTTTTCGTCCATCGTGGTCGATGTTTCGTGTTTACATCTACAAACTCTTATGATTATCCTACGTGAATTTCGTTTGTATTATGCGGCAATTTTCCCCATTTCATGCAGTTTCAGTCATCGCTGCTGCGATGACCGATCGTGGCGGCATCCACATTGGTGTGTGAGCTCAAAGTGGAAAAAGGAAGAATAATAATGAGGATTTCTTCTTCTTTGCTATATTCCATGTCAGCCATGATTCCTTCAGTGCGTGTCTGCCACCTTCTAAACTGTCAGATCAATACAGATTAGTACAAATTTTCAGTATAGCCTTGGGATGTCAGAAAGTTGACTGGTGCAGTTGCTGCGCTGTGCCACTGGGGGCGTGCAACCCGTCCATACTGTGCGGGCAGTTAGAGGGTTAATATCAAAATGTGATTCAAAACAGAAACTGAAATTAAGGCTGAAATTAAACTCATGTCATGGCAATCAGTGGAATAAGAGTAGCAGCTGATTTTAATTAACCAAACCCCAGCCAATTACAAGATTGGTTTGGTGTATCATGGCTGAGCTTTACCATAGAATCTGCAGTGATTTTTAAATAAATTTTTATATGAACATTTTCTTTTGACTCCCCTCTAGTTGGCTTTGGTCTGCTTGTACTTGGATGAGCCCGGCACGCACGTGGCGCTGTTCATGCTCACTTTTTTCATCTACCCAGGCCAAGCGGTTGATGCATGTGCACAGCCATCATTTGTAGTTTCACTCCTGTCCTATAGGTAGCGCCACTGCGCTGACGTGCCAGGATTTTCACCAACGAAGAAACGCTGCTTGCTTTCTGCTGTTTGACTTCCCGTTTTCACTCCTTTTCCACGAAATCCCCACACTACAGTAGGGTTTAATAATTTAGTTTCTTTTATTTTTTGTTGTTTATATTTTAACTACAAATTAACTGTTTTTGAAAAGGGTTTCAATTCATTTCCTAGGAAGATTTGTTCAATTCAGTTTAGTTCTATTGAGTAAAAATGGCTTGTACTGCAGCCCTTATTAATTCTGCCATTTTCATTTTATTGTGATTTATTATCTTCAAAGCTCTCACTTAAGTGCTAGAAGTCCATAATGTCATAAAATATACCTTTATTCTGCATTTATTCACAGCACTTAACAAACAGTTAGCTACTGTATCCATAGTTTGTAAAAGAAAACACCATCATCCTGGATAAATTAATTTACGATGCAAATTAAATACAAATTTTACTTACAGTTTAAGCAGCTCCAAGTTTGTGTTCACGTGTTTCAGCCAGTCTCTCTGGACTTTCAGTTTCAAGTGTTTTATCAGTCGTCGACTTTATGTTCCAACTCAGTGCTGCACGCAGTACAAAACATTTTATCCCCACTTTATGAAAAATACTAGGGAACTGTTGGGGACAGTCTTTACGGTGACTTTTGTTGCTAAATTAAGAGGCACGCATGTCAACTCCGCTCATGTAAACGCGGAAGTGCGCCGCAGGGAACTGTTGCCAGATGAGAACCATTTTAACCCCCCTTCTGTCTATGGCACAGCAGTGCTTCCGTCAGCTCCCTCCCTCTGGTGGTCAAGATTTTTTTCAAGAAAATATTCAGTTTAGATATGACAAATTCCAGAGGATCCAACTTGAATGTGGTAAGAGATAATGGCTTACTGTCAATTAGAAACATGTAGAATATGATCCAAACTTTGAGATAGGAGTAAATTTATGCATCTAATTTGCATAATGCAGCGGCAGCCATATCGAATTACATAACTTTTGGTCAAAAGTGGACTTTGGACATATTTACACAAAGGATGGTTTTGGTTTTGGGGTTTTTTTTGGGGGGGGCGTTGTCACCGTTTTTGGTTTTGGTTTTTGGTTATCATCTTCAAAGTATATGAACCAGAACATCAGTAGAATGTACACAAACTGATAAAACCTACCGCTCGTTAAGTCTTCATTCGTCCATGTTCGTCATCCATGGTCCTTATTTCGTCTTCTCCCAGTCATTTTCACTTTTTCTCCCACATCCAGAAACTCTCACATATATCTTATGATTTATTGCAGTTCAATTTCGGTTACATTATGCTTTCGAACCGGCGTCATTGTTCTCTGTCGTCACATGTAGCTCCGTCAGTGGCAGAAGAAAGTGTATACGCTCCAGACCATCTTCTGCTGTTACAAAAGGTAAAGATTTCCCTTCAGAAGCTAAATGATCTCTTTTTAGAATTAGAGTCATAGTTGGCAAAATTTGGAGCAAACGCTTCCTCCGTGTGGAAATATGTTGCGATGGAGCCTTGTTTACATTCTCTTCTTCGCGTTTGTTGTTTTGAGGCGGCTCATTTGGGTGAAGTCCTGCAGTAAGCTATACATATGTGACATCTTGTGATGTGAAATGCTTTGTACAACTGGGTTTTCTGTGCTTTTGGGATACATCATGTAACAGGCACAGAACTGTGCCAGGGACAGCAGGTGACGCTGATGTCTTATGAAAGCGGAACGTCAAAAAGTTAACATCACAGAAGAAGAACTAGCATATCCGTTAGCTTGTTAGCTGTTTGCTCCGTTAGTAAGATAAGATAAGCCTTTATTAGTCCCACAATGGGGAAATTCCAGGATTGCAACAGCACAGAGATAGCAACACTCAGAGCAATAATTAAGAAAATACAGAAGATATAAATAAGAGCAGTGGATATACATACATCAGAATCAGCTTTATTGGCCAAGTATGCACAACACATACAAGGAATTTGACTTTGGCTAAAAAACTTGCTCTCGTTGTTCAGGTGGAGGATTTAAATAAGGATTCAATGACAACAGAGTATGTACAGTAAATTACAGTCTGTCCACGTTTCTACGTTTCTAAAAAGTTTTTTAGAAATACATAAATACATACACATAAATAAAAATAAAATAAAAAATAAATACATAAAAATAAATACATACACATAAATGTATATACAAAGTGCGGAGCATTGTAGCAAGATGGAATAAACAGCATAACCGTCTACTTAGTTATCCTACATAGTATGAATATGTACCCATACATATTGTCACCCTCCGTAGCGACCGATAATGTCCTAGTTGTATATACTGGAGGGGACCGTTGTGTAAGTCTATTGCGTCTTTTGCATTCAATACCATTAGTACTCCAGGTGTTTCTGGTTCTTTGCCACTGTTCCTGGCTCACTGACTCGGTTTCGAACCGATCAGACTCAGCAGATGTTCATAGACGTAAAAGCATTTTATTCAAAGATCGATCAGATCGGATTTTGTGGATCAGTATCTGCTCAGTCAAATGTGGATCGATCCAGATCATTGTATCGATCTTTTGAACCCACCCCTTGTCTTCAGGTCTGCCTTGTACATCTCAAAGTCATGCACCCATCCATCTGTGAACTGCACTTTAGCTTGCTGCAGAGACCTAAAGTTACTGAAAACGGTGTGTATATGGACTTACAGTTAAAATCATATAATTATAAATGAAGGCATGGTTGGAGTTAGGCAGAATGTTTACATCTGAACTCCACCTTGTATGTTGGTAGGGATCCAGCCCATTAACCCTTTAAAGCCTCGCCAAATAGTGTGCCTTTGCCGTCTGGTTCAGTTTGCTGTAGTACGGTCCCTTTAAATTTTCCTTAGAATGGTCCATTTTGTGATTTTTATTTTTGTTCATTCATAACAAATGCAGAGGCGCCGTGGACTCCTGCGGTTTGTTTACAGTCGCCCGGCCTACCTAACCCATAATGCATTGCGTGTTTGTCATGTGGGCTGGCGAGCTCTATTCTGTAATTTGCATATAGAAATGCTGTAGCTCCATGTTCTAAGATGGAAGGTGGGCAGTACTATGTGTGTGACTGACTAGAACAGGTAAGTGCTAATAAATAAGTACAGCCATCTTGAATCCTCAAGTTGGTCATGCCCAGGCTTGTCCAGCTTCACTGCCTACAAGTACTTGTTATGCATACCCCAAATCTGATTTCATCTGAAAGAAGGAACACACTTGGTCTCACTTCATGATTTGTCCTTCTGTGGTACTTTGACATTTTTCACACCAAATATTTAAAAGGTGTAATGAAATTGGAATATTCTTAACCTTGCATAATGTTAAAGATAAGCTTTTAGTTTGCAATTCAGCTCTGGTTTATCCCTGATAGTCAGACACAATGGTGTTATCTAATTTGCCTGGAAGGTGGGGCAGAGCTGTGACCTTGGTAAACACTCACCTAAAACATGAAACACTAGCTGCTCTACTGAGGTCATATGACATGCAGGCAATCCTCTCCCCTTAGCAAACCATGCAGCTCACCTAGCTGTTTGCCTGCTTAACCTCTGTCTGACCGCCTCCCACTTTGTATCAATGGATGGGTGCTTAGGAGGGATGCACTGATTGTGAAACTGTTTGTTTTGGGTTGGTTTATATTGCCTCTTTTGTTCCAGTGGGAAACGCTACTTGTCACATTAAAAAAAGTAAGAATATATACAGATCTGCCACTGCTTTAAGTTGTTTTATTTGTTTCAGGTACATGCAGTATAATTGTCACCAACCAAATACTTGATTTTAAAAAGTGCTAGCCATTAATTACACTGCCTTCCATTTGTCAGAACTTGGGCTTGTTTGCTGTGTGTTTGTGCAGGTCACCACAGGAGTAAATGCTGACATGCAAACATACACGTACACACATATGCAGAGCACACACGCTCTTGTCCCCTGAGGTAGGAAATTTCCACCCACTCTACACCCATTATTTTCCTTGACCTCTGACCCTGGACTCGTGACCTCCTGGTTGGCCAGAGCTCTGTGCCTCCATCATGTGATTGGCTAGTTTGACTTTCTTTGTGCTTCAAGCTGTGCTCTTCTGGGAATGTGAAGAGAAATGCGGAAGATGATGGAGACACAGAGACTGGGAGGGAGAGACGTAAAGGCAGATAAATGGCATGTATACAGAGACTTGAGTTGTATGTGTAAAGAGGGGAAAAAGAACAGGGGGAAGTAATGGAACAAGGACTAAATCAAAGTCTACAATTGCTATTTAAAAACATGACTCCTGTTGAAAATGGTTTCCTACTAGTGATGCAAAGATTAGTTCATTACTGACTATTTGATCAACAGAAAATTAATCGACAAATAATTTGATAATTGACTAATTGCCTTTTGATTCCACTCAATTCCAACTTGTGAAAAAAATTGAGGAGAAAAAATCACAAAGAGACAAGTTGCAAATTTGTATGATTTAAAAAATACAAATTTCCTAACAAAAATTTGCACAAATTTACAAGACATCAGAAACTTTCATGAGAACAGTCACAAGCTTATCAGGGTAATTAAAAAACTGATGGGGAAAAACACAAGTGCTTTGACAAAACAGTTGTAAATTTATGAGAAAAGAAAATGTAGCAAATTTCAGAGGAAAAAGTTGCAAACTTAAGAGAAAAACACATTTCTAAAGTTTGTAAATTTCAGAAAAATGTTACAAACTTAAGAAAAAAATTCTAAGGGGAATTTTTTTTTTTATAAAGTTGCAAATTTACTAAAAAAAAAAAAAAAAAGAAGCTAATTTACACATAAAATAAGGAAAATAAAATCACAAACTTATTGCAAGAAAATGACATGTCAAATAGATTAGTCGATTAATCAGAAAAATAATCGTCAAATTAGTCTGTAATAAAAATGATGGTTAGGTGCAGCCCTAATGCCCACCTGATTCCTGCTGTTCTTCTCTCGGGGGCTTGATTTAGTTGTCCCTTTAGCTGGCTGTTTCACATGGTCAGGCGAATGAGGAGCAGGGAAAAAGGCCCTGCTGCCAGGCTTTGTTCTTGCAGGGGTGCAGTGGGGGGTGGGCAGTATGTCTTAAGACAGAGGTTGCAGATCGTGACCTGTGGAGGTTTAGGCAACCTTTGATCCTTGCAGCCGATATCACAAAGGAAGACTTAAACCCACCTCCCCTTCGTCCCTGTGAGGTCCTGTTCACCCCATGACCTCCCAGAAAACGCCAGAGGAAAAGCCAGATAAAACTCAGAGGGGGTGCAAAGACAAAGGGGAAATTCACCGTTCTAATAGCCAAGACTTTTATTTGAGATACTTGCTTTTCAGTGCCTTATGTGTCTGGGTTGTGCAAAATGGCCCCTATTTTATTACAAAGTGAATTCTGATTATCAGTAGCTCAGAATAGGAATGCACATTTTTAGCTTTGAAGACCCTTATTTATCTTTGCATGAGTTGTTAAGTGAGAGATCAACCAATCTGCGTCTGACAAGTAAATTAATAAGATATCGTTTACAGAAATTTTTTTTAGAATTTTGCGTTAAAATTTCGAATAACACAAAGCCTTGGCTTTATAAAAGAAGGATTTGGTAAAAGGGCGTAACTTTTACATTACAAAAAAACTTACAGTATCTAAAATAAAAATTGTTTTACATATAGACTAAAGTTCTTCAGTCCTTCAGGTGCTCGTTTGCAAACTTCAAGCGGGCTTTCGTGTGTTTTGCACTGAGGAGAGGCTTCCCTCTAGCCACTCTGCCATAAAGCTGCATGGTGGACTGCAGTGATGGTTGTCCTTTTGGAATAGTCCCATCTCCACACAGGATCTCTGGAGCTCCATCAGAGTGGCCATCAGGTTCTTGGTCACCTCTTTCACTAGGGGCTGTGCACACAATGTTTTTACCCCAAACCGTGGAAGTTTGTCTCCAGTTTAGCTGTCCTTGCATACTACGGCAGGTATTTGGAGGTGTGAAAGTGTAGAGATTTGAAACCAGGCTCCAGAGTGGAGAGGTTTTCACGGTGCTGTATCTATGGAAATAAAGAGCTACAGCCCAGTATTTCTCACAGAAATACAGAAAAGCTCCATGATTAAACTTTAAGCCTGATGTGTTTATAGTTTGGATCAGTTTAATAAATGAGCTCTTAACGGTGTCTGTAAAACGGTTTTTTTTTTTTTTTTTTTTTTTTTTTGTGTACTTTATTGATCCCCAGAGGGGAAATTGAGGGCATCCACCTGGATGGATGAAGCAGCCACGGTACGGCGCTATCCCTTTACCATTCACACACACATTCACACCTAGGGCCACTTTAGAGTCTCAAATTAACCTAACCTTTATTCCTTTAACCTTTTTTCCACAATAGATGCCACCATCAGTGTGTGAATGTGTGTGTGTGAATGGGTGGATAGCAGGATCTGTAAAGCGCTTTGGTCATCAAGAGATGAGAATAAAAGCGCTATATAAGTGAATACCATTTTATATAGAAAAATAATCATCAAAATTATAACCAAGGAGGTTGCCTACCTTTGTTCAATGACATACCTGCCAACTACTCCAGTTTTGCCGTAATGGTTCCGGTTTTCAAGACCCCATTCCGGGTTACGGCTTTATTAATCAAAATTATGGTTTTTCACTAAAAATTCAGTCAAAAATTTTAAATCGTAAAAAAAACACGAAAGCAATTCCAAACACAAGATCGCTAGGAATCGTATCTAAATTTAGAACAGAGCAACACGTGATGGCGGCCGGGATGGTCACACTTTTTCAGTGCTGAGACAAAGTTGCTGATTTTGCCACGAAAATAACTAACCAACAGCGAATATCGGATCAACATTTGTGACGCACACGCACAGGCTGAATTTCCACCTTGGTTGAACCAGCTTTTGAAGTAGAAATACCCCTTTATTCGCCTTTCACCGTGCTCTGTGAGTAAACTGAGTAGCGTTTCTTTTCGTGGTTCGCTGCTACGCTTTACCTGAAGCGTTTGCTAAGCTAACGCTATCACTATTGAGGGTATTGAGGTTTCTATTCTCGCGCGAAATCCCGGAGAGGCGTGCGTACATGGCGAGATGTAAACACGATGTAAACTGCTGCAGACGTTCGCACGACTGCACTTCAACCCTGGCAAATGGACCATGGATTCGACATCTAAAGGGAGAATACATTTTATATAATGCCTAAGATTCTGAAGAACATGTGCTGTGTAATTGCAAGCCTTGTCATGCTTGGTATATCATGTAAACACATAAAATATCAGAGCGATTTTGCCGTCATTTACGCACGTGTCCCTGCTGATATTTCTAGTCTTCTAGTTACCTCCGCCAAGGAGGTTATGTGATCATCAGTGTTGGTTTGTCTGTCTGTTTCTTTGTTAGCAAGATAACTCAAAAAGTTAAGGACAGATTTTCATGAAATTTTCACAGATTGTCAGAAATGGGGTATCCTACAGATGATTAGATTTTGGTGGTGATCCGGATCACCGTCTGGATCCAGGAATTTTTTTAAAGGATTCTTTTTTCTTTTCTTTTCTTTCTTTTTTTTTTTACTTAACATTGCGAGATAGGGCCATTTTCCAATATTTTATTTATGATGTTAAACACTGTATGGGGGGAACTGTGGCGCTTGGCGGAGGTCTGCACTCTCTGAGTGCTTTTCTAGTATTCATAATACATCACATCTGGCCTATTCGAAGTTCTATGCAGTGTTAAGATAGTCTTTTGAATGCAAATTTAATGAATGAATGAATCTTTATTTCGGATCGATTAAAAGTAAAGATTAAAAAGAAACAGAATAATATAACAAAGGTGAAAAAATCCAACAAGGTCAAATTAAACAAGAACTCCTCTGATTATACAGTTCAACATAAGTTATCCGAAATGGGTGATGGCTGAAGCCGCAGCTTATATTGCCCACCCATGTTCCATCCAAGAATTCAATAGAAAAACAAAACAAGAGCGATTACAATTCAGAACAAAGCTAAGACAAAATGTGACAAAAAAAAAACAACTAAGTAACAACACAACACAGACTGGATATGACAATCCTTATGTGATTTTACATGTCATCTTGTATATATGTTTGGAGTATTTCTTCCTTTAGTTTTTGTTTAAATTGTCCAAGCGTTGTACATGATTTTAATTCAGGTCCAAAATCGTTCCATAATCTGACTCCTTGCACTGAAACACAGTGTTGCTTGGTGGTAGTTCTCACTGAAAGTTTTTGAAATATACATGTTCCTCTGAAATGGTATTGTTTCTCCCTTATTTGGAACAACTTTTGGATATTTGCGGGCAGTGATAGATTCTTAGCTTTAAACATTATTACTGCAGTTTTAAAGTCAACCGGATCTTTCAACTTGAGAGCTTTTAATTTAAGAAAAAGTGGGTTTATTGGTTCCCTGTAAGCAGCTTTGTTTATTATTCTAATAGCTCTCTTCTGAAGCATAAAGACTGGATATATGTTTTTATATGTATTTCCCCATACTTCAGTACAATATGTCATGTATGAGAGTATTAATGAATGATACAAAGTATATAATGTGGGTTGATTCAGCAAATATTTTGCTCTGTGTAGTATTGCAATTGATTTAGATATTTTACCTTTAATATAATTAATATGTGACTTCTATGTCAAATGCTAATATTTGTTTGACACTGCAGCCCCTGGACCCCAGCTAGCTACTAGGCTTTTCAGGTTTGAAAGTTGAAGAAATATGAGGTTGTTAGCTACATTTAACTAGATTTAATGCTAATATTTGTTTGGCAAATATTAGCATTATTATTATTAGCATTAGCATCGGCCCCTGGACCCCGGCTAGCCACTAGGCTTTTCAGGTTTGAAAAGTTGGCAGGTATGCAATGATTAACAAATCACCATGGAGCTGCTGATGTTTCAAATCCGGTTTAGTGATGCTGCACAAATGAGATGTGTTTTTCTTACTTGTAATGCTTTTGTAAAAGTTATGACTGAAGATTCCTTATCAAATATTCAAATCAGCTGTTGGTAAATCAGATTGTTTTATTTGCTTGTAATTATATAGGTTTATTTAATTCAACTTTATTTGTATAGCGCCTAATCATAACAAACGTCATCTTAATGCACCATTTATTTATTACTCCCTCACTCTTTCATTTTAAAGAAAATGAATATAAATATTTATTGCAGATGGAATCTGGCATTTATAGTAACTAGTGCATGCCCGTAGAACACAATTATTCCTGTCTGAAACAAGTATCCCAATTAAGCTTTACAGGCCCAAATGTAGGCTCTGTTTGAAAGTGGAATACAGCGATGTGGTGGAGTCAATCTGAAACCAAACCCGCTCACAATACCTGGGCATGAGACAGAACGGTGACTGAACTTTTATTGATAAAAATTGCATAATTTTACTGAGCGACTCCATATGTTCTCCATGTCGAATTATCCATTAGACCGATGTAATCACAGGAACTTTATGGTATAATTTTTTAAGCATTAAATCTTAAATATTATCTAGTCAAATTTGTCACGTTTCGCTTCCTTGTTTTCCACATGGAGCGCTGTAGTTGATTGAGTCAATCCGAAATCAAACCCGCTCACACTTCTAGAAGCCTGGGCATGAGACACAGTGGTGGCTAAACTTTTATTGATTAAAAATTACATATTTTGACTGAGCGACTCCATATTCGGGGGGGATGCACACCCCTGTAATCTCAGGAAAGCACGTTTAAAATCTGAGGCCAGTCTTGACAAACGGTTTGAGAAATATGCGTGGAACATAGATAATCCAAAGTACCTAGTAAACTACTTGTCATCCGTTAGTTCCAACAGCAATTTTCACACCGTCGGTGGATTCGTGTGCACACGCGGTTGCTTCTGTGAGGTTTCGTCTTGAGAGCCTTCACTATAGCAGAAATATTTTTGTAGCCTTCCCCAGAACTGCATTGCAACAACCATGTGTCTGAGCTCACCCAATAGCCACCGAAACTGTGTATTCATCCCCATTTGGCAGCTGATGAGAGCAGGGCGTCTAGCAACTGCAAGTTGTATGATTGTCTATTTGCGCTAAAAATATCTATCCATATTAATAAAAGGAGTAGTGTGAGTAACGCATCTGATCAAATTTCAATAACTAATGCATTACTGAATTTTTAAATGGTAATTTCATTACACAGCACTTTACTGCAAAAGTAGTGGTGTTACAGTAACACGTTACTTTGTAACGCGTTACAGGAACACGTCACTTTGTAACGCATTACTCTCAACACTGCTCTGTTGCAGCTTGTCCTCCATCTTCTTCCTGTAGCTGTCCTTTCCCTCTCTGATCTTCCTCCTTAGCTCCCGCTGTACGGACTTCAGCTCCTCCTTGTTTCTCGACCTGAAGATCCTTTTCTTCTCCTTCAGTGGTGACTTTATCTCAGAGTTGATCCAGGGTTTATTTGAGAAACACTGTATGGTCTTGGTGGGTATGATGTTGTCCACACAGAAGTTGATGTAGTCTCTCATGATGTGTGTGTGAGGCCATCGATGTCCTCACCATGTGGATCACAAAGCTGCTCCCATACAGTGGATTCAAAACTCCTTTAGCACGTCCATTGCCTCCTCAGACCATACTTTCACTGTGCCGGTAACAGGAGGTTGTCTGTGTGCTAGGGATTTGTACACAGGCAGGAGGTGAACCAAGTTGTGATCCAGTCTCCCGGGGGGGGTCATGAGGTGTAAGCCTTCTTAGTGTTTGCGTAAAATAAGTCCAATGTTTTAGTGTCTCTGCTTGAACGTGCACAGAATGGAGGACAGTGAAGTATGGTTAAAATCACCCGAGATAAGGAGAGCATTTGGGTGCTGTGTTTGCAGCCTGCTTGACTGAGTGGATGACATCACATGCTGCCTCAGCGCTCGTGGAGGGATTTACATAAGTAACAATACTGACAACATGTGTATATTCCCTTGGGAGGTAAGCTGGTCTCATGCTAACAGCTAGCAACTGTCCTCGCTGCAATGTCGTTCTTTAATCTTGATGTGCTCAGGATTGCAGCATCTGTTGTTCACATACATTATCAGCCCCCTGCCTCTGCTCTTCACGCTGTTTGATGTCCGATCTGGCTGTATTGCGTGGAAACCCTCCAGATCGATGTTAGCATCTGTTCCTAGTTCTGTTAGCCACGTCTCAGTAAACAACACAATGCTAATCTCTCTGAAGACGCTCTCATACCAGGACATAGCCGCCAGTTTGTCCTTCTTGTTAAGCAGCGATCTCACAGTTCCATAATGGATGGAAGGACGGGTCTGTACCTTGTTTTCCTCGCATGTCGCTGCAGTCCAGCTCGACATCCCCATCGTTTTTGCCTGATTTCTCTTGGTATGTCAAGTTTTTGCGTTAGCATGAACAGCTGACTCCTACTGTAAACAATGGTTCCTCCACTCGCCGGGTCAGGAGACATTTGTGATATTAGCCGAAAGATGACTAATAGCACCAGTGTGGCAATCTGTGTGTCCTTGGCGTCCGTGGTGGATACGGGGTCGCAAGATCATAAAGTTGTGGCAAGAAAAAAGACAGATGGTAAATAAAAATGAGAAACTCAGAATTGAACCACTGCTGCAAAAAGGCAGCCGACTCGTGTGGCGCCGGAAGTAGAAGACCTTTTGACACTTGTGCCAGCAGTTTATTCTTATTTTGAAGGTTTGCAAGACCAGATAGCTCTTATTTTGAAAGTTCACTTGCCACGAGAGCTTAATTTTAATACTTGCAGAGTTTAGTTTGTTCACACACATCTCACATTATCAACGGCATAAATTGCAGTATACAATAGACTTATCACATTGAGTAAGAGTGTGAAAGGGTCACCCGGAGGAAGCTATTTAAAGCTTTTGGTAGGAGGCCCAGTTACTACAATAAAATAACAGATGGCCAGATGTTTTTAGTGTACAGCAACATACAAACATATAACAGGCATATAACACATAATCCCAGCTTTTTGTTTACATTAAGTTAGTAGGTAAGGTCAAGATACATTAGCAAGTTATTCAGTACTCGTGGAGTGACCTCAATAAAATAAAGCAGAAATAACAATGGGGTGACAACTCATGGGTAAGCAAGTTTTGTGTAAGAAATAGATTAATTATTATGATAGAAGTTGCATTTTTAGTTTTTTCTTGGAGATGAAAGATGACATTTTTAGATGCTCTTCAAGCTCTTCAAAACACACAGTATTCAGCCACAGCAGCACACGGAGTGCCTCTTTGCATTTTCAAGAGGTAATCTTATCATTCCATCTTGTATTAATTGACAGAAAAAGATTTAAAAAAAAAAAAAAAAAAAGATTCACTCACTGAGTGTAGATTAATGGAAAAAAATGAATTTAAAGAATTGTAGCATTAGGCTGCGACATAAGAAAACAGGGAATATGCTGAGGGGGTGAATACTTATGCAAGCCAGTGTATCTCATTTTGATTTTTGGAGCCCTTACAACAAACATTTTGTGGACTACCTTTCTGCAAAATGTGAACATCAGTAATTGTAGAAACAGAAACAAGCTGAGCTGCTATTGTTGCAGGAAGTTGTGTGATTCTGTGCTGTGTGAAGTGGCTTCCTAATCCTGACCCACATTTCCTTTTTCCTTCTAAATGGGCCACCCACTGTCACAAAGGAATACGTATATCAATAAAACTCTGCAGGTGCTTATGCAGTGGGTTCCCAGGAAGATGCTACATGTAATTTCCTTTGTTAGGTTTCCTGAACCAGTTTCCTGAACCTGAATCCTCCATCCTAAGTGATAAAACACATCTGGCAGTGTTGTTGAGCAATCCCTTTGTACAGCAATTTTTTTTCTAGGTGTACATTGTCATGTGATAGCTCATTTTATTGTTTTGTTTCCAGGGAAGCATGGATAAGGTCCGGGCCATGGCAGAGCAGGTGGAGATCAAGGCTAAAGTGGTGCAGAGTGAAGTGAAGGCCCTGATCCTTAGGTACAAGAAGGTACTGGAGGAGAGGGAGCGTGAACTTCTGTGGAAGGTAAGCTGCTTTGTTCATATTTCCCTTTAGGTAGATTGTGTGTTAAAATGTACAGTGGTGTGAAAAAGTGTTAGCCCCCTTCCTGATTTCTCATTTTTTTGTATATTTGCCATACATAAATGTTTCAGCTCATCAAACAAATTTAAATGTCAGACAAAGATAACACAAACACAAAATGCAGTATTTAAATGAAGGTGTTTATTATTAAGGGGGGAAAAAATCCAAACCTACATGGCCCTGTGTGGAAAAAGTGATTGCCCCCCAAACCTAATAACTGGTTGGGCCACCCTCGGCAGCAACAACTCCAATCAAGCATTTGTGATAACTGGCAATGAGTCTTTTACAGCACTGTGCAGGAATTCTGGCCCACTCATCTTTGCAGAATTGTTGTAATTCAGCCACATTGGAGGGTTTTCGTGCATGAACTGCCTTTTTTTTTTTTATTTAAGTTTTTGTAAAGGGTATACAGGTCATTACAGCATTGCATTGTTAACATTTTCATCGTACGATATCTGTTTCCTATAGGCCCTTAGAATAGAGGGTTAGTATTAATGAAAGCGCTTTGAGTGGTCTTTGTGACTAGAAAAGCGCTATATAAGTGCAGGTTAGTTAGTTAGTTAGTTAGTACGTTCCCTTATATTTTGCTATTTGACAACATTGGTAGAATAGTTATTACAACACCCCCTTTTTTTTAAAGTGAAAGAAAAAGTGAAATTAAAGAGAATTAAATTAAAAAAACAAACAAACAGAAAATTAAGTAATTAAAAGTAAAAGAGCATCTGAGTAGCATTGGAACAAAGAGTGGGACCATCATTGAAATGGTATTTGTCAAAGATTAGATCTAATGGAAGACACATATGCGATCCAGGGTTGCCAAAAGTTCATGAACCCATCCATGTCCTGTCTCAGTGCGAATGTCAACTTTTCTATCGAGTAAATGTCTTGAATCACGTTAATCCAATCTTCAGGTGTAGGACAGTCCTTCAGCATCCATTTTTTAATTAGGGCTTTTTTACTTGCCAATATTAAAACATTGAATAAGCATTTATCTCCTCGTCTTTCCAGTGAGTCCGGTAGTAAACCCAAATACAACCCAAATACAAAGTTACAAAAGAAAAGGGAACTGTTATTTTGAATATTTTCCCCAATATTGTCTGTACATTGGTCCAATATGTATATGTCTGTACATTGGTCTAGCTGCAATGCTCCGTACTGTGGGTGTTTATATATTTACATATTTATTCCATCTAGCTACAATGCTCTGCACTGTGTGTTCATATATTCATATATTTATTCCATCCAGCTACAATGCTCTGCACTGTGTGTCTGTGTGTGTGTGTGTGTGTATATATATATTTTATAGTAATATGTACATATGTATATTAGCTGCTCTTGCTTGCTTGTTTTTTTTTTTTTTCTTGCCTTCTGATTGTTGCTCTGAGTGTTGCTATCCCTGTGCTGTTGCAATCCTGGAATTTCCCCGTTGTGGGACTAATAAAGGCTTATCTTATCTTATCTTATATTGGTGGATAACTGGGCATGACCAAAACACATGAAAATGATTTGCAGTCTTTTCACCACACAAGCGCCAACAGTTCAACCCCTTATGGGTGAATTTGTTTTGTGCAGGTGTTCTGAAAAATCTTACCAAATTTTTCCATCCAAATTCTCTCCACTGCAGGGATGAGGTACTTTTCCACTGCTGTCTATTTAGCTTTTCCCATATTTCCAATTGTAAAGTGAAATTCCCCTCTTTTTCCCATCTCTCTTTTATATATGATGTGTTGTCTCCTTTTAAGTCTTGAAGACCTTGGTATATTTTAGAAATGTATCTGATCCCTGGGATCCCTTTATATGCCATTAAGAAGACCTTCAGAACACCTGACTGGGCCCTTTCCAAATCCTCCTTTTTAAGTATATTGTTTATGTGGTGTCTAAGCTGAAATCTGATAGAATAATTATAGTAGGGGACTTTAATATACATGTGGATATAGATAGTGACTGCCTTAATGTGGCATTTAATTCAATATTAGACTCGATTGGGTTTTCTCAGAAAGTAGGAAATTCTACTCATTACCTCCACCATACATTGGACCTTGTTCTGACATATGGCATAGAAATAGAAAATCTTGTAGTGTCTCCTCATAACCCTGTACTGTCAGACCATTGTCTGTTAACCTTTGATTTTACTATTTCTGACTATTTGGCTCCTAAAGAAAAATATTATTACAGATGATGCTGTTACCAAATTTATGCAGATTGTTTCCTCTATGCCATGTGTCAACACAACGGAAATAAGCTATAGACAGCTTGCTCCTTCTGTAATTGATAACATGGTGGATAGTGTTTCAGCTTCTCTGCATCAGACTCTAGACTTGGTGGCCCCCTTAAAAAAGAAAGTCTAATCAGAGATTTCTAACTCCTTGGTTCAACACAGAAACTTGTAGCTTAAAACAGAAGACTCGTCAATTAGAAAGAAAATGGCGCTCCACTAATTTAGATGAAATCTATTTAGCTTGGAGAAATCATCTTTTTTTTTTCCACAATATCTTTATTGAACCTTTTTTTTTTTTTTTTTAACAAACATGATACAAACAATCAAACACTAACGCTAAAGTACTACAAAAAAAAAAAAAATGCACTAAAAACACCAACAACCACCAACAAAATCAAGTCTTCAACAATGCTCCTCTGTTTAGTCTAGACAATCCAATACATAAGTATACATATTATGTTCACCAGTTTGGAATTTACAAGGTCCACACACATCATTCACCTTCTTCTTCAAGAGTTATGTTTAAATTTTTTACATAATCAATAAAAGGTCTCCATATATTCTCAAACACAATTTCCTTTGATTTCAGTATATATGTTATTCTTTCTAAGGGAAGGTTTGTTAACATCTGTCTTAACCACTGAGTCACATCTGGTCTATGAGTCTTTTTCCATAATAGTGCAATACAAATAAATAGGGTTCCTTTACTTTCCATGCATTTTGTGCATGTATCTGGTATATTTTTGTTATATCTATTTAACTCCTCAGGTGTAACATACATCCGCATTAACCATTTGAAATGTATCAATTTAAGGCGTACATTTATTGATTTGGTTTGAGCTTCTGTACAAGCCAATTCCCATTGTTCCTCTGAAATTTCAGTTTGCAGATCTTTCCAGTAGTTTAATCTTTTCAGTGAATTTTCACTTGAAGATAGTGTCAATGAGTTATAAAACTCTGAAATAATACCCTTTCTTTTGCTATCTTTCATCATCATTTTTTCCAAGGATGAATAAATAGGTCGAGTGAGAGCTTTATTTTGATTTGATCGAATAAAGTTTCTAAGTTGAAGATATTTAAAAAAATGTGTTCTATTGAGATTAAATTTGATCCTCAGCTCTTCAAGAGACATTATGTTATCTGCACATGGCAAATATAAATCCTGAATCTTTTGTATCCCTTTTAAATTCCATACTTTAAATACAGCGTCCGCTCTCCCTGGTTTAAAATATTGATTACCCCATATTGGACTAAATTGTGACAATAACTGTGGTTCTTTTAAATAGTTTTTAGCTTCACACCATATTTTGATCATATGCTTTACAAATGGATTTTTAACTTGTTTTTGTAATTTTTTTGCCGAATCTGAGTATATGAATATGGGAAGAGGTAAAGGTAAATTGTATGATTCCATTTCAGTCCAGTGAGGGAGATCATTTGATGAAAAATAATATGTCATAGACCTCAGTTGTGCCGACCAATAATACAACATAAAATTTGGACATTTCAGACCTCCACGATCAAATGGTAAATATAATAAAGACAGACGTAATCTAGCCCTCCTGTTGTTCCATATAAATTCCACTAACTTTTTTTTATTCTTGAGAATAGATCTAAAGGTGGTGATAAGGGAATGTATTGAAATAAATAAAGTATTTTAGGTAAAATATTACTTTTAAGTATATTGATTCTCCCGATCATCGACATTGGTAGTGACATCCATCTCTGAGTTAACTCATTGATATCTGACATTAAGGCTTCATAGTTGACACTGGCGACTGATTCTAGCTTAGGCACAATTTGGATTCCTAAATATTTAAACTGATTTACAACATTGAATTGATTTACCTCAGGGGCTGGGTAATTTCTCTGGGTCTCATTTACCATTAATATATAAGATTTAGTTTTATTTATTTTATATCCTGATATTTCCCCAAAATTCTTTATTAAATTCAACAAGGTTGGAATTGATTTTTTTAGATTCGACATAAACAAAATTATGTCATCGGCGTACAGGGAAATTTTATGTTCTGTTGGTCCAACTTTAATTCCATATATTTGTGAATGTAAACGTATCGCTATCGCTAAAGGTTCAATTGCCATAGTAAACAGTAAAGGTGAAAGTGGACAGCCTTGTCGACATCCTCTATTGATTTTTATTGGTTTTGAAATATTGTTATTTGTTAGGATTTCTGCTGTAGCATTATTGTATATTATTTGAACCCATTTTATGAAATTATTTCCAAGTCCAAACCTTTGTAGGACTTCAAAAAGAAAGGGCCATTCAACTCTATCAAAGGCCTTTTCGGCGTCCAGTGATAGGAGAGCTGTATCCGGTGCTTCTTTATTAAAATAAATAATATTAAATAGTCTTCTTACATTATGGAAGCCTTGTCTACCCTTTATAAAGCCATTCTGATCTCGATTAATAATATTTGGTAAAATTTCTTGTATTCGTCTTGCTAAAATTTTACAGATTATCTTAAGGTCGGCGTTTAATAGGCTTATTGGTCTCATATTTTCACATTTATTAGAGGGCTTACCTGGTTTTGGCAGCAGTATAATTAAGGCATTATTTATGTATGATGGTAAATTATTATTTTGAAATGCTTCTAAAACCATTTCCAAAAAAGGTTTTATTAATTTATTCTTAAATTTTTTATAAAGGTCAACTGGAAGACCATCTGGTCCTGCACTTTTTCCTGATTTCATATTATCAATGGCTAGCCCAACTTCTTCTTGACTAATTTTAGACTCCAATATCTCCCTGTTTTCATTTGGAATACACGGTATAAATAGTTCGTTCAAAAACCCATTTAGTTTTGTTAAATCAGATTCATTTTTGGTATCATATAATTTTTCATAGTAATCTCTAAAGGCTCTGTTAATTTCTAAAGGATCTATAACTACCTGTCCGTTACTTATAATACTGGTAATTGGTGTTTTAATTTCCAATTGTTTAATCTGCCATGCTAATAATTTTCCTGATTTTTCACCTTGTTCATAAAAAGAATGTTTCAATCTTAGAAGACTCGAGGCAGCTCTATTCGCTGATTTTTTTGTCGTATTCAGCTCTCAAAATCAGTAATTCATTCTCCAACCTTGGGTCACTTCCTGCATACACTTTTTCCTGAAGACTTTTTAGTTTATGTTCCAATTTAGCTCTCTCCTCTCGAGTCTTCTTAGATTTTGATCCTGTATAACTAATAATATGTCCCCTAATAAAAGCTTTGAAAGCCTCCCACTTTACACATGCTGATGTTTGTGTAGTATTGATGTCAAAGAACTCGTCTATCTGTTTTTCTATATACTTGACAAATTCCTCATCCTGAAGCCATTTATGCTGAAATTGCCATCTACCTGATTCCTTTGTCAATTTTTTATCTACATATATTAGACAACAGGGTGCATGATCAGAGATCACGATGTTATCATAAAAGCAGTTTTGAATCTTGGACCTTAATTCTGTGGAAATCAAAAAATAATCAATACGTGAGAATGTCTTGTAGGTACTGGAATAACAAGAATAGGCTTTAACTTGTGGTTTCATTTCTCTCCATATATCTAACAATCTCAATTCTTTCATAAAATGATTAATAGTCATCCTACATCCAATGTGCGTGCAATCCAGTCCTGTTGATCTATCTATACCTGGATTCAATGTACAATTAAAATCCCCTGCTATTATATGTTGCCCTGTAAGTGATGATAAGATAAGAAATAAATTAGCAAAGAACTTTTGATCATCTATATTGGGACCATATAAGTTCACAAGATTTATATTTTCTAATAGCAAAGAACCTTGAATGATTACATATCTTCCAAATTTGTCTCCAATTACATTTTTCACTTGAAAAGGAACTGATTTATGTATGAGAGTCATAACTCCCCTGGCCCGGGATGAGAATGATGAGGTGAAGACACTTCCTTGCCATCTACTCCTAATTCTTTTTATATCCTCCTCTATTAAATGAGTTTCTTGTAAAAACACAATTTTTGAACCCATGTCTTTTATTTTATTCATAACTTGTTTAAGTTTTTTTAAATTTTGTAGACCTCTGCAATTCCATGAAGTTAAATTAAGATTAACACTTTGGTTTATGATCAATAGAGAGTTTGGGATTACCTTGCAGTGTAAACATGCTCATACAGAGAAGCAAAAACATGAGTGGTTGAACATTCATCCTACAAACTACACACAAACAAATTTCCCCTTCCCACACTTGTGGCAAACCCCCCAAAATCAAAAGAAAAATTCCGTCTCCCGATATAGCCATCGACCGCTCCACACCCACGGGGAACAGCCTAAGCCACTCCTTCTTCATCCTCCCAATCACCCTAACTCTACTGCTTTTAATGACGTAACATTAACTCTCCTCTGTAGTTTTCCAACTTAACTCCAAAATTTTTAACAACTTTGTACATCATAGTTTTTTTTTGGTTTGTTTTGTTTTTGTTTTGTTTTTTTAATATATAATACAATCTATATTTTGTAAACTTACTATTTACTTCAAGTCAGTCAGATGCCTGTCCAAATGCTTAATTATTCTACCTTATATTTTGTTCATGCTTAGCTCCCACCAGTCTCTTCTTCTTCTTTGATCTTTTTGATGAACTCCTGCGCCTCCTCTGGGGTCTTGAAGATGTGGGTTCTGCCCTCATACGTGGTCAGCAGTCTCGCAGGATAGATTACACCATGACGAATCCCAAGGTTGCGCAGCTCCTTACGTATGGGATCAAACTGCTTCCTCAATTGTTGGATTCCTGTGGCCAAATCTGGGTAGAACCGCACCTGCTGGTCCTGGTGTTTAATCTCTCCTTTAGCTCGTGCAGCGTTGAAGATCTTCATCCTGTCTCTGTTGCTAAGAAACTTCATAATTAAGGTCCTCGGCGGTCCCTTATCTCTCCGTGGGCCAATACGATGTGCATTTTCCAGAACCACTGCTGATTGCAACTCCTCGCTGCCCAGCACCTCCGGAATCCACTTTTCCAGAAAGGAACATACGTCCCGACCTTCTGATTCCTCTGGAAGACCCACCAGCCTCAAGTTATTCTGTCTCGACCGAGATTCCAAATCCAAAATATTATCTTCCAGACATTTATTTTTTTTTTTCCCAAAGTGCGCACCTTTAATTGAAGACGGGTGACGTCATCTTCAGCACTAGCGAGACGGAGCTCCATCTGCGCCGTTCGTTCTACACAGTCACCCAATTCCTTTCTTATTCCTTCCAACGCTGTCATAATCCCATCAAATCTAGAGGAAAAGTCCGCTCTCATTGAACTCATGGCAGCCATCAGCGCATCTGCGCCTCCCCCCGCAGACATCGCACCGTTGCCAGCCTCCTCCGCCATATATGGAGTTTTATTTGCTGCGTCACAGACCTGAAAGTCCGTTAATTTGGACTGTTTCGGCGGCTCGCTTTTTCCTTTACCTGGTTTTCCAGCCTTAGGCTTCGCCGACATATCCTCGCCCAAACGCTGGGATACGTTCTGTCCCAAATGAGTTATTTGCCGATTTTTTTTCTCCAGGAGCAGAGCAGAGTGAGACACGTCCGTCTTACGTGGCAGCCATAACCGGAAGTCCGAGAAATCATCTTTTAATTTATAAAAAATCTCTTAGAAAAGCTAGAACGAGTTATTACTCTGCATTAATAGAAGAGAACAAGAATAATCCCAGGTTTCTTTTCAGTACTGTAGCCAGGTTGACAAAGAGTCAGGACTCTGTCAATCCTAGCATTCCCTTAGAGCTTACTAGTCAGGACTTTATGAACTTTTTCAATAATAAAATTTCATCCATCAGAGATAAAATCAATCAGATTCTTCCCACAGTTAACTTAAATACTGTAACTACTACAACTCCTTCTATTGATGTCTGTCTTGATGAGTTTACTCCAATCGACCTTTGTGAGTTAGACAAAATAGTTTCCTCATCCAAACCTTCAACTTGTCTTTTAGACCCTATTCCTACCAGGTTATTTAAAGAAGTTTTCCCACTTATTGGTAGCCTTATTCTTCATATAATCAATTCTTCATTAACTTTAGGCCATGTACCGCAGGCTTTTAAAACGGCTGTAATTAAACCCTTACTCAAAAAGCCAACGCTAGATCCAGGAGCTTTAGCTAACTATAGACCAATCTCTAATCTCCCTTTCATTTCAAAAATCTTAAAGAGTTGTTGCTACGCAATTATTTGACCACCTACAGGGAAATGGTTTACTTGAAGAGTTTCAGTCTGGGTTTAGAATCCATCATAGTACTGAAACAGCCTTAGCGAAGGTCACTAACGACCTCCTCATTGCATCTGATAATGGACTAGTTTCTGTACTTGTCCTTTTAGACCTTAGTGCAGCTTTTGATACTATCGATCATAATATTCTACTTGATAGATTAGAACACTATGTTGGACTTAATGGAACTTCGTTGCAGTGGTTTAGATCTTATTTATCTGATAGGTTCCAGTTTGTTCATGTAAATAATGAGTTTTCTTTCAACTCAAAGCTCAGTCATGGAGTTCCACAGGGATCTGTGCTAGGCCCTACTCTTTTTAGTTTATATATGCTTCCGTTAGGCAACATTATTAGAAAGCACTGTATACATTTTCATTGTTATGCTGATGACACACAATTATACCTGTCAATGAAGCCAGATGATAGTAATCAATTAGCCAAGTTAGAAGCCTGTCTTAAGGAAATCAAAGCTTGGATGACTTGTAATTTCCTGCTGTTAAATTCAGATAAGACTGAAGTCATTCTTGTTGGTCCACAAAACCTTAGAAATTCCTTTCCAAATCAAATTTTCAGTTTGGATGCGGTTACTCTTTCTCTTAATAGCTCTGTGAGGAACCTTGGAGTTATTTTTGATCAGGATTTGTCCTTCAATTCACATATTAAATTTGTTTCTAAGACTGCCTTCTATCATTTGTGTAATATTGCCAAGATTAGGAGCATCTTGTCTCAGAGTGATGCTGAGAAACTGATCCATGCTTTTGTTAGCTCGAGATTAGATTATTGTAATTCTTTATTATCAGGCTGTCCTAAAACATCTTTAAAAAGTCTTCAGCTGATCCAAAATGCTGCAGCAAGAGTTTTAACAGGTACTAGAAAGAGAGATCATATCTCTCCGGTTCTGGCCTCCCTTCATTGGCTTCCCATAGAGTTTAGAATTAAGTTTAAAATCCTTCTTCTTACTTACAAAGCTCTAAACAATCAGGCTCCTTTTTATTTAAAAGATCTGATACTATCGTATTATCCTAACAGAGCACTACGCTCCCAAAATGCAGGATTACTTGTAATACCTAGAATCTCCAAAAGTACAATGGGAGGCAGAGCCTTCAGTTATCAAGCTCCTCCCCTGTGGAATCAGCTGCCAATCTGGATTCGGGAGTCAGACTCGATCTCTGTTTTTAAGAATAGGGCTAAAACCTACCTTTTTGATATAGCCTACAATTAGGGAGGGATCATGTGTTTCTGAACCCTCCCTTAGTTATGCTGCTAATAGGTTTAGTCAGCCGGGGGACCTCCAGTAATGCACTGGGCCTCACTCCTTTTCTCACTCTCAATGAAATATTTTTTTTGCTGGTCATTAACATTTGTTTGTTCTCTCCCATAGATTGAGTCCCCATCGTGCTGTTTGCTCTCTACATGTCTGTTCTTTTCTTCTTCTCTATCCCCTCACCCCCCAGCCAGTCGCAGCAGATGACTGCCCCTCCCTGAGCCTGGTTCTGCTGGAGGTTTCTTCCTGTTAAAAGGGAGTTTTTCCTCTCCACCGTCGCCAAGTGCTTGCTCACAGGGGATCGCCTAATTGCTGGGGTCTTTCTGCAACTGTGGGGGTTCCCCCTACAGTTGATAGTGCTATGAGATGACTGTTGTTGTGAAATGGCGCTATATAAATAAAGTTGAATTGAATGTTTCAACACTGCACGCAATAGTCTTTGTTGGGTCACTACTTCTTCTCCTGGAATCACTTTACAGTTCTTCACATTTTTCAGGTCTTCTCTTTTTATCATGAGATAATCAATTTGTGTTGCAGGGCCTCCACTTTTTTATGTGATAAGGTGCTCCTCTGGTTTTTCATAGAAAGTGTTTACTATAGCCATGTTTACACTCTCAGCACACTAAAGAATCCTTTCCCTTTCTCCATTTCTCTGACCATATCCCTTACCACCATGCACTTGGTGGAATCCACATGCTTCTCTACTAACATGTCCATTTAAACCTGCACCCACTATCACTTTCTCTTTCTGCCCAACACTGAGGATCAGGTCTTCAACAAACTCTTCTGCAAACTTTTCTTTTACCTCCTCACTTTCTCCAGTTTGTGGAGCATATTCTGAAATGTTATCCACTTCTCCTGATATTACCAATCTCATCTTGATCAGTCTTGTCAGATGGGCGTGCCACCTCAATGACTCGCCCTTTATACTTAGGATGCAGTTTGATTCCCACTGCATTCCTTTTATTTGCTTCTCCAGCCTCCCTACTTTGTCTCTTGCACACACAGGATGTCAGTGTTTCTTCTCCTGCATGTTTCCACCAGCTCTCTTCCTTTCCCCGTCATGGAACCCACATTCCAGCTTCTGACCCTGATTTTCACTAGCTTCTTTAGCTGTGGTTGTCGTGGTGCCCATTGCCCACTTTTCATGCCAACCGGTGGTTGCTGGCACACATCGCTTCCAGGGAACGCCCTAACATCAGCTCTCACAAAGACCTTAGATTCAGGCATATCATGACTGTAACAAGAATTTTCTGGTCGGATGTCCTTCCTGACACCAACCACAGTTTCAGCAGTGGGCCTCGCCTTTGGCCAATCAAGACCCCTCGCAAGGCAGCAAGTTCCCAACCCAGGAGCCCACTCGATTTTATGGCACCGACCAACCCGCCAGTCTCGGTGTCAGTTCATTGGTCTCTGTGTGGATTTTATAGGCGCTAGCTGGGATTAAGCAAACGCCACACACAACCTCCCTACTCTGCCTGCATGCAGTTTAATGTCATACCCAGGACACTACAGAATTCTTCCGAGGGTGTTTTTTTATGTCAACAATGTTCTTATCTTTTTAACCTCGTCTGTGTCTGTTTGGGTAACGTTCTGTCACAGGCAGAGCGGAGGTGGATATGTGTGGCACTTTTCATGTTCAGTAACACATAGGGCAAATTATTGTTTTTACGTGATATCAGAGGGTCACGGAAATTACCTCCATAACCAACATCATGTGGCCCAACAGGGACGCGGTCTTGAGGAAGGTGTGGAGGAGGTGCCGGGACCTTCCGTCAACAGACCCTCGGGTGGACATGTACCATCGGAGGCAGCCAGAGTGGTTGTCCGCCTCATGTGACGCCCGCAGCAAACGGTGATTTTGCCTCCCGCTGCATCTCTCGGAGAGCATCCAAGGTCTCATGCTATAAAATGTCCGGGCGGCCGCCGGTACATCGTTTCAGTCCGGTTTTTTGTTTGGTTGAAACAAAACGGTATAATTTCTTGCCAAATTACATTAAAAAGCTTCGGGGTCTGGATGGAAGACTCTCAGGTTCTGGATCTGAGCCGGAGTCCGCCAGTTGGTGACCTCTGTTGTAGACACTGCAGCAGCAACAGTTGAAGGTGACAACGTGGTACTTTCATTGGTAGCAGGTTCACCTTAATGTCTTTTTTTTTTTTTCCCCCTTCTAACTGCACTGATGGATATAGATGACATGTGCCTGTGCAGGATATTTGTAGAGCCTGCTTGATATATTTTAACCTTGCACACTCTACACTCTGCTTTTGTGTTATCAATGTAATTAAAATGCATCTAAATTTTACTCCGTTTCCAGCTAATACTCATTTCCTCACCTTTTCAGGGTTTTGTTTCTGTAAGGGCTGTTTGCTGTCCTCTCACCATCTCCTGTTTGCCTGTCTTGTCTCCTGTGTGCCTGAGTGCTGCTGCAAGTAACCATGCCCCTCCCCCTCCTGCTCTGTGCAGCCAATCACATGCATGGCTAGAGCAGAAAAAAATAGAGGGGGTGGGGAAGCGGCTCTAGCTTGGTCATTTCAAAGAGCCTGCTCGAAGAGTCATTTCATTTGTGTATGATACATCACTACTGTTGAGCAAGCAATGTCAAAACTTCCACACAACTCGGAAAGGGCAAAGCAAATTACAAAATCTATTGCTGCTTTTATTGCCAAGGATTTATGCCCGTATTCCATTGTCAGGAACCAGGGCTTTCGCGCTGTGATGTGCACTGTACAGCCGAAGTACAACGTCCCATCATGGAGATATTTTACGGACACGCGTAGCCATTCCCACTCTCTACAATGAGACCAAATCTGAAGTCATGCAATCTCTGATGACAGAGGGTAGGATTGCTATTACGTGTGATGTGTGGACATCCATTGCCACCAAATCATTTGTAACAGTAGCTGCACGTTTTTGTATAATAGGTAAATGTGATTTTGATACAACAAAATGTTCTGAGTTTGTGGACTGAAGGACTCAGTTCCTTATTCCATATAACAGAACTTTCATTAGAAGTGTAAACTTTCTTTTAGAAATTCTGAGTATTTTTGACTGAAGGACTCAGTTACAGTGCATCCGGAAAGTATTCACAATGCCTCACTTTTTTCCTCAAAATTCTACACACAATACCCCATACTGACAATGTGGGAAAAAAAAGTTTTTTTGAAATTTTTGCAAATTTATTAAAAATAAAAAACTAAGAAATCACATGTACATAAGTATTCACAGCCTTTGCTCAATACTTTGTTGATGCATCTTTGGCAGCAATTAAAGCCTCAAGTCTTTTTGAATTTGATGCCACAAGCTTGGCACACCTATCTTTGGGCAGTTTTGCCCATTCCTCTTTGCAGCACCTCTCAAGCTCCATCAGGTTGGATGGGAAGTGTCGGTGCACAGCGATTTTCAGATCTCTCCAGAGATGTTCAATTGGATTCAAGTCTGGGCTCTGGCTGGGCCACTCAGGGACATTCACAGAGTTGTCCTGAAGCCACTCCTTTGATATCTTGGCTGTGTGCTTAAGGTCGTTGTCCTGCTGAAAGATGAACCATTGCCCCAGTCTGAGGTCAGGAGTGCTCTGTAGCAGGTTTACATCCAGGATGTGTCTTTTCATTGCTGCATTCATCTTTCCCTTTGTCCTGACTAGTCTCCCAGTTCCTGCCACTGAAAAACATCCCCACAGCATGATGCTGCCACCATCATTGGCGTGGTTATGAACACTGCCTGGTTTCTTCCAAACATGACGCCTGGCATTCACGCCAGAGTTCAGTCTTGCCTCATCAGGCCAGAGAATTTTGTTTCTCATGGTCTGAGAGTCCTTCAGGTGCCTTTTGGCAATCTCCAGGCAGGCTGCCATGTGCCTTTTACTAAGGAGTGGCTTCTGTCTGGCCACTCTACCATACAGGCCTGATTGGTGGATCGCTGCAGAGATGGTTCTCCTCTCTCCACAGAGGAACACTGGAGCTCTGACAGAGTGACTATTGGGTTCTTGGTTACCTCCCTGACTAAGGTCCTTCTCCCCCGATCACTCAGCTTAGATGAGTGACAAGCTCTCGGAAGAGTACTGGTGGTTTCGAGGTTCTTCCATTTATGGGTGATGGAGGCCACTGTGTTCATTGGGACCTTCAAAGCAGAAGAAATTTATCTGTACCCTTCCCCAGATTTGTGCCTCGAGGTAATCGTGTCTCGGAGGTCTACAGACAATTCCTTTGACTTCATGCTTGGTTTGTGCTCTGACATGCACTGTCAACTGTGGGACCTTATATAGACAGGTGTGTGCCTTTCCAAATCATGTCCAGTCAACTGAATTTACCACAGGTGGACTCCAATTAAGCTGTAGAAACATCTCAGGGACAATCAGTGGAAACACGATGTACCTGAGCTCAATTTTGAGCTTCATGGCAAAGGCTTTGAATACTTATGTACATGTGATTTCCTAGTTTTTTATTTTTAATAAATTTTCAAAAATCTCAAAAAAAAAAAAAAAAAAAACCAACCCAAACTTATCATGTTGTTATTATGGGATATTTATGTGTAGAATTTTGAGGAAGGAAATTAATCCCTTTTGGAATAAGGCTGTATGTAACATATCAAAATGTGGAAAAAGTGAAGCGCTGTGAATACTTTCCGGATGCACTGTACTTGTTGCACATAACAGCATGTTATGTCTTATTTGTTAAAATTCAGGATACTCTAGTATATAGTCTGTGTAGTAGCAGCAAGTGTTCCGCTACAGTTGCACTATTCATGTTGATTTTGTGAAACATTAAAAGATATTGGAAGGAAGTTCATGGGCCATTGCAAATACTTCAGAAGTAAGAAGTTGTCACACAGTAGAAAGATAAAAAAAAAAACTGAATAGGAAAAAAAAAAAAGGTGCATAGAGAATCGTAATCGGCTTGAATTGTTGGGTGAAAACGTGAAATGTCCCATAGTCAGAACACCAGAATGTTAAGAGGCTAGCTTCCAACTAGCTAAATGTATTAAAAACTGTCAATATCTTCTATCAACATTTCAGTCTTTAGAAATTAAACCTATTTTAACCGAACGCAGTGACTTGATTATCTCGCCCCCCCCCGGAGTGTCTGAGATTGACCTGATCCCACCACGATGATCAGTGCAGAGCTTCAGAAGTCTGTGTTGGCTGCTGTTTAAGAAAAATGTATTTCTTTTTCCTCTCTTTGCTCCTGCCTTTTGAGGTCGCCACAGTGTATCATCACCTGATATCACAATGATGTGCATGTCGATTTGGCTAGGATTTTACTCCAGATACCCTTCCTGATGCAACTCTCCCCATTTCAGCCTTCAGACCAACACAGGGAGTATGCTGGCTTGTGCTTCCCCCTGTGGCTGGGTAACCAAATATGTCTAAGTGGCTTTATAGCAAAAAATTGCTATAAAGCCACTTATAAGGGCACATTGAAAAGGGGTAGTCTCCAAAGTTAAGGGAACATGTAACATACATGTATACACATTATCAACAATATTTAAATTTCAGTTGTCTTTTTATTTTTTTTGCAAGCTTTGGCTGTTTTTAGTGGTGTTCTGTCTGGTTACCTACGCTTTAGTATATCAAATTGCATATTGCTTTTGAATTGTTCTATTTTTACCTGCTAGCATGTGTGCAGCCTTCTCATTGGTTAACTTCTTTTAGTCCTAGGTTAACCTGCTTTTTCCCCAGACTATTGACACAGAAGTAATAATTGACTTCTCCTCCTTCAGCCTTGGCACAGTCAGCACATTACTGCTGTCCTGAGAACAGAGTGGTTCTGGCCAGTCTGTGTTATTTAGTATTCATTTAATTTTTTATGAAATTATGGAGAATAAAGGTTTTAGGTTGGAGCTAGTCCAAACCAGACTCTGTTATTATTAAACAGCCAGTTTACACATTTACTGTTATTTGATCTCATTTTGAAATACTGAGGCATTGTAAAACTTAGTTGTTTTGATTGGTGATGCAGCAGATGAAAATGTTTTATCTATTGTGAATTATTACAGTGTATGTGTTTTTTAGTTTTCCTGGCCATGTGCGGTTTGTTCATCAATATCTTTTTAAATGGTTGTGTGCAACGGCTCAGACTGTGTGCCCACTCAGTAAATTTTCTTTTCTTTCTCCTTCCAGCTGGAGAAGATCCGTCAGGTGAAAGCCAAGTCTCTGTACCTGCAGGTGGAAAAGCTCCATCATAATCTGAACAAACTGGACAGCACAATCTCTAACGTCAGCCAGATGCTGGAAGATGGCCACCAACTTGATGTATTGATGGCCAGGGACCGAATGCTCGAACAGATCAATGACCTCAAGAGCCTCAGGGGAATGTTCCAGCCACAAGAGGACGACCGGTTCATATTCACACCTCCAGACCAGGTTGGCACAGACTTTAATCTTGATGGCATTATCACTTGTTGTTTCCAGCATGTGTGTTTCTTTTGTTCTGAAGGATCTTTTAAAATATTTTCTGCAAATCATTTTTTTCTAAATAAAGCAGCCAAACGGCTTCCATTATTTCCCCTCCCCCACAGGCTCTGTACATCGCCATTCAGTCTATGGGCATGATCAGCAGTGGGGCCTGTGCCATGCTCACCAAAGCCCACGGTGAAGATCTGAAAACTGCACTTCGTGGCAAGCCTGCCTCTTTTACTGTGGTTGGATACGATCACAACAATGAGCCGTGTGTTTCCAGTGGCGATGCAGTTACAGCGGTTGTCGTGTCAGCTGCAGATGGTAACCTGGCTTCAGCTGACGTAATAGACCACCAGAACGGCACGTACACCATAAGCTACCTGCCAAAATGTGAAGGGGAGCATCTTGTGTCTGTGATGGTGTCTAACCAGCACATTCAGGGCAGCCCCTTCAAAGTGATGGTAAAGTCAGGGAGGAGCTATGGGTCAGTCGGCTCCACCGTATCTGCGTTTGGGTCTGAGGGGGAGGGAGACGGTCAGCTGTGTCGTCCCTGGGGCATCTGTGTGGATAAGGAAGGATACATCATAGTGGCTGATCGCAGCAACAACCGTATACAGGTACTGTACAATCGATTTTATTTTTTAGCCTCTAGAATATATATTGTGGCAAAAGCAGACTCACTGAAGCAAATTTTATACAAGTGTGACAAACTACAGTTGTCACTTTATATTACATTGATAAATTATTGCATAACATGTAAAGACAGTAGGGGTGGGAATTGCGAGGGACCTCATGATCCGATTCAGATCGCCATACTTGGGTCACAATCCAATACTATCATGATACCATGCATCCCCCCTCCCATGTCAATGTCAAATTTTGTCCTGAAAGTACAACTGTCAATATATGCTTTATGTAGTTTTTACTCTTTTCAACTCACCGCGGCCACTTTAGTTGTGGTGGCTGGAGGCTCTTAGTCCTGCAGCTGCTGCAGACATTCTCGGGGCTTCATCGTCCATGGAGACACGTCTCTGCACACAGGTTGATGGTGTCAGGTCTCCAGAGTTTGCTGGTCTGCACCGCTCGGAGGAAAAGCAAGCTACACACCGCTGTTGTCAGCTTAGCCATTGCTAGCGCTACTCTGAGATGTGTGCTGGCCATGGTGCTGGCCGGCATGTTCAAGTGTTATTTATTTTTTTTGTGCAGCGCTTCTTGCAGGTTGTGTGGCATGTCAAGGTCTTACATTCCATCTTTGTTATAAAATCCAAAAAAGGCCCAACGTTTGAGCTAACTTTTTGTCGTATTCAACTGCTTTCTAACTTTCAAAGCTGGCTGCAACTCTTGCCAGACAAGATATGACTTCGCTTGACTGGGTGCTTGCTTCACTCCATCTAGTGGACTGAAAACGCAATTGGTTGATTAGTACCCAAGAGTATGCAATGCTACATGAATATACTGTATATAATTAATGAAAGATCGATCCATGCATTTAGGGATCGGTGGATCGTTGTTAGTGTCAAGTATCGCGATCCATCACTGAATCGATCTTTTGTCCCACCCCTAAGAGACAGCTACTTTATTTTCAAAAATTTAAACAAAGTTCTGTCTCCCTCTTTTCACTGACAATTGTTTGGCACAAAGGCGGTGAAAAACTGAAAATAGCCTTTTGTTTAACTGGTTTTCTCTATGGTAAATTTCAATTTAAAGTAACTGCTTGCCACAGCATTTGTAATAGACATGTTTGTGATGACACACAATGACCTATATGTGGAAATTAAAGAAAATTAAGCTCATTGTATTGAATCTCACACAGACGGCATGTCAACAATCTGTCACAAAAATGCAACCTTTAACTAGAGAGCTTTGTCCATTTCCAACATTTCCTCTCAGTGCTGGAATTTTTCCATCTGTTTTGTATTGAATACAAACCAACACCAAAATTAGAGTGATTGAAGCCCAGTGCAGAGATCCCAAGCTGTTGTAACATGAGGTGGTTGACTTTCTGTGCTGTTGAGTTATTCTGATCTTATACCAGAACACAGGCTAATCGATTAGCCTCATCCTGCTAGCGCTCATTATTTCCACCTATGCAAAATAATACGATTTTCTTCGCAAAAATTCTCATATCGGTTCAAACAACCTTAAATGTAGATATGATGAAGACAGGTGTGTGAATACTCCATAGCTCACATCAGCTCCCTCACATGAAGTAGTCATAATTTTGCTAATTTATTTGCTGATGCCTTTAAAGGTATGATACAGGTGAAAGTTATCGTTCCAATCCAGGAGCTGTAGAAGTTAAGAATTATTATGAACAGTCGTCAATTCCGCATATTTCTCGTATATAATCGTATATCTATAATCGTATATCGATATCGTATATCTCCGATGGAGGAGATAGGAGAGAGAAGGACGGTGGCTAAACTGTCATCTCTGCTGGAGTCTGAGTTCCACCCTATGCAGGACATACTGGATGCACTGAGGAGCTCATTTAGCAGCAGACTACATCATCCCAGGTGCACAACCGAGAGGTTTCGTAGGTCCTTCCTACCAACGGCTGTCAGACTGTACAACCTAAGCAGGGCTGCTCGCAGAGATAGCAAAAAGACGTAACAAACTAATAGTTTTTTTTTGAATGCAAAAGATGCAATAGACTTACACAATGGTCCTCTCCGGCATACAACTAGGAACATACCGGTCGCTATGGAGGGTGAGAATATGTATGGGCACATAATCATACCATGTAGGATAACTAAATAGACGGTTATGCTGTTTCATCCCACCTAGCAACAATGCTCTGCACTGGGTGTGTTTATATTTATATATCTATATATTTATTCCATCTAGCTACAATGCTCCGCACTGTGTTTTTATATATCTACATATTATTCCATCTAGCTACATTGCTCCGCACTGTGTGTGTTTATATACTTGCATATTTATTCCACCTAGCTGCAATGCTCCATACTGTGGGTGTTTATATATTTACATATTTATTCCATCTAGCTACAATGCTCTGCACTGTGTGTTCATATATTCATATATTTATTCCATCCAGCTACAATGCTCTGCACTGTGTGTTCATATATTCATATATTTATTCCATCCAGCTACAATGCTCTGCACTGTGTGTCTGTGTGTGTATATACTGTATATATTTTATAGTAATATGTACATATGTATATTAGCTGCTCTTGCTTGCTTGTTTTTTCTTGCCTTCTGATTGTTGCTCTGAGTGCTGCTATCCCTGTGCTGTTGCAATCCTGGAATTTCCCCGTTGTGGGACTAATAAAGGCTTATCTTATCTTATCTTATCTTATAAATCTTTGTAGCTTGTCATTAGCCTGTAATTTGATGCAGTATGGATCAGGCAGTTGTTCAGCTCCCATTTTAAACTTCTGCCTTGTACCTTGCTGCTGCAATTTTGCTCAAATCTGTGAATTATTCCAAGGAAAGCAATGAGTCTTCATGGGGCTTGTCTGTTGCTAACCGGGTTGTTTGTGGGGGATACTTACTTTCCCTGGTGAGACCAATAAATATTTTTAGGTTTTGTGTACATCCATTAAGCAGGTCATTAGACTGTTTTAACAGAACTTGTAAATTTGATCTGGAGCATTCATAATCAGCCATTTATTTCCTCTTTTCAGATATTCAAACCCTGTGGTACCTTCCACCACAAATTTGGCGTTCTTGGTTCCCGGCCTGGTCAGTTTGATCGCCCAGCTGGGGTTGCATGTGACAGTCAGAGACGAATCGTTGTGTCAGATAAGGACAATCACCGTGTGCAGGTATGATGAACATACGTTTTCTTACCAATTTGCAGCAGAAATGTCCTTAATCTGCATATGTTTCATGTAAAAAAGGACATTATAGCTCTTATAAAGTGATATACCCATTTGTAGTATGCGTTAAATCTGTCTGCTTGAACTGCCTCGCCACGTGTAAACATGTTTGTGTCTGCATTGTCTGACAGGTGTTTACTTTCGAGGGCCAGTTCCTGCTGAAGTTTGGGGAGAAGGGTACCAAGAATGGGCAGTTTAATTATCCCTGGGATGTTGCTGTCAACCCGGATGGCAAAATCCTGGTATCAGACACGAGGAACCATCGTGTCCAGCTCTTCGACTCTGACGGCAGTTTCCTCAACAAGTATGGCTTTGAAGGGGCACTCTGGAAACACTTTGACTCCCCCAGAGGTGTAACCTTTAACCACGACGACCACCTGGTGGTGACCGACTTCAACAACCACCGGCTTCTGGTCATCCGGCCAGATTGTCAGTCTGCTCGCTTTCTGGGCACTGAGGGCACCGGGAGCGGGCAGTTTCTGCGTCCCCAGGGCATTGCCGTGGACCAGGAGAACCGCATCATTGTGGCCGACTCCCGCAACCACAGAATCCAAGTATTTGAGCCCAATGGCAACTTCTTATGCAAGTTTGGCACACATGGGAGCGGCTTTGGGCAGATGGATCGCCCCTCCGGTGTGGCTGTGACCCCCGATGGAGCCATTGTCGTCGTTGACTTTGGCAATAATCGCATCCTCAAGTTCTAAAAAGAAAAGTCTCTATTTTTGCATTCTCTCCCTACCTTTGCCCTTTTTGCATTTTTTTCCCCAATGAAGGAAATGGTGGGGGGAGAATAAATCGGCAGAAAAGAGGAGAGCTTAAAGATGATCTGGAGCCTGTTGAAATGAAGGGAAATCAGAATTGCAGATTATTTTTCAAAGGTCATTGCTATCATTCAAATCAAGTGTCTATTGTTTATAAGGGGACCTCTACTAATTGATAATCAGAAAAAGAGCCATAATTTCATCTCTTTGTCTCGACTGCTCCACATTGTCTTGTCAGCGCTCCTTAACTATACATCTCAGGGAATTTCTCACTTGTTGAAATGGTGTACTTTCTGCTCCACACCTACCTCATTTAGCTCTTAATGAATGTACTCGTAGTCACCGAGCAGAGGGTTTTTTTTTTTGTTTTTTTTTTGTCTGTGAAGTTGTACAAAGAAGAAAAGTCTACCTCTATACTTTATTTAAGAGAGACACAAAACAATAGACTCTTCATTTGATATTTGCACAGGATAAATGAATTCTTGCTGTGCATTTTGAAATACAAGTAAAAGTAAACCTCCTGAATGTTGTTGCTGAGACAATACTCAGACCGCTGTAGAGGCTGCATGGTCCATCCTAATTACAAGGCTTGGCTGAAACGGGAAGCTAAGGTAGAGTAGCTGTCTTTTCATGTTTTCAGAATAGTTGTTAGGTTTTTTTGTCTCCTTTCGCCCTCTGTGGCTCTGCAGTTTGTCGTGTCATGATAGCTTAAGAATACTTATGTGAAGCAATGCCAAACTTGATTGAATCAAAATTAGCTCAGGTCACCAGAGGACTGATTGTTGTTGTTTTTAAATAAGCAGTACTACTCAGGCTTTCATTCTAACTTTACTTGCTGATGCGGGTTGAACAAATTAACCAGTTATAAATGTAAAGTTTAGAAGATCAGCTTTAAAATTTTCCACCAAATAAGTCCTTTTGACTGACCCCACACCACAGCCCCAGTCATCTCATGAAACCTGATAAATTAATGTTTTGTGTCATTAGATTCCAGGGAGTTAAATAAATGATAATGAAGTGATATGAATGAATGATGATGTGCAAGGAGAGCATTGTCTTCAAGGATTTTAAAGTTAGATCTACCAAGATTTGAGCCTATAGATAGGTTACAATCTTAATTAACATTTCTGATTGATTACACGAGAGAGGCATATTAAGTCAGAGAGCCTCAATAGGTGAATTTAATTTGGCCATCCAGATTACATCAAGCATAAGGCCTGGGATTGCTGTTCTCTGGATATAGACTGTGGTTGAAAGCCACTCCTGTGGACTCCTGATGCCAAGGATTTAGTGAATGGGCGGGTACCGTCACAAAGCCTGGCCCTGCTCACTGCTTGGAGGTAGCAGGCACCTCCAGACGGGATGTTAAATAGACCTGTTCCTCTAAAGATGGAGGTCTACAGATGAACTTCCAGAATCAACCAAAGTTTGAACTTCAACAATATGGCCAACAGTAGGTGTGGCTACTGAATCAACTAAAAAATAGCCTAAAAATATTATCCTTAAATAATTGATGCGTAGAAGTCTAAAGCTAATTGAGGTAAGTTTATAGAGTTGTCTCAGTTAGGATGAGAAAAGCAAATGTTCTTGGGCCACACATGATTATTCTTTTTAAAAACCAGTTGAGACCAAGGCCCTGGCTGTGTCAGTGCATATTAAAGGTAGAGCCTTCTCTTAGAGAACAGGGCAGCTTGCACCAAAGAAAAACAGCCGTTTACATTGAACACTTCAGTTTATGCTGTAGTTTACAGAGTATTAAATGGCCCAAAGGCTCAAATTAGCATCTCATATTAGCCTTGCCCATGCCCAAATTTGTTTGTTATGGTTAAAAACAGATGGGATTTTGAATCTCCTTCATACAGTCTCAGCTCTACTGGAAGAAAAAGACAATTAAGGTTCCATCAGCCATTTCTTTACCCCAACCAAGAATAGTCAAATCAAAGGAAATATCAGGTGACAAGCTTTCACCTTTGAGGTGGGTGTTGTCTGCACATATGGACTTACATCCTCATATTTCATGTATATTGCAGCTCGCTAATTTTTATACTTCCTGTCTTATATACCTCAACCTGCAAATACCTCAACTGTGTCTCTGATGGCTACTGTGCATTTAAAACATGAAATACCTCAACTTGTTCATTTTTATTACCTCATTTTGTTTTTTGTTTAAACATACAAGAAACAGGAACCTCACAATATACCTCACTTCTATCACACCAACTTGGACCAAAGATCATCGTACTGTTCCGAGCTGAAAAGCAAGTTTACAATAGTGTTCAGTCCATACAGGACTTGACATTAACAGTTATGCTCACCAGCCACTGTGACCAGTAATTACCTCCGCCAAGGAGGTCATGTTTTCATGTTGGTTTGTTTGTTAGCAGGATGATGCAAAAACTACTGGACGGATTTTGATGAAATTTTCACCACAGAGGTTGCCCTTTTGCTACAGAGGAATCATTGAGATTTTGGAGGTGATCAGTGTCAGGATGTGGATTCTGGATTACTTTTTCACTTTCTTTAACATTGCAAGATTCGGCCTTGGTAGAGGTATGTGCTAGAGAGCCCGCAGAGAGCACATACCTCCACTAAGGTCCTATCTCACAATATTAAAGAAAGTGGAAAAAGCGATCCAGAATCTAATGGATTTATCTGTTGCAGAAGGGCCACCTCTGGTGAAATTTTCTTCAAAATCAAACCAGTAGTTTTTGCTTCATCTTGCAAACAGACAAACCACTTGGCAGAGGTATGCAGCCTGAGTGCCTTCTAGTTTTCCAAAGTTATCAGTCTCTCAACATTTTCACCAGCTATATGTTACAAGTTATTCAGTCAAAAAAATTTTATCGTGTTTTCGCCGTACTGGTGAGGTGGGCTCATTGCTTAAGATGTGATGTGACGGGGCTACTAAGACAAACTATGCTGCTCGCTAAAGTGGCTAATACGAGCGACTGATCCACAGGCCTCCAGTGAATTCCACTCTCATCTGACTGGTGGGCAGGTGATAATGTCAAGCCCTCACCCCTTTACTTACAACTTTTGGTTTGTTGATTCTACTGTAAATGGCCTGATATATTATGCCTTTTTGTCCCCAAGAAACCAAACGTTTCCGGTTAAAATTATTGTGCCAAACTAATCCATGGGAGTTCTGTGCCAAACAGTACAGGAACTGGACCATGCTGTTGTACACTACAAATATCACTGGAGTATTATGTCATAGAAACAAATGAAAAATCAGAACAGCTGGGTGTAAATCCTCCACCTCTGATTAAATGCACTCGAGAGGGCTGAGCCCATTTTATCTTTACCTCGTGATGATAAAGTTGAACTGGCCTTGTTCACAAAGTTACGCTCTTCACGGGTCCACCTTTAAATGCACATGAATTATTTCCAGTCTCAGCACAATTAACCAACATTTCAATGTGTATTTTGGAGTACTTGGTGGTTTTTGTAGAGGATTTTATGTAAAGGCCACCATTGTAAATCTATTGCAAATCAGTGAATCCCAACAAAGGGTCCATTGTACAGCAGGGACTTGTACTGTATGCAGTAGATTGGGGGGGGGGGGCGGGGGGGCGCTACTGGAAAGATTGGCTATACCTACTGGAAAGTAGCAAAATCTGTTTCTGAATTTTTACTGTTCTACTGTTTTACTGTTCTGAAGTTTTACTGTTCTAAAGCATGTCAACAGAACAGTTAAAATGAGTGGATAAGAACAGATTCTCCAAAGGGAATGTAGAAACTATTACTGAAGATAATAGTCAATCAGTGAGAATTGCTTTGGAATAGCTCACTAAAACTATGTCTAATTTAGTTATTGTAACCTATACATAAACTGTCTGCTGAAAGCATGGATAGACAGATGTAGCTGTTTGTAAAGAGTAAACAATGAACTATCATCAAATTAGATAAAAAGTTGGAATAATGTCAAGTTAAAATTTGAAAGTATCCTTAGCCTGAAGGTATGTCAGCAAGTGTTTGGCTAATGCTCATTTAAAAATTTACATTTGAAATGAAGAAAAAAGCCTAGATGAGGACTAATGCTGGGTAATAGTATTGATAGATAAACTGATAGTGTAACAAAATGGATAAACACTTAAAATGGCAATCTAAATTTGTGTATACATTTGGGAGTAATTTAACTTAAAGTATGCTCAGGAGATGTTGGTGATCCAACAGCTGCTAAAATGACTAAAGGTATAAACAGTGAACCTTGTTGCCTAACAACAGTGATGCGCTTTCACTCCATTCAGACACGCCACAGCCTCGGCTGCTTTGGCGCAGAAACTGTCGTGCAGCTCTTCTGAGAAATTGAATGAGTGCAGTTTCACTTTTTAAATCCAGGGTCTCCTGTTGTTCCATACATGAGCTTTTTAATTGACTGCTCAACAAAATGGTGAACACTGTAAATGGCTAGCTAAATTATCAATGAAAATTAGTTTGCTATGCTGCTTTGAAGGTAAATTGTTAACTTGCAGCATAAAGTAAATTGAAATGATAGATAAAAGTATTGAGATTTTTGCGTTTTAATTTAATTTAATTTTTTTATAACATCTGATAAAACTAATTTGTCACAAAGTGAAAGAAAAGCAATAGCTGGCGTTTTAGTGGTAAGTGAAGTGGTAATCTGGGTACGTAAAGTGAAAATGGTTGGGAAACACTGGTTTAAACATATATCTGACGACTGTGCTTGATCACACGCTGTACGATTTAAATAGAGCTGCTGTGAGCCAGGCTGTCCAATGACTGCAATTACTTCAATAAGTTTATTTTCTCAGTATTACTCTGAAATTCATGTCACATCAGGTTTTTTTTAACGAAGATGATAAAAGTATCGTTAAGATCATTAGGTCTTCACTCTTAAAGAGAAAAAAAAAAATGTATTTTAAACCTTTTTATTTGTTGCATGCTTTAAAAAGTCTATGTATTATACGGATGTGTCGTAGATAGATGTTGAAACATGTGGATGGAGTGGGTTAGCTGATTGTTGGGATGGTTTTATTGCTACGTATACCCAAAGATGATGTGTATGTATGTGTTAGAATTGCCTTTGATGGTGTTAACCTTTGACTTGTGCGATTGTAAGTCCTGCTCTCGTGAGGCTTTGCAGGGCACCAACTTGTCCACCAGCTCACACTTCAATTCCAGAGAAACTGTAGAGGCAGAGTTTTTAATTAGACGGAAGGCTGGTGTGACCCTTGACATTGATTCATTTTCTTTTACTCTTTGCAGTATGTATGGTACATGATGGCATATATGCTTTCTGTCCTGTTATTGGGGGGTGGGGCTATAAAAGCTTCCCTATGAGATTTAATCCACAACGTGGTCATTTTGTGTTGGACCCAGCTATGGAGTCTGTCATGTGAGAAGCAGCTCAGTTTCTTCAGCACAAATTTGCAATCACCCCTCCCCCTTCCAATCTAACAAAGTGTAGTGATGGCTGCTGAGCACATGATCTGTTAACTGCAGTCTTTACTCATGTCTTTTTTTTTTTTTTTAATTGGGCCCCTGTGGTTTTTCCAGGTTTAGTTCTGGGCTATCACAACTTTATCAGAGAGAACAAAGCAAAGGTGCACCTAGCGACATGTGCAAGGTCGTAGACCTCCTTTTTAAGTGGTTGTATGCTCGACAGAACAAAAAAAGTTGGTGAACTTCAGAAAGGAAAAACCAAATCTCAGGTTGCTCCCCGCAGCGCTGTGCTGCATGTGTCTCATTGTCCTGTAGTGATGTAGTGACCCTTCCCTCCTGTAATGACTCCTCAGTACTAGTGATTCTTTTTTTTTGTCCATTTACATATTATAAAATGAGTAATTTCTCAATCTGAAAATGTTTTTGATTAGTAATTTGATTGTTCCTTTTGCTTTCTTTTTTCCTCTTGAATAAAAAGTACAAATACTTCACACCACTTGATGCTCATTAGCCCTTTTAGAATGTATTTTGTGAAGAAAAGGGTTGAATGGGATCGCGTTGATGCTCACTTGTTGCAGCCATTGGCTGGTAGCTTCATGCAATACAGCAGATTTGACACTAATTATTTCAAAACCAGCAGTACTTGGTGATTTCATGCAGTATCCTGTTTCTGAATAAACCAGCTGGGACGCGCTGTCCTTGATCGGGCTCGTCCAGGCCGCTGTATTGTTCCTCCAGCCAGCTGGCTGTGTGTAGGGTGGGGCATGACGTGTGTGTGTGTGTGCTGCATCTGTGTTGTCCGAGCAGAAATCCACTGAATGTAATCTCATCACAGTCCTAGAGGCAGGGCGGGCTAGTGTGGTCAGCTGAGTTTAGATGGGTGCTCCTGGTGCTTCCTCATTCAGGCCTCTCTGTGAGTATGTTTGTCTGTCATACCTTGTGTGCATTTGCCGGCACACCTTCCCACCCTCCCTGCACACACACATTGTGCTTGAATGGAAGCGTAGATGTCAGGTCTTCAGTCTAAATAAGGCAGCAGAGACTATAATATATTGGCCACCTGCTGCTCTCTGCTTTCTGTGGACTTTAAATATTTCCTATGCAGATGTTTGGTTGTTTCTGTTTACACTTAATAAAATTGTATTTCTTTGACTTATAGTCTTGTGACTCTTTCTTTGCTGCACACATGATAAAAGACTTCACAGGGGTGTCCAAATGAGGCACATTTATTGTTATGTGTAAACAGATTAAGAAGTTGTATCGCTGTCTTGTCCAACATGCATTTCAGTGAATGTAAGGCAATCAGTGCATTAGGTTCTTGGCATGGTTCACAGGGATGGGGAGATGAACACCACATCTTGCACCAGGCTGGAAAAAAAAAAAAAAAGGCTTTTGTTAAACCGTAACAGGATAACTGGATACCCCTAATGACCCCCAAAACTCTTTAAGAAGAGTTTTATTATAGAGCTACAATAGAAGCTTTTATGTACTAAAGTATAGTTTTATGTACTAGAGAATCCTGGAATAGAATCTGAATACATTTTTTAAAGCACTGCAAATAAGGACCCTGCCATTATCTAAAAATCAGTTTTGCTTCACCAAAGCTTGGCAGCAAACATCATAGTGACATTTACTAAGTGACAATGCAGCATGGTGATGTAGTGGTTAGCACTATCGCCTCACATAAGAAGGTCGTTTGGTCAATCCACCAGCCAGCAGGGGCTGTTTGTGTGGAGCTGTATGTTCTCCCCCTTCTTGCTTGAGTTTACTCCAGCTGCTCTGGTTTCCCTGCACATTCCAAAAACCTGTAAACTGGGTTAAATGGAGATTCTAAAGTGGCCCTAGGTGAAGAGACTGGCACAGCACGGTGGAGGCCCTTGAATGTCCCTCTGGATTTAATAAAGTGTAACAAGAAAGACGACACATTTATAAAAGGAAAAAAGTATAAATGTACAAGAAAAATGTCAATTTTTGAAAATAAAGTCTTACATGTACAATTAAAACCAGAAGTTTACACAGACTATAAAAGACACACAACCTGTTTTTTTCTCTCACTATCATTAAAACAGACTAAACTTTTCCTGTTTTAGGTCAGTTAGTATTGCTAAAATTATATTTGCTAAATCATTTTTTTGTTACGTTCTTAAAGAGTAAGAAAGTTTACATAAATTTCCTTAGCATTTGGTTGCCTTTAAACTGTATGACTTGGGTCAAACGTTTTGGACGTCCCTCCACAAGCTTCTCACAACAGTTTCCTGGAATTTTGGTTCCTGCTCCCACGGTGGGGCACGGCCGGGGAGGGGGCCGGCCTTTGTTGAGTTCCTGCCACCTAAAAAAAAATATCATGTAATAAAGCAAAGAATATTCATTTATAACTCAATTCACAAAGCAAAGTGTTTTTTCCTTTCATAAATTACAAAAATAAATGCTGAAATCTTAAAAAGGCATTACATAGAAAAAAACTTGCAACATTGGCAGAATTGTGAGACCGCTGAAGATTCACACCTCTGTCTTTCCAAATCATGTCCAATCAGTTTAGTTTGCCACATGTGGACGCCAATCAATGTGTAGAAACATCTCGGTGAAAATCAAGAGAAATGGGGGGCACTTGAGCTACATTTTTAGTGTTTTTGCAAAGGGTCTGAATACTTATTCCCATGTGATTTTTTTTTTTTTTTTTTTTTAAATCCTAAAATTATGTTTTTACTTTGTCATTATGGGGTACTGAGTGTTAGGGCACATTCACACGACCACTGTTTGGTCCGGACTAAAGGACCAAAGTGTGTATTCCGTGGATAGTTGTGTTCGTTTCATGTCATCTGAATGCACCTGGAACTCTGGTGCAGCATCAAACAAGCGAACTCTGGTCCCCCTGAAAAGGGGGGTCTTGGTTCACTTGCAAACGCAGTCTGGTGCACTGTGCTTGTCGTGTGAATGCAAACGGAGTATCCAGCAGACCAAAGGGCAGACGTGCTGCTCTGCGTTTGTGTAACCACAGCAACACAAAGTGAGAAGGTGGCGTTTACTGTAAAGGTGCCTTCACATCAAACACCAATGGGTGAATTTTTCACACAGCACGATTACATTATAACTCAATGTAAATACATGAAGAGACATTAATTCACTGTCTGGGTGAGATGCAGACAGGCTAAGTTGCCATCCATCTTGGCTAAGTTCCCACCCACCTGAAAAAGTTATCCCTGTTGAAAACATGTGTGTTTCCTGACAGTGCGTCCGTGGTAGGAATCCATGGGTAAATAAATCCAACATCCCGATTCAGCTGAAGAGCTCCTGGTTCTTCAGCATCCATTTTGGGTAGAAAATAACAATAAAGTCAATCACACGGATCCAAGAAATACTTTTACCGGAGAAAACTGAGGGAGAAAAGTTTAAAAAAATGTCTCTTGGACTTCCGGTCTGGACACCATGGTGATAGCAGCTTAACGCTGAAGCTCTCAGACCCAATCCAGGAAAATATCTTGAAAATCAGATTTAATGGATTTTTGGAAGAGTGAAAATCAAAAGACAAAGTCATCATGCCTAATAGTCAGGCAGATAGGTGAAACAATTGTTCACTTCTGGATAGAAGCATGAAATTTGGCATAAATGTAGTCCAATAAGTCTTCTTTCATATAAGATTAAGACCCACTTCGAATCTTGCTTGGTACTTGCATTATTCAAGATGGCGTCCAAATATGGCCACCAAAAAACACGTTTTTGCTTATAACTAGAAAATGTGAGCTTTTAGGGCATAATAATGTATTGTTGACTAATATAAATGTGTACATTCCGCACATTTTGAGCCCAAAATCAAGTCTGTATGACAAACGGTTCTTGAGATATAACATTTTGAAAATTGCCACAAACTGTATACTCTTAATCATATCAAAAGTTACAGAGATACAAATGCTGAACAATAGTAGTTGAATATTTATGGTATATGTTCATTCGAATCACATTCGAAGATCAATAATAGCATAATGAGAAACCCCAAGAAAGTTAAAAATACAAAACGCAGTCAGTGATATGCCAAATTTTATGTAATCGAGTGTAACCTCATTACAACCCATGCATCAACAGAGTGAAGTGATCGAGAAGACCTCCGCTAACCTTCTGCCTGGTGACATGCACCACCACAATAACACAGAGAAGTGCAGCTTAAATTTGCCCTGCTGCACTTGCACAAGCCCCTACAAGCTTTCTTGCAACCACAGTGCACAAGCTCTTGACATACTTTGGAAGCTTCAGGGAGAGTGGTCCACTTTGGGACGAAGCCTTCCCTTGCTTCAGTCCATCCCCAATGTGTAGGACATGGTAGATTTTGCACTGGATCCAGTGCTTGACCCCACACATAGCCACCTTGATAAGCAGCTCTTTTTTTTTTTTTTTATTTAAGTTTTTGTAAAGGGTATACAGGTCATTACAGCATTGCATTGTTTACATTTTCATCACGTTCCCTAATTTTTTGCTATTTGACAACATTGGTAGGATAGTTATTACAACAACCCCCCCCCTTTTTTTTAAGTGAAAGAAAAAGTGAAGTTAAGGAGAATTAAATAAAAAACAAACAAACGAATAAACAAACAAGCAGAACAGCAAAAAACAAACAGAAAATTAAGTAATTAAAAGTAAAAGAGCAACTGAGTAGCATTGGAACAAAGAGCGGAACCATTATTGAAATGGTATTTGTCAAAGATTAGATCTAGTGGAAGACACATATGCGATCCAGGGTTGCCAAAAGTTCATGAACCCATCCATGTCCTGTCTCAGTGCGAATGTCAACTTTTCCATCGAGTAAATGTCTTGAATCACGTTAATCCAATCTTCAGGTGTAGGACAGTCCTTCAGCATCCATTTTTTAGTTAGGGCTTTTTTACTTGCCAATATTAAAACATTGAATATGTATTTATCTCCTCGTCTTTCCAGTGAGTCCGGTAATGAACCCAAATACAAAGTTACAAAAGAAAAGGGAACTGTTATTTTGAATATTTTCCCCAATATTGTCTGTACGTTGGACCAATATTGGTGGATAACTGGGCATGACCAAAACACATGAAAATGATTTGCAGTCTTTTCACCACACAAGCGCCAACAGTTCAATCCCTTATGGGTAAATTTGTTTTGTGCAGGTGTTCTGAAAAATCTTACCAAGTTTTTCCATCCAAATTCTCTCCACTGCAGGGATGAGGTACTTTTCCATTGCTGTTTATTTAGCTTTTCCCATATTTCCAATTGTAAAGTGAAATTCCCCTCTTTTTCCCATCTCTCTTTTATATATGATGTGTTGTCTCCTTTTAAGTCTTGAAGACCTTGGTATATTTTAGAAATGTATCTGATCCCTGGGATCCAAATCCTCCTTTTTAAGTATATTGTTTATGTGGTGTCTAAGCTGAAAGAACCTGTACAGATCTTGATTTATTAGACCTTGTTTTTTCAAATCTTCAAAACTTCTTAAAGTTTGCCCCTTAAAAAAATCGTAATATTTTATCAGCCCTTTCTCTTTCCACTCTTTAAATCTAGTGTCTGTTTTATTGGGGGTAAAGTCTTGATCATAGGCAATCCATTGCAGAAGTCGATAGGGCTCTTTAGCTTGATTCTCTCTGACTATCTTAAACCAAATTTTTAGCGGGGTCTCTATCCACGGGTTAGTGTTATTCAGGAGTTTAGTTAAGGCATTGTTCCCTATTATCGCCTGTAGGGGGATGTCACTTGTTATTTGGCATTCCATCTCCTTCCATTGTGCAGTGTAGACTGGGTTACATATCTCTACTAAAGTTTTAATTTGTGCAGCTATAAAATAGTCCCTGATATTTGGCAGTGCGAGCCCACCTTTGTCTTTGTTTAGCTGTAGGGTTCTATATCTGATTCTAGGTCTCTTACCCTGCCATATGAATCTTGAGATCCTTCTGTCCAGTTCCTGCCATGTTTTTTTGGGAGGTTCTACCGGTATTGTTTGGAAAAGGTATAGAAGACGTGGAAGTATATTCATTTTGACTGCTTCAATTCTTTGTGCGGTACCTAAGAATGGTATCGTATTCCATCTTGCTAGGTCAGATTTTATTTTTGTCACCAGTGGATCATAGTTTAGTGTTATAATTTTGTCGAGTTGTTTCGGGATATTGACCCCCAGATATTTCATAGAATCCAACTCCCAGTTAGTTTTGAGTTCATTTAGTGAAAAATGATTTGGGTCATAGTTGAATGTTAAAACTTGGGTTTTATGCATGTTTAATTTGCACCCTGATAAATCTCCATAGTCTGAAAAAACTGAGATTAGTTCTGGTAGAGAAGTGTCTGGCTGCCCTAGGTATATTAAAATGTCATCAGCAAAGAGTGCTATTTTATGTTCTTTCTGACCAAGTGTAATACCTTGAATTTCTTGATTTTGTCTTATCCATTGGCTCAGAGGTTCTATGAAGATTGCAAAGAGCAGTGGAGACAGGGGGCAGCCTTGACGACATCCTCTTTCCAGCTCAAAAGATGATGATAAATTACCATTAATCCTTATTTTAGCTGTTGGTTTTTTATATAATGCCTGTATAGTTCTAATGAAGTTGTTATGAAAATTGAAACTGGATAAGATTTTATAGAGGAAAGACCAGTCAACCGAATCGAATGCTTTTTCAGCATCTAATCCCAATATGACTGCATTTAAGTTATATTTTTTTATATGATGAATTATGTGTAAAGTGCGTCGAATGTTGTCTTGTGTCTGTCTTTGTCTTATAAAACCTGTTTGGTCTAAGTGAATTAAGTCTGTCAGTATGTTTTCTAACCTTTTGGCAAGGATAGTGGTAAATAGCTTATAGTCCTGATTTAATACACTGATTGGTCTGTAGTTGGAGCAATCTAGTTTATCCTTTTCAGGTTTAGGTATGACTGCAATGACCCCTTCTCTCCAGGAGGGGGGGATTTCCCCTGTGTGGAGGACATAGTTAAATGTTTTCAGGAGGAGAGGAGATAGTTGCTGTTTAAAGGTTTTGTACCATTCTGCTGTATAGCCATCTGCTCCTGGGGATTTGTTAGCTTTAAGTTTCATAATTGCTTTTTCCAATTCTTTAGGTTGTATTTCTGACAGTAGGGTTTTATTTTGTGATTCCGTAAGTTGGGGAAGGTTTAATGTGTTTAGGAATGTCTCGGATGCGTTTTTATGATTTTTGTGGGAGTATAAGTTCTTGTAGTAATTCTCGAAGCTTTTAAGAATATCCTGAATTCTGAATTTTATTTCCTTTGATACTGGGTCTCTGATTTTGTAGATTGCTCTTTCCGTTTGTTGTTTCCTCAATTTATAGGCTAGTAATTTTGCCGATTTACTGCCTGTTTCATAGTGTTTTTGTTTCAGAAATGTAAGTTTCTTCTGGATTTCTATTGTGTAGATCTCATTTATTTGATTTTTAATTTCTTTGATCTTGAGCGAGCCATTAGAATGAGTGTTATCTTTGTGTTCTTTTTCTAGGTTCTTGAGCTCTGACTCTAGTGTGGTTAGTTTTTCTTGTCTCAGTTTCTTTTGGGTTGCCAGTTTTGCAATAATTTTTCCCCTTATTACAGCTTTGCACGCATCCCACAGTATTAAAGGGGATACTTCTCCATTATCGTTTTCTTCCAAATATCTGAGAATATCTGATTCCAATTCATCTTTCAGTGGCCCTTTGAGGACACTTGAATTCAACCTCCAGGAAAATGTATTATTTGTGTATTTTTGGATGTTTAAATCCATATAGATCGGACTGTGGTCGGAGAGATCCATCAGTCCTATTTTACATGTTTTTACTCTTCCAATGTCTCTACTAAACATAAAAAAGTAATCAATCCTTGAGTAAGATGAATGTGGCGTTGAATAAAAAGTATAATCTTTTACATTGGGGTTGAATTCCCTCCATACGTCACAGATTCCCATTTCTTTTAGTAGCATCCAAGTATTCCTATTTTGGGTGTTATTTTGATGTGAAGAATTACCTGTTGCATCCCAGTATGGATTCAGTCTTAGATTGAAGTCTCCACCACATATCACTAAACCTTGGGCTTTAGTTATCATTAGGTCGAATACATTTTTATAAAATTTCCATTTTGCCCCTGGTGGTGCATATATATTCAGCAGGGTGATATCTTCTCCCTCTAGCCGCCCAGTTACCAAACTGTACCTCCCTTCTTTATCTTTGTGTTCTGATTTTTTTTCAAATGTAATTTTGGTTGATATCAATGTCGCTACTCCCCTCCTCCTCCCTGATTTATATGAAGATGAAGAGATCATTTTAAACCCTTGTCTACTGAGTTTAGTGTGTTCCATGTCTGTTAGGTGGGTTTCTTGTAAAAATACTATTTCTGCTTTGTCTTTTTTCATTTTGCGTAGAATCTTGGATCTTTTAACTGGATTCAGGATCCCTTTCACATTGTATGAGGCTATTTTGGTTACACCCTGTTTCTCCATTGTATTTTCTTATTTAGTATAACAGTGTGGTGGCCCTCTTTTTTGCTACTCAGAAACTGAAAGATCATTAAGAACATAAAAAACATTAAGTACATAATGAACGAAACTTTAAAACAAAAAACTGTCAAAAAAACTTCCTGAGCTGGGGTCTCTTTAAAGACCCTGTAAGAGCCCTGATGGAGTATGGGCTCTGAGGGAAATTCCTCAAACTCTGTTCCGTGCTGAGGGCCCTCTCTTACTCCTGTAAGTTGTCCCATGTTTTTAACGTGAATTTCAGATCCCAATCCGAATTTGTAATGATTTTTTTTTTTTTTTATGCCTATACTCTATGAGCTTGTGTGCACCCTCCCACCCCCATCACAGCAAACATTCACTCTAATACAGTATTTGTTAGTGTGGGGAGAACATGTGTGTCATTGTTACATTTCTATTTTAACATGATTTTTTTTTTTCCCCTTTAAATTAAGAAGACATTTGTTTCTAATGCTAAAACTGCTCCATGAAAGGTTTTACCACATGCTGATTCTGCATCTTCTTTAATGTTTGTTACCTTGTAGGAGGGGGGATGGAAGTGCAGAGTGACTGTAGAGAGAAAGAGAAAAAAAAAAAAACCCAAAAGGTCGCTATTCCTTTCTGGTACTGGAAAGCTTATCTTTGTAGCTCTGGGGCTGGGTGTTCCCGCTGCTGGCCCGTGGATTTTGAAGGTCTCTGAGTGGACCACGTTTGAGCTCTGATTTTCACGCTCAGATCCGCTGCGGGTTTAAACACCGTTACCGGGAGTCCTCTTCTTGCCATGTCAGATGTTGCTTCTTCCGCTGAACTGTAGAGACATGACTCTTCCCCGTAAAAGACCCTTAGCTTCGCCGGAAATGGCGTCTGAAAGCGTAGATTCTTTTCCCGTAAAACCTTTTTGGCGTCGTTATATTCCCGTCGCTTTTTAAGAACTTCAGGGGCGTAATCGTGTTCCACGAAGACTTTTCTTTCTTGATGCATAAATCCTTTCTTCTGCCAAGCCCGTCTTACAACTTCTTGTTTTATTTTGAAGTCGGAGAATCTTACCAACACTGAACGTGGGGGCGCTTCTGGGGCTGGCTTTGCGGCTAATGTGCGATGTGCCTTTTCTATCTTCAAATCGGTGGATTGTGGAATATCCAACTTCTCTCTCAATAAGGATTCCACGCATTCTGCCACTGTGTTGAAACCATCTTCAGCTCCTTCTTTCAGACCGTGAATTCTGATGTTGTCCCGTCTCTGTTTTCCTTCTTGGTCGGCTAGCTTAGCCTCCAGCCTTGATTGTTTTCTGTGTAAATCCAGTACAGAATCTTCAAGCACTTTTATTCTGTCTTCAGCTTCCAAGATTCGGTTTTCGGCCTGGTCCAATCTGCTGTTCGCCTTTTTTAGATCCTCTCTGAATTCAAGAAATTCGGCCCGAAATCGTCGTAATTCGTCAAATAGCGATTTCAAGCTAATCCTTTTGTTAGCTAGGCCCAGGCACTCGTCTTCTGAACGGAGGTCCTCCGGTTCAGATTCTGCGGCTGCTGTGCGTCCTGATCTGGGGAATGTCAGTTTCCTCTGCTTTTGGTTAGGCATGGTGTTATTGTCTTTTGAATTTTAATCTTCCAAAAATCCATTAGGTCTGATTTTGAGGAGGTTTTCCTTGGATTGAGTCTGGGAGTTTCACCGTTAGGTTGCTATCACCATGGCGTCCAGACCGGAAGTCGATAAGCAGCTCTTTTGATATGTTCTGTTAATGCTGCCTTTGTTGGTGGAATATTTTCAAGTGACTGCGTTCCTTGTGCAAAAAGGGTCTGACGAGCTTTGTTTACCTGATACAGTGGGCAGGTACGACTGTACATTATTACCGTGTACCGTTCAAGAACAGCTTCATCCTCTGCTGTTATAACTTCAGGAGTGAAGCTCAGTTTCCTGAATACAGGTGTCACTTCAGAAAAAACTTCCCAAGCATCAAATGCAGTCTTCTTGCCCCTGCCAGCAAACGAGGAAGTAGTGTCTGAGCCACTGAAAGCATGGAAGAAGGGAAGGGCTTTGCACTTGTCAGGACCAAGGCTACCTGCCAAGCTGTTTGCTGATATGTAGGTGAAATGTTTTCCCACACCAAACGCCAGCCACAGGTCAATGTCCAGCTGATTTACATATGTAACAGCTAGAACAACAACATCTGTGTCAACTGTCCTTATCAATACACTCCTGTGGCCTTGAGCTGCACCATGGGCAACATGCAACATAAGCCTTGTATCAGCTTCTTCATGATCAGTTGGATCAATGCCAGCAGAAGCCATGTCACTTGGTTTGTTGCTCACAACATTCACATCAGAAGTTGAAACAAACAAGACACCTTCCACCTCTAGAGAAGCCAGTTCTCTACCAAGGAATTGGAATAGCTCTGCTTTGTTATCGGTGCAGCGCAAAAAGGTCTGCCAGTTACTGGGAATGACAGTGTCAGGAAGCACCCATCTTCGGATACCTTTGCCTCGAGACACTCTGGTTGCCTTTTTGAGGCTGCTGTCAAGATATCGGTCCCACACTACATCAACACGTTTCACATCTTTAGCCTGATCAATGATGTAAGGCAAGAAAACTCCCCTTGAATACTCTTGGAAAGTCTTTGCTTTACCAGGTGCAAGCATATTCACAACAGCTGCTCCATCAAAGACCTTCATGGTAACAGCTGGTAACAACTGATTTTGTGATACCCCAAGGCTTTGTATCCAACCAGAAAAGGACGCTCAATTCCTGGCTGACCTGCTGTTGGATGTTCAAACAGCGTTATTGCTGTACCATGAAATGAACCTGATGCATTCGTGGAACTAGGGTCATGATCAATGTTGTCTACCTGCCCAGTAGTAAACAAACCCCTTTTCAACTTTGGAGGGCATACCACTCCTTCTTGTTCATATTCCTCACAGATATGATTGCCTAAATTGGCTGATATTTGAAGCACACGATCATAAGTAACACAAAGACCAAGTTTGTGAAACTTGTCAATTAAATCCCTTTTGCGGGTTTCTGCATGAATAAGCAGTGCAGTGTAGACAGCTATAGGAGTTTCTTTGTCAGTGTTGTGCCTCAAAGTTTCTACACTGGAAGAACGTCTCCTTTTAACAGTGTTGAACAAGATTAACTCAGACAGAATGGTGGCCACCAAAGATTCACTACTGATTTCAGTTTGGTGAAGGATATTTGGGCCTCCAAGAATCATGCTAAGCATTGCTTTCAAGGACTTGGGAATGCTTTGCTCATGACAGTCTTTCTCAAAAGAACCACTAAACTGTTGTTGGTAGCCAAGCATCTCTCACCTAAGTATTTTGGCTGCTTTTGCCAAAATCAAGCTGTCAGAGTCATAATGTTTCTCTCAGAATCCTCAACGCTTCACCTATATCTGTTTCAAAAGCCAAGAGAACTTCTCGACCACTTCTGTAAGCCTGTAATCCAGGCACATTTGACAATAAACGTTCTTTCAGCCTTGAAGAGTTAATTTTCTGCTGAACAGAAACACCCAGCTGACTGATGCGCGATTCATAAAGCTTGACCAAATCAGACAGTTTAAAACTCTGAGCAGTTTCACTTGTTTCTTCTTCAATGTATGTTGCCAGTTCTGCTAAGGCAATACTTTCAGCCCACTTTTGCTTATTTTCAGAACTGGTACTCTTTCTCTTTTGAGCACGTACTTTGTTGTGCAAACGAACCAAGCAAGTATTGTGATACATTGCATCAAGTGCATACAGGTCTGTACCAGCAAGTTTAGCAAGAAGCTTGGTATCATTTATTTCTGTTGCACACCATTTAACATTTTCATGGACTTCCATGGTCCGTGCCCTATGCATTTTACCACCCCCATTTTCACAGAAGAAGCAAGTGTCACTGCCACTACTAAAGGTGACTTTGGAACCGTTTGTCATACAGACTTGATTTTGGGCTCAAAATGTGCGGAATGTACACATTTATATTAGTCAACAATACATTATTATGCCCTAAAAGCTCACATTTTCTAGTTATAAGCAAAAACGTGTTTTTTGGCGGCCATATTTGGACGCCATCTTGAATAATGCAAGTACCAAGCCAGATCCGAAGTGGGTCTTAATCTTATATGAAACAGGACTTATTGGACTACATTTGTGCCAAATTTCATGCTTCTATCCAGAAGTGAACGATTCTTATGAAAATTGGCCCTTATCTGCCTGACTATAAAGGAAAACAGAAGAAATCGACATTTACCAGGCCAGCACATGCATTGGCCGAAGAATCTGATCCGGAGGATTTCCATTCAGAAGACGAGGAGCTGAATGAAGCTAACAAAAAGGTTAGCTTGAAAATGTATATAATAATATATGTATATATAATATAATGAATTAAGACAATTTCGCCGAGAGTGTTGGGCCGAATTTCATGAATTCAAAGAAGAATTAAAAAGGACTAACAGCAGAGTGGACCAGGCTGGACCAGGCTGAGAACCGAATCTTGGAAGCAGAGGAAAGAATAAAAGCGCTGGAAGATTCCGTGCTGGATCTACACAAAAGGCAGTCAAGACTAGAGGCTAAGCTAACCGACCAAGAAGGAAGACAGAGAAGAGACAACATAAGAATTCACGGTCTGAAAGAAGGAGTCGAGGATGGTTTCAACACAATGGCGGCATGCGTGGAATCCTTACTGAGAGAGAAGCTGGATATTCCCCAATCCACCAACTTGAAGATAGAAAGGGCACACCGTACATTAGCTCCTAGGCCGGCGGCGGAAGCGCCTCCACGCTCGGTGGTGGTGAAATTTTCCAACTCCAAAATAAAAGAAGAGGTTGTAAAACTGGCTTGGCAGAAAAAAGGATTTATGCACCAAGAGAGAAAAGTTTTCGTGGAACACGATTACGCCCCGGAGGTCCTTAAAAAGCGTCGGGAATACAACGATGCTAAAAAGGTTCTACGAGAGAAAAAATTGTGTTTCCAGACGCCATTTCCGGCGAAGCTGAGAGTTTTCTATGGGCAAGAGACATGTCTCTATAACTCGGCGGAAGAAGCAACTGAAGATATGGCGAGAAGAGGACTCCCGGTAACGGTGTTTAAACCCGCACCAGACCCGATCGAAAGGATCAAGGCTCAAATGTGGTCCACACAAAGACCCTCAAAACCCACGGGCCAGCAGCGGGAATCCCAGCGTCAGAGCTACAAGGAAAAACTGTCCGTTTACAGGAGGAAATAACGTTTTGTTTTTGTTTTTTTAGTCAGTCTGCACATCCAACCCCCCTCCTACAAGGTAACAAACATTAAAGGAGATGCAGAATCAGCATGTGGTAAAACATTTCATGGTACAGTCATAATATTAGAAACAAATAAGTCTTAAAAAAAAAAACTTGTTAAAATAGAAATGTGACAATGATCCACATGTTCTCCCCACACTAACAAATACTGTATTAACGTGAATGTTTGCTGTGATGGTGGTGGGAGGGTGCACACAATTTCATAAGGTATAGGCATAAAAAAAAAAAAAAATCATTACAAGTTCGGATTGGGATCTGAAATTCACGTTAAGAACATGGGACAACTTACAGGGGTAAGAGAGGGCCCTCAACACGTTACAGAGTTTGAGGATTTTCCCTCAGAGCCTACACTCCATCAAGGCTCTTCTAAGGTCACTAAAAAGACCTCAGCTCAGGAAGTTCCTTTGTCAGTTTTTTTTTAAATTTTTTTACACGATGTTCTTAAAGTTTTTTATGTTTTTAATGTTCTTTCAGTTTCTGAGTAGCATAAAAAAAGGGCCACCACACTGTTATACTAAATAAGACAATACAATGGAGAAACAGGGTGTAACCAAAATAATCTCATATAATGTAAAAGGGATCCTGAATCCAGTTAAAAGATCCAAGATTCTAGGCAAAATGAAAAAAGACAAAGCAGGAATAATATTTTTACAAGAAACCCACCTAACAGACGTGGAGCACACTAAACTCAATAGACAAGGGTTTAATATGATCTCTTCATCTTCATATAAGACAGGGAGGAGGAGGGGAGTAGCGACATTGATCTCAACCAAAATTACATTTGAAAAAAAGTCAGAACACAAAGATAAAGAAGGGAGATACAGTTTGGTAATTGGGCGGCTAGAGGGAGAAACTATCACCCTGCTGTATGTATATGCACCTCCAGGGGCTAACTGGAAATTTTATAAAAATGTATTTGACCTAATGATAACTAAAGCCCAAGGTTTAGTGATATGTGGTGGAGACTTCAATCTAAGACTGAATCCATACTGGGATGCATCAGGTAATTCTCCACATCAAAATAATACTCAAAGTAGAAAAACTCGGATGCTACTAAAAGAAATGGGAATCTGTGATGTGTGGAGGGAATTCAACCCCATTGTAAAAGATTATACATTTTACTCAGCGCCACATTCATCATACTCAAGGATTGACTATTTTTTTTATGTTTAATAGAGACATTGGAAGAGTAAAAACATGTAAAATAGGACTAATGGATCTCTCCGACCACAGTCCGATCTATATGGACTTAAGTACCCAAAAATTCACAAATAATACATTTTCTTGGAGGTTAAATTCAAATGTCCTGAAAGGACCACTGAAAGATGAATTGGAATCAGATATTCTCAGATATTTGGAAGAAAATGATAATGGAGAAGTATCCCCTTTAATACTGTGGGATGCATGCAAAGCTGTAATAAGGGGAAAGATTATCACAAAACTGGCAATCCAAAAGAAACTGAGACAAGAAAAACTAACCACATTAGAGTCAGAACTTAAGAACCTAGAAAAAGAGCACAAAGACAACACTCATTCTAATGGCTCGCTCAAAATTAAGGAAATTAAAAAACAAATAAATGAGATCTACACAATAGAAATCCAGAAGAAACTTACATTTCTGAAACAAAAATACTATGAAGCAGGCAGCAAATCAGCAAAATTACTAGCCTATAAATTGAGGAAACAACAAACGGAGAGAGCAATCTACAAAATCAGAGACCCAGTATCAAAGGAAATAAAATTCAGAATTCAGGATATTCTTAAAAGCTTCGAGAACTACTATAAGAACTTGTACTCCCTCAAAAAACATAAAAACTCATCCAAAGCATTCCTAAACACATTAAACCTTCCCCAACTTACTGAGTCTCAAAATAAAACACTACTGTCAGAAATACAACCTAAAGAATTAGAAAAAGCAATTATGAAACTTAAAGCTAACAAATCCCCAGGAGCAGATGGCTATACAGCAGAGTGGTACAAAACCTTTAAACAGCAAATATCTCCTCTCCTCCTGAAAACATTTAACTATGTCCTCCACACAGGGGAAATCCCCCCCTCCTGGAGAGAAGGGGTCATTGCAGTCATACCTAAACCTGAAAAGGATAAACTAGAATGCTCCAACTACAGACCAATCAGTGTATTAAATCAGGACTATAAGCTTTTTACCACTATCCTTGCAAAAAGGTTAGAAAATATACTGACAGACTTAATTCATTTAGACCAAACAGGTTTTATAAGACAAAGACAGACACAAGACAACATTAGACGCACTTTACACATAATTCATCATATAAAAAAATTAGTGCTGTCAAAATATCGCGTTATTATCGCGTTAACTCAAGCGCCTTTTTAATGGCGAGATTTTTTTTAACGCGAAATTAATGCTGTGACCGTAGTTTTTCATAAGCACAGTGTACTGGCTGTAATACCACGCACGTACACATGGTGGCGGAACGAAAGATACGATTTCAAATATCAAACAAAGAAGAACCCAACGACTAAAGCGCGCGGCACTGGCGGCACTAGTCAGCCACAGTAATGGACGCACCAGGGACACTTCTGAACGGAAAGTTTACATTTAAAATAGGAAAGGATGGTTCGATCGATAAAACTAAAGTTATTTGCACTTATTGTCGATGTGAACTTAGCTACCATTGAAGCACATCCAGTTTAAAATACCATTTGATGGCCAAACACACCAGTGATGTAGCTTCGCCTCCTCCACGTCAGAACCAAACAAGTTTGGATGGCTTCCGACAGCGGCCCATGGATGCTGCTACTAAAATGAAGCTAACGGCTGCCATAGCTAAGTGGGTGGCTACGGCATGCAGGCCCGTTAGTATTGTGGAGGATGAAGGTCTGGCCGAGATAATTCGCATCGCATCCAACGACTGGACCTACGAAACTCCTTCCAGAGCTACTATCACACGCCGGATAGAAACGTTGTTTGAAACGGAGAAGTCCCAGTTACAACAGGCATTGGGGCAGACAGAAATAGTCGCGCTAACGGGAGATTACTGGACGTCACTTGGCAATGACAACTACCTCGGGGTCACAGCACATTATTTCACCCCACAGTGGAAACTTCAGTCCCATGCTTTGACTGTTATGAAGACAGAAGAGAGGCACTTCACTGATAATGTTGCAGAGCACTTCATGAATGTAGCCAGAGAGTGGGGCATCGAAAAGAAAGTTGTTTCACTGACCACGGATAGTGCACGCAATATGATGGCTGCAGCCAGAGAGCTCTCCTTTGAACACCTGCCGTGCATCGCACACAGCGTGCACCGAGCAGTCACGGTTTCTCTGCACAATAGCCCATTCGACAGCGCATTGGCAAAATGCAGAAAACTTGTGGGACACTTTAAACACAGCCCAACGAATGCCCTGGAACTCGAGCGGCAGCAAATCGCACACAACCAGAAAGAAGAAGCGCTCACGCAGGAGGTAGCAACAAGATGGAATAGTACCCTTGAAATGATAAAGCGTGTCAACCGGAATATTGAACCTCTGACAGCTGCCCTGGCCCTACACTCAACCAAAGTCACCATGCCAACAGCAACGGAGCTGGAGAAAACAAAGAAGCTCGAAGCTGCGTTGGAGCATTGCAGGTAGGCCTAATTATGTCTTGTAGCCTATATCTGATTCTTTAACAATTAAAGTAGATCTGTGTCAAGACAGAAACATTAGCACCTGTCTCACCCAATGTAAAATACCACCCTGTGGCATGTTTTAGATGGGCCATCTCTATGTGTAGACTGTTTATTTGCTTCATTTTACTCAAAGTGTAGCTCGTGATTATCTGTATATTTTTTCTGTATTTTGACATAATCAGTGACTGTTTCAATAGCTATGATTCCCTGTGTAACTTAACAACAGAGAAGGCCAGGAAGCACCCAAGAGGCTAGGTTTTCAGCACTTTCCGCCCTAAAAACGCATTTGGTGGACACAGGCCCTAATGTCTGTCTGTCGGTATCACCTCTCTCCCTTCAACTGTGTGTGTTTGTCCCGCACAGCACTGTAAATGGGTAATGTGTGTGTGTGTGTGTGCGCGCAGGAACACATGTAATTCCTCATATCCCCTCCCATCACTGTAACTGTAGGTTATCTATCAGGTGTCCGTATGTGTGTGACAGAGTTTTGTGAAAGAGCTTTTGTATATTGTTGCAGATATGTGACAGATCTTCTGGGTGGAGAGAAGTTTGTTTCTTGCTCTGTGGTGATGCCAGCATTATGCCACCTGTCCTGAGTAATGGAAGTCACTGAGGACGACCCAGCGTACTTGATCAAGTTCAAGGAAACCTTTTCAGCGGATATGGAAGGTCGCAAAGAGAAGTTGAACATCGCATGGCTCAGGGTTGTTACAGCACTCGACCCAAGGTAAGATATTCATTCTACATTCTTCTCAGTATTTTGTTTGTCTTAAGCACCACTTTGTTTTGTGGGTTGGTTCTCTTCAATATCCATTTTTTTCTTCTGAATCTGGAATAGAGATTAGGTCAATGTTTTGTTTTACTAGTGCCTTTGCTTGTATGGCAATAACGTTGATATTTTTTATTATTTCATTTCAAGGTTTAAGGACCTCAAGTGTCTGAGCAAACCTGACCGGGTTGTCGTGTGGGATTCCATCCGTGCCTTACTCCAGCAGCAGGAGAAGGGGAGACCAGCAGCACTGGATGACCAAAGCATGCCTGAGCCAGAGAAGAAGAAGCCAGCTCTCATGTTTGCACAAGAATCTTCCTCAGATGAAGAGGAGGACACCGTGGAACGCTGCATTGAGCGCTACAAGGCAGAACCTATGATTGGCATTGAAGACTCTCCACAGGAATGGTGGTCCACACATAAAGCGTCACACAGTGAGATGGCCTCCCTTGCATGCAAATACTTAGCAACGCCTGCCACGTCAGTACCATGTGAATGATTGTTTTCACTGTCTGGACATGTCGTTCAGAAAAAACGATCTTCCCTGTTGTCTGAAAATGTCAATAGGCTTGTCTGTTTGAGCAACTGGCTCAAAGACAGAAAGTAGGGCTTTAGGTTGACTCACCTGTTACGTGCTAGCAGTTACATTATGTTCATGTTCAAGAGGCTGTGTTGGTAAGTTTAAAACTGCAGCAGTTGGGCTACTATACAGTCATTAGACTGTACTACTCCTCTCAGGGGACACTCTCCTCTTGTTTTCATTTTGTATTTAAGGGGCTGCTTTTGTGCCTATATATTTTTTATTTGTATGTATCTTTTTTTATCGCAGATATCAGTGGCAGGGTTACTAAACTAATGAAAAGGAAAAAAAGAAAACATTTTTTTATTTTCAGAGTAATATGTCCTGTTTTGTTTTCTCGGTCTAATACGGAAGATATGGATGCTTTGCAATGATAATAATAATAAAAAACATTTGTACAAAGCAAGCCCACTCACTTTTTGTGCTGTTAAGAGAATTACAATGGTTTTTCATGAGACAAAAATACGCAACTAAAATGTGATTAATCATGAGTTAACTATGAGATCGTGTGATTAATTATGATTAAATATTTTAATCGCTGGACAGCACTAAAAAAAATATAACTTAAATGCAGTCATATTGGGATTAGATGCTGAAAAAGCATTCGATTCGGTTGACTGGTCTTTCTTACATAGAATCTTATCCAGTTTCAATTTTCATAACAACTTCATTAGAACTATCCAAGCATTATATAAAAAACCAACAGCTAAAATAAGGATTAACGGTAATTTATCATCATCTTTTGAGCTGGAAAGAGGATGTCATCAGGGCTGCCCCTTGTCTCCACTGCTCTTTGCAATCTTCATAGAACCTCTGAGCCAATGGATAAGACAGAATCAAAAAATTCAAGGTATTACACTTGGTCAGAAGGAACATAAAATAGCACTCTTTGCTGATAACATTTTAATATACCTGGGGAAGCCGGACACCTCTTTACCAGAACTAATCTCAGTTTTTTCAGAGTACGGAGATTTATCGGGGTACAAACTAAACATGCAAAAAAAACCAAGATTTAACATTCAACTATGACCCAAATCAATATTTACTAAGCAAACTCAAAACTAACTGGGAGATCGGACTTCTGGGATGATGGCGGAGAGACATAACGCTTAAACAGAGAGCTCTCCCTAGTCGGATTAAAAATCATTGGTAAATGGGAGAGACTTCCGGGAAGATGGCGGAGAGACATAACACTTAAACAAAGAGCTCTCCCTAGCCGGATTAAAAATCATCGGTAAATGGCCAACTCGACATAAACGAATCAATAAACTAAGGGATGAAAACACGAAGGAACCGGGCACAAGGACAAAAACAGGGTAAAATTGAAGAATTCCTCTCCAACAACGCAGGAAAAACCGCTGTACGCAAAGCCCAAAAAAACGAGATGTCTACAGCAGAGAAAATGGAGGACACCAGACTCGACAACATGAACGATGGCATCGCCAGTTTGGGTGAAGAGTTAAGAGAATTCAAGCGACAGCTACAACAGGATTTAGCGGCTCTTAAGGAGGAACTGAAAAAAGAAATTAAGGAGGAAATCATGGACCTCCGAAGAGAAATGGAGCGTAAATTAACGGAAAACATGGAGGAGCTGCGCTCCCAGCGGGCGTGTATGACAGAAGCGCAGACCCGAATTTCGGAACTAGAAGACTGGAAAAGCGAGGCAAACGAACAACTACAGACCCTGACGACGCAAACACAGAGGATGCAGGAGAAAATAAACGACTTGGAGAGCAGATCCCGACGAAGCAATATGCGCATCTTTGGAATTCCGGAGGGCATTGAAGGCAACTCGATGACAAAATTCATGGATCAGTTCTTAAAAAAAGAACTGGAAATACCCGGAGAAACGGATCTGCAGATTCAACGGGCGCACAGAACACCGGCACAGAACCCGAAAACAAACTCTCCACCCAGGTCAGTTGTGGTAAACTTTGTGAAATATGACATAAAGGAAAGAATCCTGACGCAAGCATGGAAAAAAAAGATACGAATCGGTGACAAACAGGTATTTTTTGACCATGACTACCCGACAGAAATCGTGCAGCAGTGGAAGAAATATGCCAACATTAAAAAAACGCTGAAAGAGAAAAAAATTAGATTCCAAACGCCGCTAACGAAAATGAGGATTCATTGGGAGGAAGGCACAAGAACCTACAACACGGCCGAAGAGGCAGCGCGGGATATGATGGAGCGGGGCCTTGAGGTGAGCGTGCCGAAGGAGACGGCTGGAGCAGCGGCGGCCCTGAACGCACCACGACAGACGGAGTGGAGACGAGTGAACGGCGGAAGAAGGGGGAGAGACGTAGAGCAGCGGGCCCAGGACAAGCTACAAGGCTTTCAACTGAAAGCCTAGATCATAACAAAGATTAAGAAAGGCACAGAAGAAATGAAGGCCAAGAAGACAAGGTAAAAGAGAAACAGACGGCTAGGAGAGGTTTAAGTGATATTTGTTGGACATTTCTAGACTAATGACTATTTCTTGGATAGTAAATACAGGTCTAGGGAGGGCCCTACACTCTGTGAGGACATTCCCTCCACCCACCAACAGGGACCAGTGGGCAGAAGAAAGGCCCAAAGTACGGAGGTCGAGTTTTTTTAATGTGTTTTTATATAAATATGTGTTATTTTTGTTGTTAAAGGGGCTAGGAGCACAAGTTAAAAAAATGGAAAAACATGAATATGGGTAAAAATCTTAAGATAATGACACTAAACGTGAATGGTCTGAACTCACCTGTTAAAAGGGAAAGAATAATAAGAAAATTCAAGAAGGAAAAAGCTGAAATTATATTTATGCAAGAGACACATTTGAGCAAGGCAGAACATGTGAAACTAAAGAGATTTGGCTATAAGACATCCTACTACAGTTCATTTAAGGGAGGAGCAAAAAGGGGGGTTATGATACTAATCTCAAATAAATACAATTTGAAAGTGAACAGGAAATCCAGGATAAAGAAGGCAGGTATGTAATAATAAAGGGAAGAATAGATGGTATGCAGATTACATTAGTGAACATCTATGCCCCACCAGAAAGTGACAAGGGTTTTTTTCAACATCTGTTTGATCTCATAGCAACACACAGTGAAGGAGTCCTAATTTGTGGAGGAGACTTAAATGCTGTCATGGATCATGAAGTTGACACAACAAGTGTTAAGAAGACAAAAAAACATGTAACAAAGTTCATAAGAACCTCACTGGCAGAAATGGGTATGGTAGACATATGGAGGGACCTACACCCACTCGAAAAAGACTATACACATTATTCAGCAGCCCATAAAGTACACTCTAGAATAGATTACTTCCTTATGAATGAAGGTGACAGACACAGGGTGAGAAATTGTTGGATTGGAGGGGCAGAAATATCAGATCATAATCCTATATACATGGAAATATATTTAAACAATAGAAAACGACAAACAACATGGAAACTTAACGTAGGACTGTTAAATGATGAGAAAATGAAAGAAAGAATAAAAATAAACATAAACGAATATATCCAAGAGAATGACAATGAAGAAGTGGACCCAACAATACTATGGGACGCACTAAAAGCCGTGTTAAGGGGTAAATTAATTGTTGAAACAGGAAAAGCAAATAAGACTAAACTGGAAGCGTATGAACAAAGATGTGAGAGACTGAGGGAATTAGAACGTAAACATCAAAGCACAAATGATCCAAAAATATATCAAGAAATTAAAGAAGAAAAAACAAAGATAAAAGAAACACAAATGGATGAAATTGAAAGGAAAAATAGATATCTAAAGCAAAAATATTATGAAACGGGGCCAAAAGCCACAAAACTGCTGGCAAAACGGTTAAGAAAACAACAAACAATGAATAATGTATACAAGATTAAAGACCCCACCACAAATGAAACCACAGTTAACCCAGAAAACATCGAAGAAATTTTCCATAATTTCTACCAAGAACTATACTCGCAACCTGAAGAAACAAATACTAAAGATATTAAAAAATTTCTAGACACATTGGACTTGCCATCAATAGGAAATCAACAAAATGAAAAACTAACAGCAGAAATAGCAACACAAGAGATCAGAGATGTGATTAAGTCACTTAAAAATGGTAAATCACCAGGTAGTGATGGATACCCCTCTGAGTTTTATAAACTGTTTATAGAAGAACTCACTCCACAACTCCTAAAGTCATTTAATTGGACGCAGAACAACAACAAAATACCTCCATCATGGAACGAAGCAATCATTTCAGTTATTTTAAAACCAGGGAAAGATAAAGAACAATGCGGAAACTATAGACCAATCTCTTTATTAAATGTAGATTATAAAATATACACAACAATTATATGTAAACGAATAAAGACATTCTTGACGGAATTGATAGAAGATGATCAAACTGGATTCATAGAGGGACGCCAAACACATGACAATATCAGGAGAACAATACATATAATTAACCAAATACATAAAGAAAAGAAAAGCGCAGTAATAATGAGTTTAGACGCAGAAAAAGCATTTGACAGGGTTAACTGGAAATTCCTATATAGTGTACTGGAGCGCTTTGGATTTAACGAAAAATCAGTACAATGCATAAGGACGCTATATCAAGAACCTGTGGCAAGAATCAAGATAAACGGTAGCTTAACAGACAAAGTAAATATACAAAGATCAACTAGGCAGGGATGCTGCTTATCGCCCACCTTGTTTGCTCTGTTCATAGAACCATTGGCTCAAGCGATATGACAAAATAAGAAATTAAAAGGTAGTAGTAGTAGTAGATTAGTTTATTTGACATGGACAGTGCAATAAACATAGACAATTAATCAAAGACAATCAATCTGATGTGTTGCACATAGAGTGTATAGCTATTAGCTAATTTGCAACTCTTGTCCCTGGATGGGCTTTAGAAAAAAGAATCAAGATAAAAAATATACACAATAACCACATACATCAATGCAGAAAGATTATAAATACACAATTATAAATATTATAAATATTATAAATACACAAATATAACAGCCTGACTCACATTTAACACATATAACATAACTCACATTTGCCTATTTCAGGCCTTCCTCCCTCCGTCACTCACTATAAACAAACACATTTATTCCTTCCCTTCATTCACTCCCACTTTGCAGACAAATAATTCATACATGAGTACATTCTTGTTTATTTTTCAGCCAGTTTTTAACATTTTTAGTGAATGTTTTAAAGTCCGTTATTATTTTAATTTCATTTGGCATTGTGTTCCAGATGTGACTGCCCTTTATAGAGAAAGCTGTTTGTCCAAATGTGGTTCTGCGGTGGAATATTTTACAGTTATTGTTAACAGAACTCCTGGTGACTCTGCTGCTGTCCTGTCTTTGGACGAAACCAGCAAGTGGCTCGGGTGGTGATTTATGGAAACATTTGAACGTTAATTTCAGAAGACAGAGGTCAATGAAGCTCTCAAAACTCAACAGGTTGTATTTTTTTAAAACATTACAGTGATGCCACCTAATGGGCTTTTTGTCCAAGATTTTTAGGGTTTGATTATATAATGAACCTATATGTCTTATTGTGGAAGGGGCTGCTTGAGCCCAGACTGTCAAACAGTATGATATATGAGAAAAAACCATAGAATGCATATACAGTGCAGCTGCTTCGTAAGGTATGTAATATCTAATTAATTTAAAGCAGTTCAGATTTTTTTTTACTGTTTTTGAAATTTTCTTTATATGAAGATTAAATTTGAGTTGAGGATCTAGTACAATGCCAAGGTATTTGAATTCTGTAGCTAAACTGATGTCATGATCATGTATATTAACTTTAAAATGTTGCAGGTTACATTTTTTGATTGAAAAGCACATTGAGACTGTTTTCTGAAGGTTCAGCAATAGATGGTTCTTGAGGAGCCACTCTTGGACATCAACCATACTTGTAGACAGTATATCTGCAGCCTGTGCTGGAGTCTTGGCAGCTGTGTAAATAACTGCATCATCTGCATAAAGTTGGCATGTTGCAGCTGAGCAGTGTAACGGCAAGTCATTAATAAAAATGCTGAAAAGTAAAGGACCAAGAATGGACCCTTGTGGGATACCCATGCGGTTGTTTAAAAATGAGGATTTATCCTGGTGAACTTTTACACACTGTTCTCTATTCTGGAGATAAGATGCAAACCATTCTAATGTATTTGGGGAGAAGTTAAAAGATACCATTTTGGATAAAAGCAAACTGTGGTTTACAGTATCGAAAGCCTTTTTGAGATCTAGAAAAACAGCTCCTACCACATTACCCCTGTCCAAGGACTGTTTGACGTTTTCAATAAGGCAACAATTTGCTGTTTCTGTTGAGTATCCTGGTCTAAAACCAAATTGATGTGGATGAAGAAGTTGACTGTCTTGTAAGTAGTCTATCAGCTGTGTAGCTACAACTTTTTCAAGAACCTTAGATAGGACTGGTAAGATAGAGATTGGGCGGTAATTGCATATATCGTCTTTACTGCCTGATTTATGAACTGGTATGACGACAGCTTTTTTCCAGCCAGATGGAAATGTACTAGACCTAATGGAGAGATTAATGAGATGAGTCAGTGGTTTGATTAATATTTTGCTGTGCATTTTGAGAAAGGAGGTGCTCATATTGTAGATATCATTAGTTTTTGAGTATGACAGTGTTTTAACAATACCAGCAATTAACTTCTCATTTACCTCATCGATGTGAAAAGTATCTGTTGGAAGTATGGAATTTGTGTTGTTGAGCACATTTGGCAGCACAAAAATTTTTGTTAAGTCTTCCACAGAGCCCACAAAGTGTGAATTAAATTCATTTGCCAAAGTAGCCTTGTCACTGACGGTCTTGCCATTGATTCTAAGTTCCTTTACCCCCTTCTGATCGTTTTTTTTATTAGTTAAGTTATTTAAATGCCTCCATAGGGAACTGTTGTTACCCTTTGCATGATCTATCAGTTTATTGTAATAAGATATTTTTGATTTTCGCAGCTCATGTACCACTTTATTTCTTAAACTTTTGTACACAAGGTGATCATTTTGTAGTTTGGAGGTTAGTGATGTTTTCAGTGCATAGTCTCGCCTCTTCATAAGTTTTCTTATTTCATTATTTAACCATTGTAGGCTAATCTTCTGTTGTCTACTTTTAATTTGCTTTGAAAATTTTTCTATAGACTTTGTGATTGTTGCAGTTATAAAATTACAACAATCATCTACTTCACATGTTGCCATGAGCTGCTCCCAATTTTGATTCTCTAAGTAATGTTCAAACTCCTCATTTTTTGATTTGGGGATAATAAAATTTGATTTGTCAATATCGACTCCCCCAAAATACTGTAGTCGCTTTTTAGTAAGTTTCCTGACAGCAAGAACCATGTTATGATCTGAGAGACCAGTTACAAGATTATAGGTTCTGGTTATTCGTTCTGGTTTATTAGTAAATACCATGTCAATAAGTGTTCTGGATTGTTTGGTTATCCTGGTGGGTCCTTTGATGATTTGCTGGTAATTAAATTTAGTCATGAGGCTTTTCAGTTTTTGTTTGTCTTTTTTATCAGACCAGTTGATATTAAAGTCACCATGAATTATTGTTTCTCTGTTCTTCTCAAGTTGTTTAACCAGATCACTTAATTCATTATAAAAGGAAGAGTTGTGTGACGGTGGGTTGTACACTACTGCAATGTTGAAATTCATTACCGGAGAGAGACATACATTAACAGCTAAACATTCAAGTGAAGTATTCAAATCAACCAGTTGACATTTATATTTCTCTTTGATATAAATTAAAACACCTCCTCCCCTCCCTACCTGCCTGTCTTTTCTAAAACACTGGTAGCCCACAATATCGATCATATTAGTGTCTATGTTACTGTGTAGCCAGCTTTCTGAGAGACAAAGGTAGTCCAGATTTGAGTCCAACAGCAACACCGAAATCTCATCTCTTTTGGGGATTATGCTCCGTATGTTTAAATGACCGCCGAGGATCCCCTTTGGTTTAGCCTTGGTGTCCCAAAGAACTCGTGCATGATTAACAGTTTGGAAAAATAAATGTTGTTTTTGCTTTTGTACAGCTCGGTTTTGTGCTAACCCAGTGGTCTGCTGTTTAATAGTGGCAGGTCCAGGGTTAAGGTGAATATCTCCTGCCAGAAGTAGCAGAACTAACAGAACTTTAATTGTATATCCTCTGCCATATTGTGATTTTTGCTTAACAGCCATGTTTGCCTTAATTTGGAAGTTTTTGCTCAGGGCTTTTAAAGACCACATAGAGTGTAGGGTGAGATGTCCAAGCCCAAATCCATACAGATAAAACTTTTTAACTTCACCTTTGGTTGAGTTTGTCGGAAAATCCTTCTTGTTGCAGGTCCAGACACACAAAGACAAAACGAAGAGGAAGTAGAGAAGTAGAGAAGGCTTATTAGTGGTGCCCATCAGCCCACTTTTTAATCCGGTGGCAGGTGTAACAATAAAGGGGGCGGAACACAAGATTGGGCTATTTGCAGACGATATTATAGTTTACCTTGAACAACCAGATAAATCAATAATGGAAATGATGAACTTGATAGAAAATTTTGGAAAATTATCAGGATACAAGATAAACATAACAAAAACACAAATACTGACATTCCACTATAATCCTCTAAACCAGATAACTGATAAGATCAAACTAAACTGGAACCAAAAAGAAATAAAATACCTTGGAGTGAACATACCTAAAGACCTAAGCAAAATATATAAAGCAAACTATGATAGGTTGGAACAAGAAATAAAAAAAAATATTGATAGATGGTCAATCTTAAATATGGATCTGAATTCAAAAATTGAGACAGTCAAAATCAGCATACAACCTAGATTACTTTACCTCTTCCAGGCTATACCAACAGAGATTCCAGATGCCCAATTCTCAAAGTGGGACAGGATGATATCGAGATTTGTTTGGGGAGGTAAAAAACCAAGAGTGAAATATAAAACCCTCCAATTACCAAAAGAGAAAGGAGGCATGGGCCTACCGAGTCTAAAGGAATATTACTACTCAGCACAAATAAGATATATCATATGTTGGTGCGACGAGGGATATGAGGCAAAATGGAAAGAAATGGAAAAGGAAATTGAGGGACTCCCAGTACAAAGCATAATAGGGGATAAAGATGCATATAAGCAAATCAAACAAATAGACCCAATCACTAAATTTACTTTAGAACTGTGGTATAAAATAGTACAAAAATATAATATAAGGGAAGACATAAAACTATTGAAATGGGTAGCATTTGACAGTCAGTTTGAACCGGCAAAACAAGATAGGGGATACAAAAATCTGGTGAACAAGGGAATCACAGCATGGGGCAATATCGGAAAAAAAGATCTCGGGAGCTTTGTAAATATCAGGAGAAAATTTAAATTAGAAAGATCGGAATTTTTCAGATATCTGCAGATGAGAGATTACTATATGAAGAAGATTAGGCATAACCTCCAAACAGATGTGAACGAGATTATACAACTTATTTTAAGCTCATATGCAGGAAATAAAATAAGAATTATTTCAAAACTATATCAGAAACTTATGACAAACAATCATACAAGTAACTATATAAAGGAGAAATGGGAGAAAGAGCTCAATTTGAACATAACAGAAGAAAGCTGGCAGGAAATATGGAAAACACAACACACATCAACAAATTCAAGGGCATGGAGGGAATTTGGATGGAAAAACCTGATTCGCTTTTTCATTACACCACAGATTCAAGGAAAATATACAAATACCCAATCTTTATGCTGGAGGGGATGTGGGGCTCAAAATGCAGACCACTCACATATGTTTTGGAAATGCTACAAAATATCATTTTGGAAATCTATGCATGTGACAATACAGAGGATATTAGGATATAATATACCAATGAACTGTAACCTGATGTACTTATGTGATCTTAAAAAAGACAATGTTATACAGGCTGAGGACAGATATCTAGTTAAAATCTTGTTGATTGCATGTAAAAAAACTATCACAAAAAAATGGCGATCAGAAGTTCTTCCTGACCAAGAACAATGGACTGACATTGTTGAGGACATACGTATGATGGAAAAACTAACATATCGACGAAGAATGCAAGAAGGAATATGGGAGAAAAAATGGCGGAAATGGACACACTACAAAGTGCAACAACGAGGCAGAAATTGAAAGAATAACCAAAGACACTGAAAAAACCAGAAGAATTAAGAGATGGAAACTAAAAACTTGATGCTCCAACATTTGTCCCCCCCCCTTTTATTTTTTATTTTTTTATTTTTTTTTATTTTTTATTTTATTTTTTTATTTTTTTTCTTTTTTTTTCTTTTTTCTTTTTCCCTACCCTAACCTCTTTGTTTTTTAAATGTAGAATGTGATCTGAATGCATTATATATGATGAAAAATGAATAAAAATCTAAGTTACAAAAAAAAAAATCATTGGTAAATGGCCAACTCGACATAAACGGATCAATAAACCAAGGGATGAAAACACGAAGGAGCCGGGCACACGGACAAAAGCAGGGTAAAATTAAAGAATTCCTCTTCAACAACGCAGGAGAAATCGCTGAACACGAGGCCCAAAAAAACGAGGTGACTGTAGCAGGGAAAATGGAGGACGCCAAACTCGATACCATGAACACTGGCTTCGCCAATTTAGGTAAAGAGTTAAAAGACTTCAAGCGGCAACTCCAACAGGATTTAGCGGCTCTTAAGGAGGAGCTGAAAAAAGAGATGAAGGAGGAAATTATGGGCCTCCGAAGAGAAATGGAGCGCAAGCTAGCAGAAAACATGGAGGAGCTGCGCTCTCAACGGGCGTGTATGACAGAAGCACAGGCCCGAATATCGGAGTTGGAAGACTGGAAGACCGAGGCAAGCGAGCGGCTGCAGACCCTGACTGCACAAACACAGAGGATGCAGGAAAAAATAACCGACCTGGAGAGCAGGTCCAGACGGAGCAATATACACTTCTTCGGGATCCCGGAGGGCATTGAAGGCAACTCGATGACGAAATTCATGGATCAGTTCTTAAAAAAAGAGCTTGAGCTGCCCGGTGAAGCGGATCTGCAGATTCAACGAGCGCACAGAGCCTCGGCACAGAACCCGAAGCCAAACTCTCCACCCAGGTCAGTTGTGCTAAACTTTCTGAAATATGACATAAAGGAAAGAATCCTGACACAAGCGTGGAAAAAAAAGATACGAATCGGCGACAAACAGATATTCTTTGATCATGACTACCCGACAGAAATTGTGCAGCAGCGGAAGAAATATGCTGTGGCGACATGGAATAATAAGCGGCGAACTGAGGAGTTTTTTTTGTAACTTAAGACTTTTATTAATTTTTCATTATATATATTGCGTTCAGATCACAGTCTACATTTAAAAAAAAACAAAGGGGCTAGAGTAAAAAAGAAAAAGAAAAAAGAAAAAAAAGGGGGGGGGGGACAAATGTTGGAGCATCAAGTTTTTAGTTTCCATCTCTTAATTCTTCTGGTTTTTCCAGCGTCTTTGGTTATTCTTTCAATATCTGTCTCGTTGTTGCACTTTGTAGTGTGTCCATTTCCGCCATTTTTTTTCCCACAGTCCTTCTTGCATTCTTTGTCGATATGTTAGTTTTTCCATCATACGTATGTCCTCAATAATGTCAGTCCATTGCTCTTGGTCAGGAAGAACTTCTGATCGCCATTTTTTTGTGATTGTTTTTTTACATGCAATCAACAAGATTTTAACTAGATATCTGTCCTCAGCCTGTATAACATTGTCTCTTTTAAGATCACATAGGTACATCAGGTTACAGTTCATTGGTATATTATATCCTAATATCCTCTGTATTGTCACATGTATAGATTTCCAGAACGATGAGATTTTGCCGCATTTCCAAAACATATGTGAGTGGTCTGCATTTTGAGCCCCACATCCCCTCCAGCATAAAGATTGGGTATTTGTATATTTTCCTTGAATCTGTGGTGTAATGAAAAAGCGAATCAGGTTTTTCCATCCAAATTCCCTCCATGTTCTTGAATTTGTTGATGTGTGTTGTGTTTTCCATATTTCCTGCCAGCTTTCTTCTGTTATGTTTAAATTGAGCTCTTTCTCCCATTTCTCCTTTATATAGTTACTTGAATGATTGTTTGCCATAAGTTTCTGATATAGCTTTGAAATAATTCTTGTTTTATTTCCTGTATATGAGCTTAAAATGAATTGTATAATCTCGCTCACATCTGTTTGGAGGTTATGCCTAATCTTCTTCATATAATAGTCTCTCATCTGCAGATATCTGAAGAATTCTGATCTTTCTAGTTTAAATTTTCTCCTGATGTTTACAAAGCTCCCGAGATCTTTTTTTCCGATATTGCCCCATGCTGTGATTCCCTTGTTCACCAGATTTTTGTATCCCCTATCTTGTTTTGCCGGTTCAAACTGACTGTCAAATGCTACCCATTTCAATAGTTTTATGTCTTCCTTTATATTATACTTTTGTACTATTTTATACCACAGTTCTAAAGTAAATTTAGTGATTGGGTCTATTTGTTTGATTTGCTTATATGCATCTTTATCTCCTATTATGCTTTGTACTGGGAGTCCCTCAATTTCCTTTTCCATTTCTTTCCATTTTGCCTCATATCCCTCGTCGCACCAACATATGATATATCTTATTTGTGCCGAGTAGTAATATTCTTTTAGACTCGGTAGGCCCATGCCTCCTTTCTCTTTTGGTAATTGGAGAGTTTTATATTTCACTCTTGGTTTTTTACCTCCCCAAACAAATCTCGATATCATCCTGTCCCACTTTGAGAATTGGGCATCCGGAATCTCTGTTGGTAGAGCCTGGAAGAGGTAAAGTAATCTAGGTTGTATGCTGATTTTGACTGTCTCAATTTTTGAATTCAGATCCATATTTAAGATTGACCATCTATCAATATCTTTTTTTATTTCTTGTTCCAACCTATCATAGTTTGCTTTATAGATTTTGCTTAGATCTTTAGGTATGTTCACTCCAAGGTATTTTATTTCTTTTTGTTTCCAGTTTAGTTTGATCTTATCAGTTATCTGGTCTAGAGGTTTATAGTGGAATGTCAGTATTTGTGTTTTTGTTATGTTTATCTTGTATCCTGATAATTTTCCAAAATTTTCTATCAAGTTCATCATTTCCATTATTGATTCATCTGGTTGTTCAAGGTAAACTATAATATCGTCTGCAAATAGCCCAATCTTGTGTTCCGCCCCCTTTATTGTTACACCTTTTAATTTCTTATTTTGTCTTATCGCTTGAGCCAATGGCTCTATGAACAGAGCAAACAAGGTGGGCGATAAGCAGCATCCCTGCCTAGTTGATCTTTGTATATTTACTTTGTCTGTTAAGCTACCGTTTATCTTGATTCTTGCCACAGGTTCTTGATACAGCGTCCTTATGCATTGTACTGATTTTTCGTTAAATCCAAAGCGTTCCAGCACACTATATAGGAATTTCCAGTTAACCCTGTCAAATGCTTTTTCTGCGTCTAAACTCATTATTACTGCGCTTTTCTTTTCTTTATGTATTTGATTAATTATATGTATTGTTCTCCTGATATTGTCATGAGTTTGGCGTCCCTCTATGAAACCAGTTTGATCATCTTCTATCAATTCCGTCAAGAATGTCTTTATTCGTTTACATATAATGGTTGTATATATTTTATAATCCACATTTAATAAAGAGATTGGCCTATAGTTTCCGCATTGTTCTCTATCTTTCCCTGGCTTTAAAATGACTGAAATAATGGCTTCGTTCCATGATGGAGGTATTTTGTTGTTGTTCAACGTCCAATTAAATGACTTTAGGAGCTGTGGCTTGAGTTCTTCTATAAACAGTTTATAAAACTCAGATGGGTATCCATCACTACCTGGTGATTTACCTTTTTAAGTGACTTAATCACATCTCTAATCTCTTGTGTTGTTATTTCTGCTGTTAGCTTTTCATTTTGTTGATTTCCTATTGATGGCAAGTCCAATGTGCATAGAAATTTTTTAATATCTTTAGTATTTGTTTCTTCAGGTTGCGAGTATAGTTCTTGGTAGAAATTATGGAATATTTCTTCGATGTTTTCTGGGTTAACTGTGGTTTTATTTGTGGTGGGGTCTTTAATCTTGTATACATTATTCATTGTTTGTTGTTTTCTTAACCGTTTTGCCAGCAGTTTTGTGGCTTTTGGTCCCGTTTCATAATATTTTTGCTTTAGATATCTATTTTTCCTTTCAATTTCATCCATTTGTGTTTCTTTTATCTTTATTTTTTCTTCTTTAATTTCTTGATATATTTTTTGGGTCATTTGTGCTTTGATGTTTATGTTCTAATTCCCTCAGTCTCTCACATCTTTGTTCATATGCTTCCAGTTTAGTCTTATTTGCTTTTCCTGTTTCAACAATTAATTTACCTCTTAACACGGCTTTTAGTGCATCCCATAGTATTGTTGGGTCCACTTCTTCATTGTCATTCTCTTGGATATATTCATTTATGTTTACTTTTATTCTTTCTTTCATTTTATCATCATTTAACAGTCCTACATTAAGTTTCCATGCTGTTTGTCGTTTTCTATTGTTTAAATTTATTTCCATGTATATAGGATTATGATCTGATATTTCTGCCCCTCCAATCCAACAATTTCTCACCCTGTGTCTGTCACCTTCATTCATAAGGAAGTAATCTATTCTAGAGTGGACTTTATGGGCTGCTGAATAATGTGTATAGTCTTTTTCGAGTGGGTGCAGGTCCCTCCAAATGTCTACCATACCCATTTCTGCCAGTGAGGTTCTTATGAACTTTGTTACATGTTTTTTTTGTCTTCTTAACACTTGTTGTGTCAACTTCATGATCCATGACAGCATTTAAGTCTCCTCCACAAATTAGGACTCCTTCACTGTGTGTTGCTATGAGATCAAACAGATGTTGAAAAAAACCCTTGTCACTTTCTGGTGGGGCATAGATGTTCACTAATGTGATCTGCATTCCATCTATTCTACCCTTTATTATTACATACCTGCCTTCTTTATCCTGGATTTCCTGTTCACATTCAAATTGTATTTTATTTGAGATTAGTATCATAACCCCCCTTTTAGTTCCTCCCTTAAATGAACTGTAGTAGGAGTTCTTATAGCCAAATCTCTTTAGTTTTACATGTTCTGTCTTGCTCAAATGTGTCTCTTGCATAAATATAATTTCGGCTTTTTCCTTCTTGAATTTTCTTATTATTCTTTCCCTTTTAACAGGTGAGTTCAGACCATTCACGTTTAGTGTTATTATCTTAAGATTTTTACCCATAATCATGTTTTTCCATTTTTTTAACTTGTGCTCCTAGCCCCTTTAACAACAAAAATAACACATATTTATATAAAAACACATTAAAAAATCTCGACCTCCGTACTTTGGGCCTTTCTTCTGCCCACTGGTCCCTGTTGGTGGGTGGAGGGAATGTCCTCACCGAGTGTAGGGCCCTCCCTAGACCTGTATTTACTATCCAAGAAATAGTCATTAGTCTAGAAATGTCCAACAAATATCACTTAAACCTCTCCTAGCCGTCTGTTTCTCTTTTACCTTGTCTTCTTGGCCTTCATTTCTTCTGTGTCTTTCTTAATCTTTGTTATAATCTAGGCTTTCAGTTGAAAGCCTTGTAGTCTTTCCTGGGCCCGCTGCTCCACGTCTCCCCCCGTCTTTTGCCGATCACTCGCCTCCACTCCGGCTGTCGTGATGCGTTCAGGGCCGCCGCTGCTCCTACCGTTTCCTCCGGCACGTACACCTCAAGGCCCCGCTCCATCATGTCCTGCGCTGCCTCTCTGGCTGTGTTGTATGTCCTCATGCCGTTCTCCCAATGAATCCTCATCTTCGTTAGCGGCGTTTGGAATCTAATTTTTTTTTCTTTCAGCGTTTTTTTAATGTTGGCATATTTCTTCCGCTGCTGCACAATTTCTGCCGGGTAGTCATGATCAAAGAATATCTGCTTGTCGCCGATTCGTATCTTTTTTTTCCACGCTCGTGTCAGGATTCTTTCCTTTACATCATATTTCAGAAAGTTTACCACAACTGACCTGGGTGTAGAGCGTGGGTTCGGGTTCTGTGCCGAGGCTCTGTGCGCTCGTTGAATCTGCAGATCCGCTTCGCTGGGCAGTTCCAGCTCTTTTTTTAAGAACTGATCCATGAATTTCGTCATCGAGTTGCCTTCAATGCCCTCCGGGATCCCGAAGATGCGTATATTGCCCCGTCTGGACCTGCTCTCCAAGTCGGTTACTTTCTCCTGCATCCTCTGCATTTGTGCCGTCAGGGTCTGCAGCTGTTCGCCTGCCTCGCTATTCCAATCTTCCAGCTCTGATATTCGGGCCTGCGCTTCTGTCATACACGCCCGCTGGGAGCGCAGCTCCTCCATGTTTTCTGCTAGCTTGCGCTCCATTTCTCTTCGGAGGCCCATAATTTCCTCCTTAATCTCTTTTTTCAGCTCCTCCTTAAGAGCCGCTAAATCCTGTTGTAGCTGCCGTTTGAAGTCTCTCAACTCTTTTCCCAAACTGGCGATGCCAGTGTTCATGGTATCGAGTGTGTCCTCCATTTTCTCTGCTGCAGTCACCTCGTTTTTTTGGGCCCCGTGTTCAGCGGTTTCTCCTGCGTTGTTGAAGAGGAATTCTTTAATTTTACTCTGCTTTTGTCCTTGTGCCCGGCTCCTTCGTGTTTTCATCCCTTAGTTTATTGATCCGCTTATGTCGAGTTGGCCATTTACCGATGATTTTTAATCCGGCTAGGGAGAGCTCTCTGTTTAAGCGTTATGTCTCTCCGCCATCTTCCCGGAAGTCCCGCGAACTGAGGAGTTTAAAGTGCCTTTATTAAATCACATCGCCAACATGAGCTCACTCTGGTGCTGTGCAGAGCGGCCCAGAGTGAGCCCTGAAGGGCTCTCAGTAGCGTGAAGACAGGTGCAGTCAGTTGAGCAGTAGCAGAGAGAGGGTGAGTTACAGGATATGTGCGGTATTTATACCGGTTACAGACAATGCATGAAAGAGCACGGGCATTTGCATATGAGAGAGACATACATATCAAATAGGCAGATTGCCAGCCCCTGCTCCAGCTTGCAGGACAAAGAGGTGACAAGTCACATCTACATATTGATCTGTCTCTAGGTCACAGTGAGGACAGGACGTGTGAACACAAAGCATGAATGGCACATTAACATCACACTAGCGCTGCGGAAAATAACCAGGAGTAGCGAGCTGTCTGTCCTTAGTCTGTGGGGGTTGTCCCACAATGCCAACATTAAAAAAATGCTGAAAGAGAAAAAAATTAGATTCCAAACGCCGCTAACGAAGATGAGGATTCATTGGGAGAACGGCGTAAAAAGCTACAACACAGCCAGAGAGGCAGCGCAGGACATGATGGAGCGGGGCTTTGTGGTGAGCGTACCGGAGGAAGCGGCTGGAGCAGCGGCGGCACTGAACACATCACGACAGCCGGAGTGGAGACAAGTGAGCGGCAGAAGAAGGGGGAGAGACGTGGAGCAGCAGGCCCAGGAAAAACTGCAAGGCTTTCAGCTGAAAGCCTAGATCATAACAAAGATTAAGAAAGGCACAGAAGAAATGAAGGCCAAGAAGACAAGGTAAAAGAGAAACAAACGGCTAGGAGAGGTTTAAGTGATTTTTGTTGGACATTTCTAGACTAATGACTATTACTTGGATAGTAAATACAGGTCTAGGGAGGGCCCCTCACTCGGTGAGGACATTCCCTCCACCCTCCAACAGGGACCAGTGGGCAGAAGAAAGGCCCAAAGTACAGAGGTCGAGATTTGTTAATGTGTTTTTATATAAATATGTGTTATTTTTGTTGTTAAAGGGGCTAGGAGCACAAGTTAAAAAAACGGAAAAACATAAATATGGGTAAAAATCTTAAGATAATGACACTAAACGTGAATGGTCTGAACTCACCTGTTAAAAGGAAAAGAATAATAAGAAAATTCAAGAAGGAAAAAGCCGAAATTATATTTATGCAAGAGACACATTTGAGCAAGACAGAACATGTGAAACTAAAGAGATTTGGCTATAAGAACTCCTACTACAGTTCATTTAAGGGAGGAACTAAAAGGGGGGTTATGATACTAATTTCAAATAAAATACAATTTGAATGTGAACAAGAAATCCAGGATAAAGAAGGCAGGTATGTAATAATAAAGGGAAGAATAGATGGTATGCAGATCACATTCGTGAACATCTATGCCCCACCAGAAAGTGACAAGGTGTGGTCTATATTAATCATATATTCCATAACCTACATATGTTGAAGCATGTGGAAATGTTTAGTAATTACATATGTAAAGGACTTCACACCTCTGAAAGGACAAAGGCTCTCAACTGCCGAGTGAAGAACAAAGACGTTCCCAGACACGGCGGAGGAGACCGGAGGAGCCACCCTCACCCCCTAAGGCGAGGAGAGGAAATACCAAGACAATGGGGGGATTAAGATAATGAGGGATGTCAGCCTTTGTTATGCATGTCTTTTGTTGTGTGCAAGTATAAAGCCAGTGAGCTGGAGACATTCTGCCTCTTTTCCTTCTGCCACTCTGCACCAGATGAGACTTGTTAGGAGAACTGATTATTAAACTTTGTTTATAAATCAAATCGCCTCTTCATTTCCAAGCTCTTCTACACTGGTGACCCTGACGCGAGTATGGACCTGAGGCGTTCCCCCGCAATCGACTCATCCGTGGTGACCCAGGCAGACGCCAGCGACCACGCAGACGAGGGAACAGATGGACAACTGTTCCCCCCGGCAGAAGAGATTGAGAGGGCTCAACCGAGCACCAGCACCGCCGTGAGAGCCGAGGCAAGGCACTCTCACCCGGTGGGCACAGCAGTGATGGTATGCACGAATGCCGTCGCTGTCAAGCTGCCAGACTTCTGGCAAGAAGACCCCGCCTCTTGGTTTCAGCAGGCTGAAGCCCAGTTTACACTGGCGGGCATCACGGCTGACGATACCAAATTCTACCATATCGTCTCCAAACTCGACGCCGCCACTTCGAAGTGTGTGCGGAGCATGATCCGGCGTCCACCGGCCCGGGACAAATATGAGACGCTCAAAGCAACCATCGTGGCGAACTACGTCCCATCAGCGGAAGAGAGAGCCGAGAAGATCCTGGCGGTCTACGGCCACAGAGGGTGCAAACCGAAGGCCCTCATGGAGGATTTGCTACAGCTCAAAGAAGAGGACAATGACAACTTCCTCTTCCAGTTTATATTCCTCAGCACGCTGCCGCCACACATGAGAGGGGCACTCGCCAGCATGAAATGCAACAACCACCAAGACTTCCGCGCACTGGCCAACGAAGCTCATCGGCTCGTCAACGCCTGCAAGGAGCTGACACCCACAGCAGCATCCGCAGACCTCAAAGCTGACGCCTCGAGCCATGAGGAGCCACAACCCACTGAGCAGACCCAGCCCACGGTGACAGCGACACGGCCAAAACGTAACAGACAGAGCGACGTCTGTTATTATCACCACCGCTTCGCCGAGAAGGCCCGCAAATGCGTTCCCCCCTGCAAATTTGCGATTTCGGGAAACGCCAAAGCCGAGAGCCGTTAACGGCAGCGGTTCTCGGCAAGAAGAATAAGCTGTTGTACGTGACGGATGGGCACACAGGCAAGCAGTTCCTCATCGACACAGGAGCCCAGCTGAGTTTCGTCATGCCCTCCCACGCAGATCGAGCCACGGGCACCCGGGGCAACGGAGCCGTGGCAGCCAACGGCTCTAGCATCGACACGTTCGGCGAAAAGAGCCTGCACCTCCTCATCCACGGCCGCAGCTACAGATGGACATTTGTTGTAGCGGCGGTGAGTTTTAACTTATTAGGCGCAGATTTTTTGTGTGCACATGGGTTGTTAGTGGATCTAGCAAATAGGCGCCTGGTTAATGCACTGTCCTTTGCTTCTATTCCATGCTCAGCCCGAGTTTCTCCACCACCTGTGCAGGCCAACGTCACCACGGCAGGAGGTAAGTTTGAGCAACTCCTCACCCAATTTCCAGCACTCACAATTCTCAAATTCTCAGCCACTGTGGCTAAACACGGGGTTGAACACTTCATTCCCACAACGGGACCACCCGTTTTTGCCAAAGCTCACCGCTTAGACGCGGCCAAGCTCAACATAGCACGGGACGAGTTTACAACTCTTGAAAAATTGGGCATTGTTAGACACTCGAAGAGCCCCTGGGCCTCACCACTTCACATGGTTCCGAAATCCGACGGTTCTTGGAGACCGTGCGGAGATTACCGCAGATTAAACAACGCTACAGTGCATGACCGTTACCCAATTCCTCACATTCAAGATTTTTCACTACATCTGGCGGGTGCGCGCATTTTTTCAAAAATAGACTTAGTCCGCGGTTATCACCAAGTCCCAGTCCGAGCAGAAGACATTCCTAAAACAGCGGTAATAACCCCTTTCAGCCTTTCTGAATTTCTGCGAATGCCTTTCGGCCTCAAAGGCGCTGCTCAAACTTTTCAACAAATGATGGACGCGGTCCTACGCGACCTTCCTTTTGTCTTCGTCTACCTCGACGACATGCCGGTAGCCAGCTCGTCTGAGGAAGAACACGAGCAGCACCTCACTACGGTTTTTCAGAGGCTAGAAGAGCACGGGCTAATAATCAATCCAGCCAAATGCAAATTCGGCGTGTCACAAATTGATTTTTTAGGACATAAAGTCTCTCCGAAGGGGGCAGTTCCACTTCCAGACAAAGTTCACGCGATAGAAAGTTTCCCACAGCCACAAACGGTCAAATCGCTACAGGAATTTTTAGGGATGGTTAATTTTTACAACCGCTTCCTCCCCCACGCAGCTCAGCTCATGCAGCCCCTATATGACACGCTCAAAAAAAAGAAAGCTTCCAACGCGGTCGAATGGACCCCGGAGCGCGAACGCGCTTTCGCGGAAGTAAAAAGCGCCCTAGCTAACGCCACATTGTTAGTTCACCCAGATCCCTTGGCCCACATCGCGCTAACCACAGACGCTTCAGACCTAGCTATAGGGGCAGTTGTAGAACAACTTGTCAGCGGGGTCTGGCAACCTTTAGCATTCTTTAGCAAATCGCTAAACCAAACTGAGCGTAAATACAGCACTTTTGACAGAGAGCTGCTGGCGCTTCATTTATCCATCCGCCACTTCCAGTTCTGGTTAGAAGGGCGGAGTTTCACGGCTTTTGTAGACCATAAACCGCTCACCTTTGCTATGGCTAAAATTTCAGAACCATGGTCAGGCAGGCAACAAAGACAGCTAGCTGCGATTTCAGAGTTCACCACAGACATTCGACACGTAGCAGGCAAACTTAACGTAGTAGCAGACTGTCTCTCTCGCGCTGTGACACCACCAGAGCGCGGGGAGACAGATTATACGGCCTCAGCAGCAGAACTTTTCACTAACGCAGACACATACGCAGCACCTATCCATACAGGGATAGATTATGCAGCCATGGCGGAGGAACAAAGCGGTGACGCGGACGTGCGCGCACTCCTGTCTGGACCAACAGGGTTAAGGCTGGAGAAAAAGGGTTTACGCGACGGCGTACCCCCCCAATATGCGATGTTTCAACCGGCCGACCTCGCCCGTTAGTACCAGCTACATGGCGCCGCCGTATTTTTGACGCAATTCCCTCCCTCGCGCACCCAGGTGTGCGCGCCTTGGTTAAAATGGTCGCCGAAAAGTTTGTGTGGCCAGGCCTGCGCAAAAACGTAAAAGAATGGGCAAAAACTTGCATTTCTTGTCAACGCGCCAAAATACACAGACACACAAAAGCCCCTCTGGAGCCTTTTCCAATCCCTGCTAGAAGGTTCGACCACGTTCATGTCGACCTCGTGGGGCCACTACCTTCCTCCCAAGGTTTCATACACCTGTTAACAATGATAGACCGCACCACACGCTGGCCAGAGGCAGTCCCTCTAGCGGCAACCACAGCGGAGGAAGTCGCTCGCGTTTTTTTGACAAACTGGGTGGCACGTTTCGGCGTCCCATCGGACATCACGTCTGATAGGGGGCCTCAATTTGTCTCAGAGCTCTGGTCAGCCATGTCCAACAGCTTAGGGGCAACAATTCATCGCACCACCGCTTATCACCCTCAGGCTAATGGGTTATGCGAGCGTTTTCACAGGTCTTTAAAGGCTGCCCTCAGAGCCTCACTAACGGACACAAATTGGGTAAATAAACTTCCCTGGGTTTTATTGGGGTTGCGTGCTGCACCTAAAGAGGATCTAGACACCTCTCCCGCAGAATTAGTCTTTGCACAACCTCTCAGGCTTCCAGGTGAATTTTTACCAGAGAACCCTGAGCCAGGGCACCTTCCAGTCCCAAGGTTTTTAGGCAGCAACGGACCGGGCTCTCTCCCCGGTCCAGCTCATCACTCCTTCCCACGGGTTTTTGTCCCTCAAGCTTTAAAAAACGCTGAGTTTGTTTTTGTTAAGCATGAAGCTTTAAAACCAACTTTCCGCCCAGCATACGATGGGCCATTCAGAGTGCTGGAACATGGTGATAAACACTTTGTGCTTGATTTTGGGGATAGAAAAGAAACAGTCAGCATTGACAGACTTAAACCTGCCTTCTTGTTGAAAGACGAGCCTGCACAATTGGCGAGAGCACCTCGGCGGGGTAGACCCCCCAAGAGAAAAGACTCAGCCCCCCGGCAGGGAACAATTAACCTCTCTCCTTCCCACACTGCAGATTGCTCACAAGAAGGTCCCAGCAGGGCGCCTAAACCAACCTACAGCAGTTTTGGGAGAAGATTAAAACCCAGACAGCACAGGGACTGATACAAACCACTCCACAATTGTTCACTAATTGTGCTGCAACAGTTTAGGACTGACTTATGATTTTACTATGCTGTTATGATTACCACTGAACTCTCTTAGGAGCATGGCTGCTGGAAAGTTTCTTCCGTGGCAAGAGATGTAACACTTAGTATGTCATAGTAATTATCTTAGACTGTGAACCTTTCTATTGTCTTTTCTTAGTTGTTTGGGGGGCCTGTGGTCTATATTAATCATATATTCCATAACCTACATATGTTGAAGCATGTGGAAATGTTTAGTAATTACATATGTAAAGGACTTCACACCTCTGAAAGGACAAAGGCTCTCAACTGCCGAGTGAAGAACAAAGACGTTCCCAGACACGGTGGAGGAGACCGGAGGAGCCACCCTCACCCCCTAAGGCGAAGAGAGGAAATACCAAGACAATGGGGGGATTAAGATAATGAGGGATGTCAGCCTTTGTTATGCATGTCTTTTGTTGTGTGCAAGTATAAAGCCAGTGAGCCGGAGACATTCTGCCTCTTTTCCTTCTGCCACTCTGCACCAGATGAGACTTGTTAGGAGAGCTGATTATTAAACTTTGTTTATAAATCAAATCGCCTCTTCATTTCCAAGCTCTTCTACACAAGGGTTTTTTTCAACATCTGTTTGATCTCATAGCAACACACAGTGAAGGAGTCCTAATTTGTGGAGGAGACTTAAAGTAGAACTGAACTCACCTTTTTGCCAAAAAAGTAGAATAGCAGATTAATTCCTTATTACCTATTGTATTTTTCAACACATAAAAGAAATTTTTAGGCCGTGCGATGGCCAAGCTATAAGCCGATAAACTTTTGCCTCTGGCTGGCAGTGCCAAACAAACCGGAAGTAGTGCAGACGACGTCACGAGTGTGACCCTTATCAAAACAACAATGGTAGATGATAGCAGTTCCAGAAGTCAAGAACACCACAGTTTTCAGAGTGAAGAGGCATTCAGGATCGGTGACAAGACAGAGGAGGATGCAGGAGTGTCAAGTGAACAGGAAGAGAGCGAGGGAGGCATCGAACCGTACAGATTAGAGCCAGAATTTTCGGGGGATTCCAGCACCGACTCAGACCGCAGCAGTGATGGGGAGGAGAGTCGCTTATTGAATACAGAATGGTGAGTCTTTACTTTGGCATGTTTGGGGTGTCAGGGTAAGGAAAATTAACAATAAAAAAGAAAGGGAAAAAAAAAATCAGCATTTTTCCAACTTATTACAGTTATCCGTCACTTATCGCGTTTAATGCGGTCTTCCTTTGCTGGGTATAGGCGCTCGGCAGGGAGCAAAGCTGGGTAAAACGTCTCCGCCAATCAGCTTGCGAGATAAAACGTCTCGGCCAATCAGCTTGCGAGGTAAAATGTCTCGGCCAATCAGCTTGCGAGATTCCCGAGCGGGCTGGGGAGCCGGGGAGAGCGGGCTCTCTGTGTTGATACCTGATGTTCTAATGTAGTCTCCCTGCCTTCTCATTAGAACATCAGGTATCAACACGGAGAGCCCGCACAGCTCAAAATCTACCTCTCTGACCACCGCTCCACTCCTCTCCGCCCACCTCTTCACTGCTCGGGAATCTCGCAAGCTGATTGGCCGAGACGTTTTACCCAGCGAAGGAAGACCGCATTCATTGTTCTTTATCGCTCGTGTTGCTTAGTGGCACTTTTCGCTGTTCTCTTGTGCCTTTTTGTGCAAAATAGTGCTTGTGACGCCCTTGGGGGGGGGGGGTGACGCTACTTCGCGGTTTTTCACTTTTCGCGGTCGGTTCTGGTCCCCATTAAACGCGATAAGTGATGGATCACTGTATATCTAGAAACGCATCGCTTCCCGGTCGCTTTTCCTCCCCCTTTCTTTTCTTTCGTCGCCATGACAGCTTTCCTTGGCCACTGAACAGATCTTCCCAGGTGTTGGAAGTGTTTTGTAGTCGACTATCATGACAAAATGCACCAAAAACAACCAGTGTCGACATGCTCGCAATGGTAAACATGAGGACTGGGTCACACTCGTGACGTCACGCGGAACTCCGGCTGCGCTTCGGCGGATTTGTCTGATTTCTCAGGGCGGGAAATTCTAAATCGCGATTTTCTCCAAGATTCCGGGATTTGTGGAGGGGGTGCCAATGATAAATTATCTTTATAATTGTATGTACTATCACCCAGTGCCGTTCAATGCCGTTCAGTTCAGTTCTACTTTAAATGCTGTCATGGATCATGAAGTTGACACAACAAGTGTTAAGAAGACAAAAAAACATGTAACAAAGTTCATAAGAACCTCACTGGCAGAAATGGGTATGGTAGACGTATGGAGGGACCTGCACCCACTCGAAAAAGACTATACACATTATTCAGCAGTCCATAAAGTACACTCTAGAATAGATTACTTCCTTATGAATGAAAGTGACAGACACAGGGTGAGAAATTGTCGGATTGGAGGGGCAGAAATATCAGATCATAATCCTATATACATGGAAATATATTTAAACAATAGAAAACGACAAACAACATGGAAACTTAATGTAGGACTGTTAAATGATGAGAAAATGAAAGAAAGAATAAAAGTAAACATAAACGAGTATATCCAAGAGAATGACAATGAAGAAGTGGACCCAACAATACTATGGGATGCACTAAAAGCCGTGTTAAGAGGTAAATTAATTGTTGAAACAGGAAAAGCAAATAAGTCTAAACTGGAAACATATGAACAAAGATGTGAGAGACTGAGGGAATTAGAACGTAAACATCAAAGCACAAATGACCCAAAAATATACCAAGAAATTAAAGAAGAAAAAATAAAGATAAAAGAAACACAAATAGATGAAATTGAAAGGAAAAATAGATATCTAAAGCAAACATATTATGAAACGGGGCCAAAAGCCACAAAACTGCTGGCAAAACGGTTAAGAAAACAACAAACAGTGAATAATGTATATAAGATTAAAGACCCCATCACAAATAAAACCACAGTTAACCCAGAAAACATTGAAGAAATATTTCATAATTTCTATCAAGAACTATACTCGCAACCTGAAGAAACAAATAATAAGGATATTAAAAAATTTCTATGCACATTGGACTTGCCATCAATAGGAAATCAACAAAATGAAAAGCTAACAGCAGAAATAACACAAGAGATTAGAGATGTGATTAAGTCACTTAAAAACGGTAAATCACCAGGTAGTGATGGGTACCCATCTGAGTTTTATAAACTGTTTATAGAAGAACTCACGCCACAGCTCCTAAAGTCATTTAATTGGAGGTTGAACAACAACAAAATACCTCCATCATGGAACGAAGCCATTATTTCAGTTATTTTAAAGCCAGGCAAAGATAGAGAACAATGCGGAAACTATAGACCAATCTCTTTATTAAATGTGGATTATAAAATATATACAACAATTATCTGTAAACGAATAAAGACATTCTTGACGGAATTGATAGAAGATGATCAAACTGGTTTCATAGAGGGACGCCAAACACATGACAATATCAGGAGAGCAATACATATAATTAATCAAATACATAAAGAAAAGAAAAGCGCAGTAATAATGAGTTTAGACGCAGAAAAAGCATTTGACAGGGTTAACTGGAAATTCCTATATAGTGTGCTGGAACGCTTTGGATTTAACGAAAAATCAGTACAATACATAAGGACGCTGTATCAAGAACCTGTGGCAAGAATCAAGATAAACGGTAGCTTAACAGACAAAGTAAATATACAAAGATCAACTAGGCAGGGATGCTGCTTATCGCCCACCTTGTTTGCACTGTTCATAGAGCCACTGGCTCAAGCGATACGACAAAATAAGAAATTAAAAGGTGTAACAATAAAGGGAGCGGAACACAAGATTGGGCTATTTGCAGACGATATTATAGTTTACCTTGAACAACCAGATGAATCAATAATGGAAATGATGACCTTGATAGAAAATTTTGGAAAATTATCAGGATACAAGATAAACATAACAAAAACACAAATACTGACATTCCACTATAACCCTCTAAACCAGATAACTGATAAGATCAAACTAAACTGGAAACAAAAAGAAATAAAATACCTTGGAGTGAACATACCTAAAGATCTAAGCAAAATCTATAAAGCAAACTATGATAGGTTGGAACAAGAAATAAAAAAAGATATTGATAGATGGTCAATCTTAAATATGGATCTGAATTCAAAAATTGAGACAGTCAAAATCAGCATACAACCTAGATTACTTTACTTCTTCCAGGCTCTACCAACAGAGATTCCAGGTGCCCAGTTCTCAAAGTGGGACAGGATGATATCGAGATTTGTTTGGGGAGGTAAAAAGCCAAGAGTGAAATATAAAACTCTCCAGTTACCAAAAGAGAAAGGAGGCGTGGGCCTACCGAGTCTAAAGGAATATTACTACTCAGCACAAATAAGATATATCATATGTTGGTGCGACGAAGGATATGAGGCAAAATGGAAAGAAATGGAAAAGGAAATTGAGGGACTCCCAGCACAAAGCATAATAGGAGATAAAGATGCATATTGCGGCGGATGATAAAATAAGGCAGCGATGCTGAGGTTTTAAGGAAGTTTATTATATCATACCGCCGTCACAAGCTCCGCTCCTGGCGCCATGCATGCGCGCCGAGAGCGAGCTCACGGCTCTCAGAGAAGGAGAGGAGGACACAAAGTCTGTGCGCGTGGTGCGCCGTCCCCGTAACTCCCCAGTGCGTGCGCCGGGGTTCCGTGATGGGTGGGCCAGCTGGAGAGGAGAACCAGGGTCAGGGAGCTTAATCATCCCTGTTCAGTGTGTTGGAGCGGTGAAGGGAAGTAGACGCTCTGTCACTCGCTCGGTCATGGTGCGTTCAGGTCCACGTGTGCTCCGTCGGCCATGGGGATCGCCGTCGTGGAGAGGGGACGAGGTGCATGCGCTCTTGTGTGGAGGAGCTGTGAGCGCGGCCGGTCCAGCGTGGATGTGTCGATCTAGGCGTGCAGATCTCACCATGAAACGTTGCTCAGCTTTCCCGGTCATGGGTGTTCTCCGGGGAGTTTCGCCTGGAAACTCCGCGTTGAGGTCTCCCTGAAGCAGAAGGGAGGGCAGATCAGTCAGGCTGCCGCGTTCGCTGGTCGTCGGAGAATCACCGCCAGGCGTTGTGTTCGCTGGCAGCGTGTTCGTTTCAGCGTCGGGTCACCAGTGCGGCGGATGATAAAATAAGGCAGCGATGCTGAGGTTTTAAGGAAGTTTATTATATCATATCGCCGTCACAAGCTCCGCTCCCGGCGCCATGCATGCGCGCCGAGAGTGAGCTCACGGCTCTCAGAGAAGGAGAGGAGGACACAAAGTCTGTGTCCTGCAGCAGAGGTTGAAGTGAGAGAATGAGAGAATGAACATGAAATTCAGACAGCTTATATACTCAGCTACAACAATACATCAAAGCATTCACAGCAGTTGGTATGATCAAAGAGATAACAGAACAGGCATGAGACATTTGCATTTGAGAGACATATTGATCTCAGTCCTTAGGTCACAGTAAGGACAGGATGCATGAACACAATGCATGAAAGGCAACATTAACATCACAGAAGTGAGCCAGACGAAGCGGGTCTGCCTGTAGACATTAATACACATTTCACAGTTCTGTTATTTGCTCTAGCCGAGCGCTGTGTTTGACCAGTCTGTTTGTGGGGGTTTACACCAAACCGCCACACATATAAGCAAATCAAACAAATAGACCCAATCACTAAATTTACTTTGGAACTGTGGTATAAAATAGTACAAAAGTATAATATAAAGGAAGACATAAAACTATTGAAATGGGTAGCATTTGACAGTCAGTTTGAACCGGCAAAGCAAGATGGGGGATACAGAAATCTGGTGAACAAGGGAATCACAGCATGGGGCAATATCGGAAAAAAAGATCTCGGGAGCTTTGTAAACATCAGAAGAAAATTTAAACTAGAAAGATCGGAATTCTTCAGATATCTGCAGATGAGAGACTATTACATGAAGAAGATTAGGCATAACCTCCAAACAGATGTGAGCGAGATTATACAATTCATTTTAAGCTCATATGCAGGAAATAAAATAAGAATTATTTCAAAGCTATATCAGAAACTTATGGCAAACAAACAATCAAGTAACTATATAAAGGAGAAATGGGAGAAAGAGCTAAATTTAAACATAACAGAAGAAAGCTGGCAGGAAATATGGAAAACACAACACACATAAACAAATTCAAGGACATGGAGGGAATTTGGATGGAAAAACCTGATTCGCTTTTTCATTACACCACAGATTAAAGGAAAATATACAAATACCCAATCTTTATGCTGGAGGGGATGTGGGGCTCAAAATGCAGACCACTCACATATGTTTTGGAAATGCAGCAAAATCTCATCATTCTGGAAATCTATACATGTGACAATACAGAGGATATTAGGATATAATATACCAATGAACTGTAACTTGATGTATTTATGTGATCTTAAAAGAGACAATGTTATACAGGCTGAGGACAGATATCTAGTTAAAATCTTGTTGATTGCATGTAAAAAAACAATCACAAAAAAATGGCGATCAGAAGTTCTTCCTGACCAAGAGCAATGGACTGACATTGTTAAGGACATACGTATGATGGAAAAACTAACATATCGACAAAGAATGCAAGAAGGACTATATGAAAAAAAATGGCGGAAATGGACACACTACAAAGTGCAACAACGAGACAGAAATTGAAAGAATAACCAAAGACACTGGAAAAACCAGAAGAATTAAGAGATGGAAACTAAAAACTTGATGCTCCAACATTTGTCCCCCCCTTATTTTTTTTTCCTTTTTTTCTTTCTTACTCTAGCCCCTTTGTTTTAAAATGTACACTGTGATCTGGACTTCCGGGAAGATGGTGGAGAGACATAACGCTTAAACAGAGAGCTCTCCCTAGCCGGATTAAAAATCATCGGTAAATGGCCAACTCGACATAAGCGGATCAATAAACTAAGGGATGAAAACACGAAGGAGCCGGGCACAAGGACAAAAGCAGGGTAAAATTGAAGAATTCCTCTCCAACAACGCAGGAAAAACCGCTGAACGCGAAGCCCAAAAAAATGAGGTGTCTACAGCAGAGAAAATGGAGGATGCCAGACTCGAAAACATGAACACAGGCATCGCCAGTTTGGGTAAAGAATTAAGAGAATTCAAGCGGCAGCTACAGCAGGATTTAGCGGCTCTTAAGGAGGAGCTGAAAAAAAAAGATTAAGGAGGAAATTATGGGCCTCCGAAGAGAAATGGAGCGCAAGCTAACAGAAAACATGGAGGAGCTGCGCTCCCAGCGGGCGTGTATAACAGAAGCGCAGGCCCGAATATCGGAGCTGGAAGATTGGAAAAGCGAGGCAAACGAACAACTACAGACCCTGACGACGCAAACGCAGAGGATGCAGGAGAAAATAAACGACTTGGAGAGCAGATCCAGACGAAGCAATATGCGCATCTTTGGAATTCCGGAGGGCATTGAAGGCAACTCGATGACGAAATTCATGGATCAGTTCTTAAAAAAAGAGCTGGAACTACCCGAAGAAACGGATCTGCAGATTCAACGAGCGCACAGAACCCCGGCACAGAACCCGAAACCAAACGCTACACCCAGGTCAGTTGTGGGAAACTTTGTGAAATATGACATAAAGGAAAGAATCCTGACGCAAGCATGGAAAAAAAAGATACGAATTGGCGACAAACAGGTGTTCTTCGACCATGACTACCCGACAGAAATTGTGCAGCAGCAGAAGAAATATGCCAACATTAAAAAAACGCTGAAAGAGAAAAAAATTAGATTCCAAACGCCGCTAACGAAAATGAGGATTCATTGGGAGGACGGCATAAGAACCTACAACACGGCCAGAGAGGCAGCGCGGGATATGATGGAGCGGGGCCTTGAGGTGAGCGTGCCGGAGGAAACGGCTGGAGCAGCGGCGGCCCTGAACGCATCACGACAGCCGGAGTGGAGACGAGTGAACGGCGGAAGAAGGGGGAGAGACGTGGCGCAGCGGGCCCAGGACAAGCTACAAGGCTTTCAACTGAAAGCCTAGATCATAACAAAGATTAAGAAAGGCACAGAAGAAATGAAGGCCAAGAAGACAAGGTAAAAGAGAAACAGACGGCTAGGAGAGGTTTAAGTGATATTTGTTGGACATTTCTAGACTAATGACTATTACTTGCATAGTAAATATAGGTCTAGGGAGGGCCCTTCACTCTGTGAAGACAATCCCCCCACCCACCAACAGGGACCAGTGGGCAGAAGAAAGGCCCAAAGTACGGAGGTCGAGATTTTTTAATGTGTTTTTATATAAATATGTGTTATTTTTGTTGTTAAAGGGGCTAGGAGCACAAGTTAAAAAAATGGAAAAACATGAATATGGGTAAAAATCTTTAGATAATGACACTAAACGTGAATGGTCTGAACTCACCTGTTAAAAGGGAAAGAATAATAAGAAAATTCAAAAAGGAAAAAGCTGAAATTATATTTATGCAAGAGACACATTTGAGCAAGACAGAACATGTGAAACTAAAGAGATTTGGCTATAAGAACTCCTACTACAGTTCATTTAAGGGAGGAGCTAAAAGGGGGGTTATGATACTAATTTCAAACAAAATACAATTTGAAAGTGAACAGGAAATCCAGGATAAAGAAGGCAGGTATGTAATAATAAAGGGAAGAATAGATGGTATGCAGATTACATTAGTGAACATCTATGCCCCACCAGAAAGTGACAAGGGTTTTTTTCAACATCTGTTTGATCTCATAGCAACACACAGTGAAGGAGTCCTAATTTGTGGTGGAGACTTAAATGCTGTCATGGATCATGAAGTTGATACAACAAGTGTTAAGAAGACAAAAAAACATGTAACAAAGTTCATAAGAACCTCACTGGCAGAAATGGGTATGGTAGACATATGGAGGGACCTACACCCACTCGAAAAAGACTATACACATTATTCAGCAGTCCATAAAGTACACTCTAGAATAGATTACTTCCTTATGAATGAAGGTGACAGATACAGGGTGAGAAATTGTTGGATTGGAGGGGCAGAAATATCAGATCATAATCCTATATACATGGAAATATATTTAAACAACAGAAAACGACAAACAACATGGAAACTTAACGTAGGACTGTTAAATGATGAGAAAATGAAAGAAAGAATAAAAATAAACATAAACGAATATATCCAAGAGAATGACAATGAAGAAGTGGACCCAACAATACTATGGGACGCACTAAAAGCCGTGTTAAGAGGAAAATTAATTGTTGAAACAGGAAAAGCAAATAAGACTAAACTGGAAGCGTATGAACAAAGATGTGAGAGACTGAGGGAATTAGAACGTAAACATCAAAGCACAAGTGATCCAAAAATATATCAAGAAATTAAAGAAGAAAAAACAAAGATAAAAGAAACACAAATGGATGAAATTGAAAGGAAAAATAGATATCTAAAGCAAAAATATTATGAAACGGGACCAAAAGCCACAAAACTGCTGGCAAAACGGTTAAGAAAACAACAAACAATGAATAATGTATACAAGATAAAAGACCCCACCACAAATAAAATCACAGTTAACCCAGAAAACATCGAAGAAATATTCCATAATTTCTACCAAGAACTATACTCGCAACCTGAAGAAACAAATACTAAAGATATTAAAAAATTTCTAGGCACATTGGACTTGCCATCAATAGGAAATCAACAAAATGAAAAGCTAACAGCAGAAATAACAACACAAGAGATCAGAGATGTGATTAAGTCACTTAAAAACGGTAAATCACCAGGTAGTGATGGATACCCATCTGAGTTTTATAAACTGTTTATAGAAGAACTCACACCACAGCTCCTAAAGTCATTTAATTGGACGTTGAACAACAACAAAATACCTCCATCATGGAACGAAGCTATCATTTCAGTTATTTTAAAGCCAGGGAAAGATAAAGAACAATGCGGAAACTATAGACCAATCTCTTTATTAAATGTGGATTATAAAATATATACAACAATTATATGTAAACGAATAAAGACATTCTTGACGGAATTGATAGAAGATGATCAAACTGGTTTCATAGAGGGACGCCAAACACATGACAATATCAGGAGAACAATACATATAATTAACCAAATACATAAAGAAAAGAAAAACACAGTAATAATGAGTTTAGACGCAGAAAAAGCATTTGACAGGGTTAACTGGAAATTCCTATATAGTGTACTGGAGCGCTTTGGATTTAACGAAAAATCAGTACAATGCATAAGGACGCTATATCTAGAACCTGTGGCAAGAATCAAGATAAACGGTAGCTTAACAGACAAAGTAAATATACAAAGATCAACTAGGCAGGGATGCTGCTTATCGCCCACCTTGTTTGCTCAGTTCATAGAACCATTGGCTCAAGCGATACGACAAAATAAGAAATTAAAAGGTGTAACAATAAAGGGGGCGGAACACAAGATTTTGCTATTTGCGGACAATATTATAGTTTACCTTGAACAACCAGATGAATCAATAATGGAAATGATGAACTTGATAGAAAATTTTGGAAAATTATCAGGATACAAGATAAACATAACAAAAACACAAATACTGACATTCCACTATAACCCTCTAAACCAGATAACTGATAAGATCAAACTAAACTGGAAACAAAAAGAAATAAAATACCTTGGAGTGAACATACCTAAAGACCTAAGCAAAATATATAAAGCAAACTATGATAGGTTGGAACAAGAAATAAAAAAAGATATTGATAGATGGTCAATCTTAAATATGGATCTGAATTCAAAAATTGAGACAGTCAAAATCAGCATACAACCTAGATTACTTTACCTCTTCCAGGCTATACCAACAGAGATTCCAGATGCCCAATTCTCAAAGTGGGACAGGATGATATCGAGATTTGTTTGGGGAGGTAAAAAACCAAGAGTGAAATATAAAACTCTCCAATTACCAAAAGAGAAAGGAGGCATGGGCCTACTGAGTCTAAAGGAATATTACTACTCAGCACAAATAAGATATATCATATGTTGGTGCGACGAGGGATATGAGGCAGAATGGAAAGAAATGGAAAAGGAAATTGAGGGACTCCCAGTACAAAGCATAATAGGAGATAAAGATGCATATAAGCAAATCAAACAAATAGACCCAATCACTAAATTTACTTTAGAACTGTGGCATAAAATAGTACAAAAATATAATATAAAGGAAGACATAAAACTATTGAAATGGGTAGCATTTGACAGTCAGTTTGAACCGGCAAAACAAGATAGGGGATACAAAAATCTGGTGAACAAGGGAATCACAGCATGGGGCAATATCGGAAAAAAAGATCTCGGGAGCTTTGTAAACATCAGGAGAAAATTTAAACTAGAAAGATCGGAATTTTTCAGATATCTGCAGATGAGAGATTATTATATGAAGAAGATTAGGCATAACCTCCAAACAGATGTGAGCGAGATTATACAACTCATTTTAAGCTCATATACAGGAAATAAAATAAGAATTATTTCAAAGCTATATCAGAAACTTATGACAAACAATCATACAAGTAACTATATAAAGGAGAAATGGGAGAAAGAGCTCAATTTAAACATAACAGAAGAAAGCTGGCAGGAAATATGGAAAACACAACACACAACAACAAATTCAAGGACATGGAGGGAATTTGGATGGAAAAACCTGATTCGCTTTTTCATTACACCACAGATTAAAGGAAAATATACAAATACCCAATCTTTATGCTGGAGGGGATGTGGGGCTCAAAATGCAGACCACTCACATATGTTTTGGAAATGCTGCAAAATATCACCATTCTGGAAATCTATACATGTGACAATACAGAGGATATTAGGATATAATATACCAATGAACTGTAACCTGATGTACTTATGTGATCTTAAAAGAGACAATGTTATACAGGCTGAGGACAGATATCTAGTTAAAATCTTGTTGATTGCATGTAAAAAAAACTATCACAAAAAAATGGCGATCAGAAGTTCTTCCTGACCAAGAACAATGGACTGACATTGTTGAGGACATACGTATGATGGAAAAACTAACATATCGACAAAGAATGCAAGAAGGACTATGGGAAAAAAAATGGCGGAAATGGACACACTACAAAGTGCAACAACGAGGCAGAAATTGAAAGAATAACCAAAGACACTGAAAAAACCAGAAGAATTAAGAGATGGAAACTAAAAACTTGATGCTCCAACATTTGTCCCCCCCCCCTTTTTTTTCTTTTTCTTTTTTTTTCTTTTTCCCTACCCTAACCCCTTTGTTTTTTAAATGTAGAATGTGATCTGAATGCATTATATATGATGAAAAATGAATAAAAATCTAAGTTACAAAAAAAAAAATGTACACTGTGATCTGAATGCAATATATATGATGAAAAATGAATAAAAATCTAAGTTACAAAAAAAAAACTAACTGGGAGATGGAATCTATGAAATATCTGGGGGTCAATATCCCGAAACAACTCAACAAAATTATAACACTAAACTATGATCCACTGGTGGCAAAAATAACATCTGATCTAGCAAGATGGAATATGATACCATTCTTGGGTACTGCACAAAGAATTGAAGCAGTCAAAATGAATATACTTCCACGTCTTCTATACCTTTTCCAAACAATACCGGTAGAACCTCCCAAAAAAACATGGCAGGAACTGGACAGAAGGATCTCAAGATTCATATGGCAGGGCAAGAGACCTAGAATCAGATATAGAACCCTACAGCCAAACAAAGACAAAGGTGGGCTCGCGCTGCCAAATATCAGGGACTATTTTAAAGCCGCACAAATTAAAACTTTAGTAGAGATATGTAACCCAGTCTACACTGCACAATGGAAGGAGATGGAATGCCAAATAACAAGTGACATCCCCCTACAGGCGATAATAGGGAACAATGCCTTACCTAAACTTTTGAATAACACTAACCCGTGGATAGGGACCCCGCTAAAAATTTGGTTTAAGATAGTCAGAGAGAATCAAACTAAAGAGCCCTATCGATTTCTGCAATGGATTGCCTATGATCAAGACTTTACTCCTAATAAAACAGACACTAGATTTAAAAAGTGGAAAGAGAACGGACTGATAAAATATTACGATTTTTTTAAAGGGCAAATATTAAGAAGTTTTGAAGACTTGAAAAAACAAGGTCTAATAAATCAAGACCTTTACAGGTTCTTTCAGCTTAGACACCACATAAACAAAATACTTAAAAAGGAGGATTTGGGGTATGCGGAAGATGGCGGAGAGACATAACACTTAAACAAAGAGCTCTCCCTAGCCGGATTAAAAATCATCAGTAAATGGCCAACTCGACATAAACGGATCAATAAACTAAGGGATGAAAACACGAAGGAACCGGGCACAAGGACAAAAACAGGGTAAAATTGAAGAATTCCTCTCCAACAACGCAGGAAAAACCGCTGTACGCAAATCCCCAAAAAACGAGATGTCTACAGCAGAGATAATGGAGGACACCAGACTCGACAACATGAACACTGGCATCGCCAGTTTGGGTAAAGAGTTAAGAGAATTCAAGCGACAGCTACAACAGGATTTAGCGGCTCTTAAGGAGGAACTGAAAAAAGAAATTAAGGAGGAAATCATGGACCTCCGAAGAGAAATGGAGCGTAAATTAACGGAAAACATGGAGGAGCTGCGCTCCCAGCGGGCATGTATGACAGAAGCGCAGACCCGAATTTCGGAACTAGAAGATTGGAAAAGCGAGGCAAATGAACAACTACAGACCCTGACGACGCAAACGCAGAGGATGCAGGAGAAAATAAACGACTTGGAGAGCAGATCCAGACGAAGCAATATGCGCATCTTTGGAATTCCGGAGGGCATTGAAGGCAACTCGATGACAAAATTCATGGATCAGTTCTTAAAAAAAGAACTGGAAATACCTGGAGAAACGGATCCACAGATTCAACGGGCGCACAGAACACCGGCACAGAACCCGAAAACAAACGCTACACCCAGGTCAGTTGTGGTAAACTTTGTGAAATATGACATAAAGGAAAGAATCCTGACGCAAGCATGGAAAAAAAAGATACGAATCGGCGACAAACAGGTATTTTTTGACCATGACTACCCGACAGAAATCGTGCAGCAGCGGAAGAAATATACCAACATTAAAAAAACGCTGAAAGAGAAAAAAATTAGATTCCAAACGCCGCTAACGAAAATGAGGATTCATTGGGAGGAAGGCACAAGAACCTACAACACGGCCGAAGAGGCAGCGCGGGATATGATGGAGCAGGGCCTTGAGGTGAGCGTGCCGAAGGAGACGGCTGGAGCAGCGGCGGCCCTGAACGCACCACGACAGACGGAGTGGAGACGAGCGTACGGCGGAAGAAGGGGGAGAGACGTAGAGCAGCGGGCCCAGGACAAGCTACAAGGCTTTCAACTGAAAGCCTAGATCATAACAAAGATTAAGAAAGGCACAGAAGAAATGAAGGCCAAGAAGACAAGGTAAAAGAGAAACAGACGGCTAGGAGAGGTTTAAGTGATATTTGTTGGACATTTCTAGACTTATGACTATTACTTTGATAGTAATTAGAAGTCTAGGGAGGGCCCTTTACTCTGTGAAGACAAACCCCCCACCCACCAACAGGGACCAGTGGGCAGAAGAAAGGCCCAAAGTACGGAGGTCGAGATTTTTTAATGTGTTTTTATATAAATATGTGTTATTTTTGTTGTTAAAGGGGCTAGGAGCACAAGTTAAAAAAATGGAAAAACATGAATATGGGTAAAAATCTTAAGATAATGACACTAAACGTGAATGGTCTGAACTCACCTGTTAAAAGGGAAAGAATAATAAGAAAATTCAAGAAGGAAAAAGCTGAAATTATATTTATGCAAGAGACACATTTGAGCAAGACAGAACATGTGAAACTAAAGAGATTTGGCTATAAGAACTCCTACTACAGTTCATTTAAGGGAGGAGCTAAAAGGGGGGTTATGATACTAATCTCAAACAAAATACAATTTGAAAGTGAACAGGAAATCCAGGATAAAGAAGGCAGGTATGTAATAATAAAGGGAAGAATAGATGGTATGCAGATTACATTAGTGAACATCTATGCCCCACCAGAAAGTGACAAGGGTTTTTTTCAACATCTGTTTGATCTCATAGCAACACACAGTGAAGGAGTCCTAATTTGTGGAGGAGACTTAAATGCTGTCATGGATCATGAAGTTGACACAACAAGTGTTAAGAAGACAAAAAAACATGTAACAAAGTTCATAAGAACCTCACTGGCAGAAATGGGTATGGTAGACATATGGAGGGACCTACACCCACTCGAAAAAGACTATACACATTATTCAGCAGTCCATAAAGTACACTCTAGAATAGATTACTTCCTTATGAATGAAGGTGACAGACACAGGGTGAGAAATTGTTGGATTGGAGGGGCAGAAATATCAGATCATAATCCTATATACATGGAAATATATTTAAACAATAGAAAACGACAAACAACATGGAAACTTAACGTAGGACTGTTAAATGATGAGAAAATGAAAGAAAGAATAAAAATAAACATAAACGAATATATCCAAGAGAATGACAATGAAGAAGTGGACCCAACAATACTATGGGACGCACTAAAAGCCGTGTTAAGGGGTAAATTAATTGTTGAAACAGGAAAAGCAAATAAGACTAAACTGGAAGCGTATGAACAAAGATGTGAGAGACTGAGGGAATTAGAACATAAACATCAAAGCACAAATGATCCAAAAATATATCAAGAAATTAAAGAAGAAAAAACAAAGATAAAAGAAACACAAATGGATGAAATTGAAAGGAAAAATAGATATCTAAAGCAAAAATATTATGAAACTGGACCAAAAGCCACAAAACTGCTGGCAAAACGGTTAAGAAAACAACAAACAATGAATAATGTATACAAGATTAAAGACCCCACCACAAATAAAACCACAGTTAACCCAGAAAACATCGAAGAAATTTTCCATAATTTCTACCAAGAACTATACTCGCAACCTGAAGAAACAAATACTAAAGATATCAAAAAATTTCTAGACACATTGGACTTGCCATCAATAGGAAATCAACTAAATGAAAAACTAACAGCAGAAATAACAACACAAGAGATCAGAGATGTGATTAAGTCACTTAAAAACGGTAAATCACCAGGTAGTGATGGATACCCCTCTGAGTTTTATAAACTGTTTATAGAAGAACTCACTCCACAACTCCTAAAGTCATTTAATTGGACGCTGAACAACAACAAAATACCTCCAACATGGAACGAAGCAATCATTTCAGTTATTTTAAAACCAGGGAAAGATAAAGAACAATGCGGAAACTATAGACCAATCTCTTTATTAAATGTAGATTATAAAATATACACAACAATTATATGTAAACGAATAAAGACATTCTTGACGGAATTGATAGAAGATGATCAAACTGGATTCATAGAGGGACGCCAAACACATGACAATATCAGGAGAACAATACATATAATTAACCAAATACATAAAGAAAAGAAAAGCGCAGTAATAATGAGTTTAGACGCAGAAAAAGCATTTGACAGGGTTAACTGGAAATTCCTATATAGTGTACTGGAGCGTTTTGGATTTAACGAAAAATCAGTACAATGCATAAGGACGCTATATCAAGAACCTGTGGCAAGAATCAAGATAAACGGTAGCTTAACAGACAAAGTAAATATACAAAGATCAACTAGGCAGGGATGCTGCTTATCGCCCACCTTGTTTGCTCTGTTCATAGAACCATTGGCTCAAGCGATACGACAAAATAAGAAATTAAAAGGTGTAACAATAAAGGGGGCGGAACACAAGATTGGGCTATTTGCAGACGATATTATAGTTTACCTGGAACAACCAGATAAATCAATAATGGAAATGATGAACTTGATAGAAAATTTTGGAAAATTATCAGGATACAAGATAAACATAACAAAAACACAAATACTGACATTCCACTATAACCCTCTAAACCAGATAACTGATAAGATCAAACTAAACTGGAACCAAAAAGAAATAAAATACCTTGGAGTGAACATACCTAAAGACCTAAGCAAAATATATAAAGCAAACTATGATAGGTTGGAACAAGAAATAAAAAAAGATATTGATAGATGGTCAATCTTAAATATGGATCTGAATTCAAAAATTGAGACAGTCAAAATCAGCATACAACCTAGATTACTTTACCTCTTCCAGGCTATACCAACAGAGATTCCAGATGCCCAATTCTCAAAGTGGGACAGGATGATATCGAGATTTGTTTGGGGAGGTAAAAAACCAAGAGTGAAATATAAAACCCTCCAATTACCAAAAGAGAAAGGAGGCATGGGCCTACCGAGTCTAAAGGAATATTACTACTCAGCACAAATAAGATATATCATATGTTGGTGCGACGAGGGATATGAGGCAAAATGGAAAGAAATGGAAAAGGAAATTGAGGGACTCCCAGTACAAAGCATAATAGGAGATAAAGATGCATATAAGCAAATCAAACAAATAGACCCAATCACTAAATTTACTTTAGAACTGTGGTATAAAATAGTACAAAAATATAATATAAGGGAAGACATAAAACTATTGAAATGGGTAGCATTTGACAGTCAGTTTGAACCGGCAAAACAAGATAGGGGATACAAAAATCTGGTGAACAAGGGAATCACAGCATGGGGCAATATCGGAAAAAAAGATCTCGGGAGCTTTGTAAATATCAGGAGAAAATTTAAATTAGAAAGATCGGAATTTTTCAGATATCTGCAGATGAGAGATTACTATATGAAGAAGATTAGGCATAACCTCCAAACAGATGTGAGCGAGATTATACAACTTATTTTAAGCTCATATGCAGGAAATAAAATAAGAATTATTTCAAAACTATATCAGAAACTTATGGCAAACAATCATTCAAGTAACTATATAAAGGAGAAATGGGAGAAAGAGCTCAATTTAAACATAACAGAAGAAAGCTGGCAGGAAATATGGAAAACACAACACACATCAACAAATTCAAGGACATGGAGGGAATTTGGATGGAAAAACCTGATTCGCTTTTTCATTACACCACAGATTCAAGGAAAATATACAAATACCCAATCTTTATGCTGGAGGGGATGTGGGGCTCAAAATGCAGACCACTCACATATGTTTTGGAAATGCTACAAAATATCATCATTTTGGAAATCTATACATGTGACAATACAGAGGATATTAGGATATAATATACCAATGAACTGTAACCTGATGTACTTATGTGATTTTAAAAAAGACAATGTTATACAGGCTGAGGACAGATATCTAGTTAAAATCTTGTTGATTGCATGTAAAAAAACTATCACAAAAAAATGGCGATCAGAAGTTCTTCCTGACCAAGAACAATGGACTGACATTGTTGAGGACATACGTATGATGGAAAAACTAACATATCGACGAAGAATGCAAGAAGGACTATGGGAGAAAAAATGGCGGAAATGGACACACTACAAAGTGCAACAATGAGGCAGAAATTGAAAGAATAACCAAAGACACTGAAAAAACCAGAAGAATTAAGAGATGGAAACTAAAAACTTGATGCTCCAACATTTGTCCCCCCCCCTTTTTATTTATTTTTTTTAATTTATTTTTTTATTATTTTTTTTTCTTTTTCCCTACCCTAACCCCTTTGTTTTTTAAATGTAGAATGTGATCTGAATGCATTATATATGATGAAAAATGAATAAAAATCTAAGTTACAAAAAAAAAAAAAGGAGGATTTGGAAAGGGCCCAGTCAGGTGTTCTGAAGGTCTTCTTAATGGCATATAAAGGGATCCCAGGGATCAGATACATCTCTAAAATATACCAAGGTCTTCAAGACTTAAAAGGAGACAACACATCATATATAAAAGAGAGATGGGAAAAAGAGGGGAATTTCACTTTACAACTGGAAGTATGAGAAAAGCTAAATAAACAGCAATGGAAAAGTACCTCTTCCCTGCAGTGGAGAGAATTTGGTTGGAAAAATTTGGTAAGATTTTTCAGAACACCTGCACAAAACAAATTTACTCATAAGGGGTTTAATTGTTGGCGCTTGTGTGGTGATGAGACATGCAAATCATTTTCATGTGTTTTGGTCATGCCCAGTTATCCATCATTATTGGACCAATGTACAGACAATATTGGGGAAAATATTCAAAATAACAGTTCCCTTTTCTTTTGTAACTTTGTATTTGGGTTTACTACCGGATTCACTGGAAAGACGAGGAGAAAAATACTTATTCACTGTTTTAATATTGGCAAGTAAAAAAGCTCTAACTAAAAAATGGATGTTGAAGGATTGTCCTACACCTGAAGATTGGATTAACGTGATCCAAGACATTTACTCGATGGAAAAGTTGACATTCGCATTGAGACAGAACATGGATGGGTTCTTGAACTTTTGGCAACCCTGGATCGCATATATGTCTTCCATTAGATCTAATCTTTGACAAATACCATTTCAATAATGGCACCGCTCTTTGTTCCAATGCTACTCAGTTGCTCTTTTACTTTTAATTACTTAATTTTCTGTTTGTTTTTTGCTGTTCTGCTTGTTTGTTCAGATGCTCTTTTATTTTTATTTATTTATTTTTTTGTTTGTTTGTTTGTTTTTTGCTCTTTTGCTCTTTTGTTTGTTTGTTTGTTTGTTTTTTCCTGTTCTCTTTAATTTCACTTTTTCTTTCACTTAAAAAAAGGGGTGTTGTAATAATTATTCTTCCAATGTTGTCAAATAACAAAAAATAAGGGAACATGTGATGAAAATGTAAACAACGCAATGCTGTAATGACATGTATACCCTTTACAAAAACTTTAAAAAAAAAAAATGTCTCTTGGATTTGGAGGAGAAACAAGTGAAGAGTGAGATGCAGGATCTGAGAGATATTTGTTCTGAGAACCAAATTTCTCTGCTTCTTGTGGCTACACACAAGAATACCGATGTTTTTAAAGTGTTTAGCGACATGATGGCGGCACGGGGGGTTTATACAGACAGCGGATCATTTTTATTAGTTTGTGGCGCATAAACACCCTACTGAAGGGAACGGTGTTATGCTGAGAATTGCTTGCTTGCCGAGAATTGCATCCCATCGTCGAATAAACATAATTTAAAGATAATTTACAAGAGGTAATAACAATTTTTACTTCTAAAAATGTATAATGGGTACTTCTAAAAATGCACAAATGGTTACAAGCCTAGCTTGTAGTGTTATATTTTATAGTCTTGGTGCATGGGATGCAATTATCGGCATAACACTGGTCCTGGCCATTCGATGAGCTGGATTTCTCTTCATCGCCGAGATTTTTTCTTCCTGGTCAGTGGTGACTTCGGCTACAGCGCTACAAACGAGCAGCTGTAGTAACTGCGTGACGTTGTCCAAGCAGTTTGGTCCGCTTGAGTGAAGTGCTGTGTGAATGCAAACCGAACCAAACGAATGTGTGGAATATCTCGCCATCCCGTGCCAAGTCGAACCGAGACTCTTGGACTATTCTGGTGTGAATGCAGCCTTAATTCCCTTCCACATCATGTGGGACACCATGTGGTGTATAGGGGTGGCACCTATCTCCATTTCGCTGACCCTAGGCCACACAGCTACTGCAAGTAGTGAAAGCTACAGTGGGGGGTCAGTCCTCTGGTAGCTCTGTGTGTAACTTTCCTTTCCTTGTTCTATTATGCTGAGCACCAAGCTAGAAGGCGGAAAGTACTATTTTGAAATGGTCTTTGGTATGGCCCGGTCAGGATTTGAACCCCGGCCTCCTGGGTGTGGGGCAGATGCTTTACCAACTAGGCCACCACTCCGGGCGACACTGGTGTGTGAATGTGAATAAATGTTTGGTGGTGGTCGGAGAGGCCGTTGACACAGATTGGCAGTCACATTTCCATAATTTAGCCCCTGGGCAGCTGTGATTACAGAGGTAGCTTACCACTATCAGTGTCTGTGGTGTGAATGATAAATGGGCTTACTGTAAAGTGCTTTGGGTATCATGAAAGGCACTATGTAAATGCAATCTATTACTATCGATCCATCCATCTTCTTCCGCTTAATCCTTTTCGGGTCTCGGGGGGCTGGAGCCTATCCCAGCATCTTTTGGGCGAGAGGCAGGGTACACTCTGGACAGATCACCAGTCCATCGCAGGGCCAACACAGAGAGACAGACAACCATTTACTCTCACATTCATACCTAAGGACAATTTAGAATCCCCAGTTTGATGCCAATTAACCTAACTTGCATGTTTTTAGCATGTGGGAGGAAACTGGAAAAATCCCGGAGTAAACCCACACAGACACGGGGAGAACATGCAAACTCCACACAGATCACTGTTGGTCGGGGGCTGGGATCGAACCCAGGATCCCCCATCCAAGGGTGAGTTGCTGTGCTGCCGCAGTGCTAACCACTCCTCCACCGCACTGCCCCTATTATGTACGTAGTTGCCCAACTGGCGATCTGTCCAGGGTGTACCCTGCCTCTCGCCCAAAGATGGTGGGATAGAATCCAGCCCCCAGTGACCCGAAAAGGATTAAGCGGAAGAAGATGGATGGATGGACAATGACATGTTTTGTATTTTAACAAATTTTGCACTGTATAGTGTGTACTGTGTGCTGGTACATCTCAGTAAATTACAAATGTCATGATTTTTTATTTATTTTAAAAACTATTACCAATATCATAAAATTTATCTTGAATGAATGAATGAATCTTTATTTTGGATAGATTAAAAGTAAAGATTAAAAGAAAGGAACAGAATAATATAAGGGGGGGGGAATCTAACAAGGTCAAATTAAACAATACCTCCTCTGATTATGCAGTTCAACATAAGTTATCCAAAATGGGTGATGGCTGAAGCCACAGCTTATATTGTCCATCCATATTCCATCCAAGAATTCAAAAGAAAAACAAAACAAGAGCGATTACAATTCAGAACAAAGCTAAGACAAAACGTGACAAAAAAAACAAACAAAAAAAAACTAAGCAACAACACAACACAGACTGGATCGTCGGCCTCCGTCAGTCTATGATGACCATGGAAGAGAATCCTAAACGTCTACTCTGCTGGAACAGCACTGCCTGTGGCTGAACAGGCCGATGCGCACCAGTGTTCTACCTTCCAGCGTTGGGCATTGGTAGGATTCAAGCCTGGGCAGGAAAACATGGAGGACAAGATGTTACCCATGCAGCATGTCCCCCCTCTCCACGTCACTGATGAATCCAAAGGAACAGCAGGGCTGCTATAGTTTGGCACCAGCGCCGTCGCAGGAGCTGCCAGAACGATGTTGAGCACAACAGAGAACTGCCTTGGGGGCTCCGACTCCGGATTTTTCCTCAGAGTTGACTCCCGAGGCCTTTCTCGTGACCGGGTGTGCCGCAAGGCAGCGGAGGGTTGAAATCAGGGTTTACCTTCCCCTAGATGGGCTACCTTCCCAGGTTGACGAGCCACCATCTACCCGAAGCATCTGGTTTTAAGGCGCCAGAGATCCGCCCTCGCCCCTTCTCCTATTAGTAGAAGCAGTTCCGCCGGGCTTAGAGACTAAACCACACGGGCAGGCTAGGAGTTGGACTTAGTTGTCAGAGGCTTTTCGAGACGCACGCCGTAAGGAGCATTTTATGAGCACTAGGAGCTTAACCCCAGTGCCGCTCCTGGCTATGACAACCTTGGAACCACAGACTGGATATGACAATCCTTATGTGATTTTACATGTCATCTTGTATATATGTTTGGAGTATTTCTTCCTTTAGTTTTTGTTTAAATTGTCCAAGCGTTGTGCATGATTTTAATTCAGGTCCAAAACCGTTCCACAGTCTGACTCCTTGCACTGAAACACAGTGTTGCTTGGTGGTAGTTCTCACTGAAGGTTTTTGAAATATACATGTTCCTCCGAAATGATATTGTTTCTCCCTAATTTGGAACAACTTTTGAATATTTGCTGGCAGTGATAGATTCTTCACTTTTTTTTGTAACTTTGATTTTTATTCATTTTTCATCATACATATTACATTCAGATCACAGTCTCTATATTTAAAAAAAGGAGCTAGAAGAAGAAAAAAAAAGAAGGGGGGGGACAAATGTTGGAGCATCAAGTTTTTAGTTTCCATCTCTTAATTCTTCTGGTTTTTCCAGTGTCTTTGGTTATTCTTCCAATTTCTGTCTCGTTGTTGCACTTTGTAGTGTGTCCATTTCCACCATTTTTTTTCATATTGTCCTTCTTGCATTCTTTGTCGATATGTTAGTTTTTCCATTAAATGTATATCCTCAACAATGTCTGTCCATTGCTCTTGGTCAGGAAGAACTTCTGATCGCCATTTTCTTGTGATTGTTTTTTTTACACGCAATCAGCAAGATTTTAACTAGATATCTGTCCTCAGCCTGTATTACATTGTCTCTTTTAAGATCACATAAATACATCAAGTTACAGTTCATTGGTATATTATATCCTAATATCTTCTGTATTGTCACATGTATAGATTTCCAGAATGATGAGATTTTGCTGCATTTCCAAAACATATGTGAGTGGTCTGCATTTTGAGCCCCACATCCCCTCCAGCATAAAGATTGGGTATTTGTATATTTTCTTTGGATCTGTGGTGTAATGAAATAGCGAATCAGGATTTTTCCATCCAAATTCCCTCCATGTCCTTGAACTTGTTGATGTGTGTTGTGTTTTCCATATTTCTTGCCAGTTTTCTTCTGTTATGTTTAAATTTAGCTCTTTCTCCTATTTCTCCTTTATATAGTTACTTGAGTGTTTGTTTGCCGTAAGTTTCTGATATAGCTTTGAAATAATTCATATTTTATTTCCTGCATACGAGCTTAAAATGAATTGTATAATCTCACTCACATCTGTGTGAAGGTTATGCCTAATCTTCCTCATATAATAATCTCTCATCTGCAGATATCTGAAGAATTCAGATTTTTCTAGTTTAAATTTTCTTCTGATGTTTACAAAGCTCCCGAAATCCTTTTTTCCCATATTGCCCCATGCTGTGATTCCCTTGTTCACCAGATTTTTGTATCCCCTATCTTGCTTTGCCGCTTCAAACTGACTGTCAAATGCTACCCATTTCAATAGTTTTATGTCTTCCTTTATATTATACTTTTGTACTACTTTATACCACAGTTCCAAAGTAAATTTAGTGATTGGGTCTATTTGTTTGATTTGCTTATATGCATCCTTATCTCCTATTATGCTTTGTACTGGGAGTCCCTCAATTTCCTTTTCCATTTCTTTCCATTTTGCCTCGTATCCTCCGTCGCACCAACATATGATATATCTTATTTGTGCTGAGTAGTAATATTCCTTTAGACTCGGTAGGCCCATGCCTCCTTTCTCTTTCGGTAATTGGAGAGTTTTATATTTCACTCTTGGCTTTTTACCTCCCCAAACAAATCTCGATATCATCCTGTCCCATTTTGAGAACTGGGCACCAGGAATCTCTGTTGGTAGAGCCTGGAAGAGGTAAAGCAGTCTAGGTTGTATGCTGATTTTGACTGTCTTAATTTTTGAATTCAGATCCATGTTTAAGATTGACCATCTATCAATATAAGATAAGATAAGATAAGATAAGATAAGCCTTTATTAGTCCCACAACGGGGAAATTCCAGGATTGCAACAGCACAGGGATAGCAACACTCAGAGCAACAATCAGAAGGCAAGAAAAAAAAAACAAGCAAGCAAGAGCAGCTAATAAACATATGTACGTATTACTATAAAATATATATATATACACACACACACAGACACACAGTGCAGAGCATTGTAGCTGGATGGAATAAATATATGAATATATGAACACACAGTGCAGAGCATTGTAGCTAGATGGAATAAATATGTAAATATATAGACACCCACAGTACGGAGCATTGCAGCTAGGTGGAATAAATATGCAAGTATATAAACACACACAGTGCGGAGCAATGTAGCTAGATGGAATAACATGTAGATATATAAATATATAAACACCCACAGTACGGAGCATTGCAGCTAGACGGAACAAATATGCAAATATATAAACACACACAGTGCAGAGCATTGCCGCTAGATGGAATGAAACAGCATAACCGTCTACCCAGCTATCCTGCATGGTATGATTATGTGCCCATACACACTCTCACCCTCCATAGCGACCGGCATGCTCCTAGTTGTATGCCGGAGAGGACCACTGTGTAAGTCTATTGCATCTTCTGCATTCAAAAAACTATTAGTTTGTTACGTCTTTTTTGCTATCTCTGCGAGCAGCCCTGCTTAGGTTGTACAGTCTGACAGCCGTTGGTAGGAAGGACCTACGAAACCTCTCGGTTGTGCACCTGGGATGATGTAGTCTGCTGCTAAATGAGCTCCTCAGTGCATTCAGTATGTCCTGCATAGGGTGGAACTCGGACTCCAGCAGAGATGACAGTTTAGCCACCGTCCTTCTCTCTCCTATCTCCTCCATCGGATCAAGGCGCTGCCCCAGGACAGAGCTAGCTTTCTTAATCAGTTTGTTCAGTCTCTTCCTATCGGCTGCAGTAATGCCACTGCCCCAGCAGACCACTCCAAAAGTGATGGCTGATGCCACCACCGTGTCATAGAATGACTTCAGCAGCGCCCCTTGTACACCAAAAGACCTGAGTCTCCTCAGCAGGAACAGCCTGCGCTGTCCCTTCTTGTAGAGTGCATCAGTATTGTGTGACCAGTCTAGTTTATTGTTCAGATGAATACCCAGGTACTTATAGGATGTCACCATCTCGATGTCTGTTCCCTGTATATTTACTGGTACTGTGAGGGGCTGCCCATGCCTGCGGCAGTCCACCACCAGCTCCTTAGTTTTCCTCGCGTTGATCTGGAGGCAGTTCCGATGGCACCAGTCCACGAAGTCCTGGATAAGCCCTCTGTACTCAGCTTCATCTCCATTGGAGATGAGGCCAACGATCGCAGAGTCATCAGAGAACTTCTGTAGATGGCAGTGTGTTGTGTTGTGTGAGAAGTCCGCAGTATAAAGAGTGAACAGGAAGGGAGCCAGCACCGTTCCCTGGGGGGCCCCCGTGCTACTGATGATCGTGTCGGACACACAGTCCCGGGTTCTCACAAACTGAGGCCGGTTCGTGAGGTAGTCCAGGATCCATGATGACAGGTGCTGGTCCACCCCTGCGCGCAGCAGCTTGTCCTTCAGGATCATCGGTTGGATGGTGTTGAAAGCACTGGAGAAGTCAAAGAACATGATCCTCACCATATTCCCGGGCTTCTCCAGGTGGGACAGAGAACGGTGAAGGAGGAAGATCACCGCATCCTCCACCCCAATGCCATGCTGGTAGGCGAACTGGAGTGGATCCATCGCTGGTTCCACCAGGGGGCGGAGGTGAGCAAGGAGCAGTCTCTCCAGGGTCTTCATCAAGTGGGACGTCAAGGCCACCGGTCTGTAGCTGTTCAGGTCTTTGGGGTGGGAAGTTTTTGGTACAGGTACCACACAAGATGTTTTCCACAGCTGTGGTACCCTCCCCAGTTTCAGGCTCATGTTGAAGATATACGTCACAATCCCACACAGCTGGTCTGCACAGGACTTGAGGAGCTTTGCGCTGATGCCGTCCGGTCCCGGCGCCTTCCTCGCCTTGATCTTCCTCAGCTCCGTCCTCACCTGGGTCCTGGTCAGGGTCAGGATGGGGGGCTGTGTGTTGGGAGTGGGGGGGTGTTGGTGGAGTGGGGAGTGGGCAGCAGGACTTGATTTCTTTAGAGGCAGCAGTGGTTGTTGTGCAGTCAGGGGGGAGGGCGGTTGGTCAAATCTATTGAAAAACAGATTCAGGTTGTTCGCCCACTCCCTGCCCCCTGTGGCCTGGGGGGAGGTATTCTGGAGCCCCGAGATGGTTTTGAGGTTTCTCCAGACCCCGCTGATGTCGCTCTGTTGCAGCTTGTCCTCCATCTTCTTCCTGAAGCTGTCCTTGCCTTCTCTGATCTTTCTCCTCAGCTCCCTCTGTACGGACTTCAGCATCTCCCTGTTCCCTGACCTGAAGATCCTCTTCTTCTCTCTCAGAAGTGTTTTAATCTCAGGGTTGATCCAGGGTTTGTTGTTTGAGTGACGCCGTATGGTCTTGGTGGGAACGGATTTGTCCACACAGAAGCTGAGGTAGCCCGTGAAGGTGTGAATGAGGCCATCGATGTCCTCACCATGTGGATCGCAGAGCTGCTTCCAGGCGGTGGCTTCAAAACAGCCCTTTAGGGTGTCCATTGTCTCCTCAGACCATAACTCCACAGTGTGCATGGCCGGAGGTTGTCTGTGCACTAGGGGTTTGTACACCGGCCGGAGATGAACCAAGTTGTGATCCGATCTCCCGAGTGGGGGTAGTTGTGATGAGGTGTACGCCTCCTTAGTGTTTGCGTAGAATAAATCCAGTGTTTTATTGTCTCTAGTGTGGCATGTGACATACTGGGTGAACGTGGGTAGAATGGGAGACAGTGAAACATGGTTGAAATCGCCTGAGATGAGGAGAAGAGCATCTGGGTGTTCTGTCTGCAGCCTGCTGGTTACTGAATGGATGACGTCACGTGCTGTCCCAGCGTTCGCCGTCGGATTTGCATAAACAACAATGCAGATCACGTGTGAGTGTTCTCTCGGGAGATATGTAGGCCTCATGCTAACAGCTAGCAACTCAATGTCTTTGCTGCAGTGTCGTTGTTTAACAGTGATATGTCCCGGTCTGCACCAGTTGTTGTTAACATACATGATCACTCCACCGCCCCTAGCCTTGCCACTGTCTGGTGTTCGGTCAGCTCGTATCATGTGAAAACCCTCCAGCTCAATGTTAGCATCTGCTGCTAGTTCAGTTAGCCACGTCTCAGTAAACAAAAGGAGAGAGCACTCCCGGTATGTGCTATCATAACGGGAGATAGCCGCTAGCTCATCTAACTTTCCCAGTATCGACCGTACATTTCCCATGACAACAGATGGAAGGGAGGGTCTGTACCTTATATTTTTTGTCCTCCGCCTTACTCCAGCCCGGCAGCAATATCTTTTTTTATTTCTTGTTCTAACCTATCATAGTTTGCTTTATAGATTTTGCTTAAATCTTTAGGTACACTACCGTTCAAAAGTTTGGGGTCACTTAGAAATTTCCTTATTTTTGAAAGAAAAGCATTTTTTTTTCAATGAAGATAACTTTAAACTAATCAGAAATACACTCTATACATTGCTAATGTGGTAAATGACTATTCTAGCTGCAAATGTCTGGTTTTTGGTGCAATATCTACATAGGTGTATAGAGGCCCATTTCCAGCAACTATCACTTCAGTGTTCTAATGGTACAATGTGTTTGCTCATTGCGTCAGAAGGCTAATGGATGATTAGAAAACCCTTGTGCAATCATGTTAGGTCTGCAATGCTGTAATTGCTGCAAATGGAGGATTCTTTGACGAAAGCAAAGTTTGAAGGAAAAAATTATTATTTCAAATACAAATCATTATTTCTAACCTTGTCAATGTCTTGACTATATTTTCTATTCATTTTACAACTCATGGTGGTAAATAAAAGTGTGACTTTTCATGGAAAACACAAAAATGTCTGAGGTGACCCCAAACTTTTGAACGGTAGTGTATGTTCACTCCAAGGTATTTTATTTCTTTTTGTTTCCAGTTTAGTTTGATCTTATCAGTTATCTGGTTTAAAGGGTTATAGTGGAATGTCAGTATTTGTGTTTTTGTTATGTTTATCTTGTATCCTGATAATTTTCCAAAATTTTCTATCAAGTCCATCATTTCCATTATTGATTCATCTGGTTGTTCAAGGTAAACTATAATATTGTCTGCAAATAGCCCAATCTTGTGTTCCGCTCCCTTTATTGTTACACCTTTTAATTTCTTATTTTGTCGCATCGCTTGAGCCAGTGGCTCTATGAACAGAGCAAACAAGGTGGGCGATAAGCAGCATCCCTGCCTAGTTGATCTTTGTATATTTACTTTGTCTGTTAAGCTACCGTTTATCTTGATTCTTGCCACAGGTTTTTAGATACAGTGTCTTTATGCATTGCACTGACTTTTCGTTAAATCCAAAGCGTTCCAGCACATTATATAGGAACATCCAATTAACCCTATCAAATGTTTTTTCTGCGTCTAAAATCATTATTACTGCGCTTTTCTTTTCTTTATGTATTTGATTAATTATGTGTATTGTTCTCCTGATATTATCATGTGTTTGGCATCCCTCTATGAAACCAGTTTGATCATCCTCTATCAATTCCATCAAGAATGTCTTTATTTGTTTACAGATAATTGTTGTATATATTTTATAATCCACATTTAATAAAGAGATTGGCCTATAGTTTCCGCATTGTTCCCTATCTTTCCCTGGCTTTAAAATAACTGAAATGGTAGCTTCTTCAGATGGGTATCCATCACTACCTGGTGATTTACCATTTTTTAGTGACTTAATCACACCTTTAATCTCTTGTGTTGTTATTTCTGCTGTTAGCTTTTCATTTTGTTGGTTTCCTATTGATGACAAGTCCAATGTGCATAGGAATTTTTTAATATCCTTAACATTTGTCTCTTCAGGTTGCGAGTATACAGTAGTTCTTGATAGAATTTATGGAATATTTCTTCGATGTTTTCTGGGGTAACTGTGGTTTTATTTGTGATGGGGTCCTTAATCTTATATACATTATTCACTGTTTGTTGTTTTCTTAACCATTTTGCCAGCAGTTTTGTGGCCTTTGGCCCCGTTTCATAATATTTTTGTTTTAAATATCTATTTTTCCTTTCAATTTCATCTATTTGTATTTCTTTTATCTTTATTTTTTCTTCCTTAATTTCTTGATATATTTTTGGGTCATTTGTGTTTTGATGTTTACGTTCTAATTCCCTCAGTCTCTCACATCTTTGTTCATATGATTCCAGTTTAGACTTTTTTGCTTTTCCTGATTCAACAATTAATTTACCTCTTAACACGGCTTTTAGTGCATCCCATAGTATTGTTGGGTCCACTTCTCCATTATCATTCTCCTCGATATACTCATTTATGTTTACCTTTATTCTTTCTTTCATTTCCTCATCATTTAATAGTCCTACATTAAGTTTCCATGTTGTTTGTCGTTTTCTATTGTTTAAATATATTTCCATGTGGGACTTCCGGGAAGATGGCGGAGAGACATAACACTTAAACAAAGAGCTCTCCCTAGCCGGATTAAAAATCATCGGTAAATGGCCAACTCGACATAAACGAATCAATAAACTAAGGGATGAAAACACGAAGGAACCGGGCACAAGGACAAAAACAGGGTAAAATTGAAGAATTCCTCTCCAACAACGCAGGAAAAACCGCTGTACGCAAAGCCCAAAAAAACGAGATGTCCACAGCAGAGAAAATGGAGGACACCAGACTCGACAACATGAACGCTGGCATCGCCAGTTTGGGTGAAGAGTTGAGAGAATTCAAGCGACAGCTACAACAGGATTTAGCGGCTCTTAAGGAGGAACTGAAAAAAGAAATTAAGGAGGAAATCATGGACCTCCGAAGAGAAATGGAGCGTAAATTAACGGAAAACATGGAGGAGCTGCGCTCCCAGCGGGCGTGTATGACAGAAGCGCAGACCCGAATTTCGGAACTAGAAGATTGGAAAAGCGAGGCAAACGAACAACTACAGACCCATCCATCCATCCATCCATCCATCGTCTACCGCTTTTCCGGAGGTCCGGGTCGCGGAGGCAGCAGTTCAAGCAGAGAAGCCCAGACTTCCCTCTCCCCAGCCACCTGCTCCAGCTCTTCAGAGGGGATACCAAGGCGTTCCCAGACTAGCTGGGAGACATAGTCTCTCCACCGAGTCCTGGGTCTGCCCCGGGGTCTCCTCCCAGTGGGACGTGCCTGAAACACCTCAAGTGGGAGGCGTCCAGGAGGCATCCTAATCAGATGCCCATACCACCTCAACTGACTCCTTTCAATGTGGAGGAGCAGCGGTTCTACTCTGAGCCTCTCCCGGATGACTGAGCTCCTCACCCTATCTCTGAGGGTGAGTCCAGCAATCCTACGGAGAAAGCTCATTTCAGCCGCTTGTATCCGCGATCTCGTTCTTTCGGTCATTACCCAAAGCTCGTGACCATAGGTGAGAGTAGGAACGTAGATTGACTGGTAAATCGACAGCTTTGCCTTAGAACTAAGCTCCCTCTTCACCACAACAGACCGGTACAACGTCCGCATCACTGCAGATGCTGCTCCAATCCGTCTGTCGATCTCTCGCTCCATTTTCCCCTCACTCGTGAACAAGACCCCAAGATACTTAAACTCCTCCACTTGGGGCAGGAGCCTGTCCCCAACCCGGAGAGGACAATCCACCTTTTTCCGGCTGAGGACCATGGACTCGGACTTGGAGGTGCTGATTCTCATCCCAGCCACTTCACACTCAGCGGCAAACCGTCCCAGCAAGACTACAGACCCTGACGACGCAAACGCAGAGGATGCAGGAGAAAATAAACGACTTGGAGAGCAGATCCCGACGAAGCAATATGCGCATCTTTGGAATTCCGGAGGGCATTGAAGGCAACTCGATGACAAAATTCATGGATCAGTTCTTAAAAAAAGAACTGGAAATACCCGGAGAAACGGATCTGCAGATTCAACGGGCGCACAGAACACCGGCACAGAACCCGAAAACAAACTCTCCACCCAGGTCAGTTGTGGTAAACTTTGTGAAATATGACATAAAGGAAAGAATCCTGACGCAAGCATGGAAAAAAAAGATACGAATCGGTGACAAACAGGTATTTTTTGACCATGACTACCCGACAGAAATCGTGCAGCAGCGGAAGAAATATGCCAATATTAAAAAAACGCTGAAAGAGAAAAAAATTAGATTCCAAACGCCGCTAACGAAAATGAGGATTCATTGGGAGGAAGGCACAAGAACCTACAACACGGCCGAAGAGGCAGCGCGGGATATGATGGAGCGGGGCCTTGAGGTGAGCGTGCCGAAGGAGACGGCTGGAGCAGCGGCGGCCCTGAACGCACCACGACAGACGGAGTGGAGACGAGTGAGCGGCGGAAGAAGGGGGAGAGACGTAGAGCAGTGGGCCCAGGACAAGCTACAAGGCTTTCAACTGAAAGCCTAGATCATAACAAAGATTAAGAAAGGCACAGAAGAAATGAAGGCCAAGAAGACAAGGTAAAAGAGAAACAGACGGCTAGGAGAGGTTTAAGTGATATTTGTTGGACATTTCTAGACTTATGACTATTACTTTGATAGTAATTAGAAGTCTAGGGAGGGCCCTTCACTCTGTGAAGACAAACCCCCCACCCACCAACAGGGACCAGTGGGCAGAAGAAAGGCCCAAAGTACGGAGGTCGAGTTTTTTTAATGTGTTTTTATATAAATATGTGTTATTTTTGTTGTTAAAGGGGCTAGGAGCACAAGTTAAAAAAAATGGAAAAACATGAATATGGGTAAAAATCTTAAGATAATGACACTAAACGTGAATGGTCTGAACTCACCTGTTAAAAGGGAAAGAATAATAAGAAAATTCAAGAAGAAAAAAGCTGAAATTATATTTATGCAAGAGACAAATTTGAGCAAGACAGAACATGTGAAACTAAAGAGATTTGGCTATAAGAACTCCTACTACAGTTCATTTAAGGGAGGAGCAAAAAGGGGGGTTATGATACTAATCTCAAACAAAATACAATTTGAAAGTGAACAGGAAATCCAGGATAAAGAAGGCAGGTATGTAATAATAAAGGGAAGAATAGATGGTATGCAGATCACATTAGTGAACATCTATGCCCCACCAGAAAGTGACAAGGGTTTTTTTCAACATCTGTTTGATCTCATAGCAACACACAGTGAAGGAGTCCTAATTTGTGGAGGAGACTTAAATGCTGTCATGGATCATGAAGTTGACACAACAAGTGTTAAGAAGACAAAAAAACATGTAACAAAGTTCATAAGAACCTCACTGGCAGAAATGGGTATGGTAGACATATGGAGGGACCTACACCCACTCGAAAAAGACTATACACATTATTCAGCAGCCCATAAAGTACACTCTAGAATAGATTACTTCCTTATGAATGAAGGTGACAGACACAGGGTGAGAAATTGTTGGATTGGAGGGGCAGAAATATCAGATCATAATCCTATATACATGGAAATATATTTAAACAATAGAAAACGACAAACAACATGGAAACTTAATGTAGGACTGTTAAATGATGAGAAAATGAAAGAAAGAATAAAAATAAACATAAACGAATATATTGTAGCGAACTCAATATGAGCACCCTACTTGGCTTGCCAAGTGGGTTGACCCGATTGGCGACACAGGTAGGGTGCGGGACTCCAGAGCGGGAGGCGTGAGTTCGAATCTCCCGGTGGGACGTCGCCATGTCGAGCAGCACGTTACACTGGTGTCAGAAGTGGGATCTCCTGTCCAAAGCAGTAATGGGGCGCTGACATCGGGACGATGTCGAGAACCAGAGGGGAGTAGTGTAGCGAACTCAATATGAGCACCCTACTTGGCTTGCCAAGTGGGTTGACCCGATTGGCGACACAGGTAGGGTGCGGGACTCCGGAGCGGGAGGCGTGAGTTCGAATCTCCCGGTGGGACGTCGCCATGTCGAGCAGCACGTTACAATATCCAAGAGAATGACAATGAAGAAGTGGACCCAACAATACTATGGGACGCACTAAAAGCCGTGTTAAGGGGTAAATTAATTGTTGAAACAGGAAAAGCAAATAAGACTAAACTGGAAGCGTATGAACAAAGATGTGAGAGACTGAGGGAATTAGAACGTAAACATCAAAGCACAAATGATCCAAAAATATATCAAGAAATTAAAGAAGAAAAAACAAAGATAAAAGAAACACAAATGGATGAAATTGAAAGGAAAAATAGATATCTAAAGCAAAAATATTATGAAACGGGGCCAAAAGCCACAAAACTGCTGGCAAAACGGTTAAGAAAACAACAAACAATGAATAATGTATACAAGATTAAAGACCCCACCACAAATAAAACCACAGTTAACCCAGAAAACATTGAAGAAATTTTCCATAATTTCTACCAAGAACTATACTCGCAACCTGAAGAAACAAATACTAAAGATATCAAAAAATTTCTAGACACATTGGACTTGCCATCAATAGGAAATCAACAAAATGAAAAACTAACAGCAGAAATAACAACACAAGAGATCAGAGATGTGATTAAGTCACTTAAAAATGGTAAATCACCAGGTAGTGATGGATACCCATCTGAGTTTTATAAACTGTTTATAGAAGAACTCATGCCATAACTCCTAAAGTCATTTAATTGGACGCTGAACAACAACAAAATACCTCCAACATGGAACGAAGCAATCATTTCAGTTATTTTAAAACCAGGGAAAGATAAAGAACAATGCGGAAACTATAGACCAATCTCTTTTTTTTTTCCACAATATCTTTATTGAACCTTTTTTTTTTTTTTAACAAACATGATACAAACAATCAAACACTAATGCTAAAGTACTACAAAAAAAAAAAAAAAAAATGCACTAAAAACACCAACAACCACCAACAAAATCAAGTCTTCAACAATGCTCCTCTGTTTAGTCTAGACAATCCAATACATAAGTATACATATTATGTTCACCAGTTTGGAATTTACAAGGTCCACACACATCATTCACCTTCTTCTTCAAGAGTTATGTTTAAATTTTTTACATAATCAATAAAAGGTCTCCATATATTCTCAAACACAATTTCCTTTGATTTCAGTATATATGTTATTCTTTCTAATGGAAGGTTTGTTAACATCTGTCTTAACCACTGAGTCACATCTGGTCTATGAGTCTTTTTCCATAATAGTGCAATACATTTTTTGGCATTAAGCAAACTGAGGTCTATGAATGTTCTTTCACTTTTATTAAAATTATGCTTTTCTGGGTACAGACCCAACAAAAACAGTTTAGGATTCAGTATGATTTGTTTTGAGATTATTTTTTCAATTGTTACCCTCACCTCTTCCCAAAACATTCTTATTAATCTACATTCCCATAAACAATGAAATAGGGTTCCTTTACTTTCCATGCATTTTGTGCATGTATCTGGTATATTTTTGTTATATCTATTTAACTCCTCCGGTGTAACATACATCCGCATTAACCATTTGAAATGTATCAATTTAAGGTGTGCATTTATTGATTTGGTTTGAGCTTCTGTACAAGCCAATTCCCATTGTTCCTCCGAAATTTCAATTTGCAGATCTTCTTTCCAGTAGTTTAATCTTTTCAGTGAATTTTCACTTGAAGATAGTGTCAATGAGTTATAAAACTCTGAAATAATACCCTTTCTTTTACTATCTTTCATCATCATTTTTTCCAAGGATGAATAAATAGGTCGAGTGAGAGCTTTATTTTGATTTGATCGAATAAAGTTTCTAAGTTGAAGATATTTAAAAAAATGTGTTCTATTGAGATTAATTTTGATCCTCAGCTCTTCAAAAGACATTATGTTGTCTGCACATGGCAAATATAAATCCTGAATCTTTTGTATCCCTTTTAAATTCCATACTTTAAATACAGCGTCCGCTCTCCCTGGTTCAAAACATTGATTACCCCATATTGGACTAAATTGTGACAATAACTGTGGTTCTTTTAAATAGTTTTTAGCTTCACACCATATTTTGATCATATGCTTTACAAATGGATTTTTAACTTGTTTTTGTAATTTTTTTGCCGAATCTGAGTATATGAATATGGGAAGAGGTAAAGGTAAATTGTATGATTCCATTTCAGTCCAGTGAGGGAGATCATTTGATGAAAAATAATATGTCATAGACCTCAGTTGTGCCGACCAATAATACAACATAAAATTTGGACATTTCAGACCTCCACGATCAAATGGTAAATATAATAAAGACAGACGTAATCTAGCCCTCCTGTTGTTCCATATAAATTCCACTAACTTTTTTTTATTCTTGAGAATAGATCTAAAGGTGGTGATAAGGGAATGTATTGAAATAAATAAAGTATTTTAGGTAAAATATTACTTTTAAGTATATTGATTCTCCCGATCATCGACATTGGTAGTGACATCCATCTCTGAGTTAACTCATTGATATCTGACATTAAGGCTTCATAGTTGACGCTGGCGACTGATTCTAGCTTAGGCATAATTTGGATTCCTAAATATTTAAACTGATTTACAACATTGAATTGATTTGCCTCAGGGGCTGGGTAATTTCTCTGGGTCTCATTTAGCATTAATATTGAAGATTTAGTTTTATTTATTTTATATCCTGATATTTCCCCAAAATTCTTTATTAAATTCAACAAGGTTGGAATTGATTTTTTTAGATTCGACATAAACAAAATTATATCATCGGCGTACAGGGAGATTTTATGTTCTGTTGGTCCAACTTTAATTCCATATATTTGTGAATGTAAACGTATCGCTATCGCTAAAGGTTCAATTGCCATAGTAAACAGTAAAGGTGAAAGTGGACAGCCTTGTCGACATCCTCTATTGATTTTTATTGGTTTTGAAATATTGTTATTTGTTAGGATTTCTGCTGTAGCATTATTGTATATTATTTGAACCCATTTTATGAAATTATTTCCAAGTCCAAACCTTTGTAGGACTTCAAAAAGAAAGGGCCATTCAACTCTATCAAAGGCCTTTTCGGCGTCCAATGATAGGAGAGCTGTATCCGGTGCTTCTTTATTAAAATAAATAATATTAAATAGTCTTCTTACATTATGGAAGCCTTGTCTACCCTTTATAAAGCCATTCTGATCTCGATTAATAATATTTGGTAAAATTTCTTGTATTCGTCTTGCTAAAATTTTACAGATTATCTTAAGGTCGGCGTTTAATAGGCTTATTGGTCTCATATTTTCACATTTATTAGAGGGCTTACCTGGTTTTGGCAGCAGTATAATTAAGGCATTATTTATGTATGATGGTAAATTATTATTTTGAAATGCTTCTAAAACCATTTCCAAAAAAGGTTTTATTAATTTATTCTTAAATTTTTTATAAAGGTCAACTGGAAGACCATCTGGTCCTGCACTTTTTCCTGATTTCATATTATCAATGGCTAGCCCAACTTCTTCTTGACTAATTTTAGACTCCAATATCTCCCTGTTTTCATTTGGTATACACGGTATAGATAGTTCGTTCAAAAACCCATTTAGTTTTGTTAAATCAGGTTCATTTTTGGTATCATATAATTTTTCATAGTAATCTCTAAAGGCTCTATTAATTTCTAAAGGATCTATAACTACCTGTCCATTACTTATAATACTGGTAATTGGTGTTTTAATTTCCAATTGTTTAATCTGCCATGCTAATAATTTTCCTGATTTTTCACCTTGTTCATAAAAAGAATGTTTCAATCTTAGAAGACTCGAGGCAGCTCTATTCGCTGATTTTTTGTCGTATTCAGCTCTCAAAATCAGTAATTCATTCTCCAACCTTGGGTCACTTCCTGCATACACTTTTTCCTGAAGACTTTTTATTTTATGTTCCAATTTAGCTCTCTCCTCTCGAGTCTTCTTAGATTTCGATCCTGTATAACTAATAATATGTCCCCTAATAAAAGCTTTGAAAGCCTCCCACTTTACACATGCTGATGTTTGTGTAGTATTGATGTCAAAGAACTCGTCTATCTGTTTTTCTATATACTTGACAAATTCCTCATCCTGAAGCCATTTATGCTGAAATTGCCATCTACCTGATTCCTTTGTCAATTTTTTATCTACATATATTAGACAACAGGGTGCATGATCAGAGATCACAATGTTATCATAAAAGCAGTTTTGAATCTTGGACCTTAATTCTGTGGAAATCAAAAAATAATCAATACGTGAGAATGTCTTGTAGGTACTGGAATAACAAGAATAGGCTTTAACTTGTGGTTTCATTTCTCTCCATATATCTAACAATCTCAATTCTTTCATAAAATGATTAATAGTCATCCTACATCCAATGTGCGTACAATCCAGTCCTGTTGATCTATCCACACCTGGATTCAATGTACAATTAAAATCCCCTGCTATTATATGTTGCCCTGTAAGTGATGATAAGATGAGAAATAAATTAGCAAAGAACTTCTGATCATCTATATTGGGACCATATAAGTTCACAAGATTTATATTTTCTAATAGCAAAGAACCTTGAATGATTACATATCTTCCAAATTTGTCTCCAATTACATTTTTCACTTGAAAAGGAACTGATTTATGTATGAGAGTCATAACTCTCCTGGCTCGGGATGAAAATGAAGAGGTGAATACACTTCCCTGCCATCTACTCCTAATTCTTTTAACATCCTCCTCTATCAGATGAGTTTCTTGTAAAAACACAATTCTTGAACCCATGTCCTTTATTTTATTCATAACTTGTTTAAGTTTTTTTAAATTTTGTAGACCTCTGCAATTCCATGAAGTTAAATTAAGATTAACACTTTGGTCCATGATCAATAGAGAGTTTGGGATTACCTTGCAGTGTAAACATGCTCATACAGAGAAGCAAAAACATGAGTGGTTGAACATTCATCCTACAAACTACACACAAACAAATTTCCCCTTCCCACACTTGTGGCAAACCCCCCAAAATCAAAAGAAAAATTCTGTCTCCCGATATAGCCATCGACCGTTCCACACCCACGGGGAACAGCCTAAGCCACTCCTTCTTCATCCTCCCAATCACCCTAACTCTACTGCTTTTAATGACGTAACATTAACTCTCCTCTGTAGTTTTCCAACTTAACTCCAAAATTTTTAACAACTTTGTACATCATAGTTTTTTTTTGTTGTTGTTTGTTTTGTTTTTGTTTTGTTTTTTAATATATAATACAATCTATATTTTGTAAACTTACTATTTACTTCAAGTCAGTCAGATGCCTGTGCAAATGCTTAATTATTCTACCTTATATTTTGTTCATGCTTAGCTCCCACCAGTCTCTTCTTCTTCTTTGATCTTCTTGATGAACTCCTGCGCCTCCTCTGGGGTCTTGAAGATGTGGGTTCTGCCCTCATACGTGGTCAGCAGTCTCGCAGGATAGATTACACCATGACGAATCCCAAGGTTGCGCAGCTCCTTACGTACGGGATCAAACTGCTTCCTCAATTGCTGGATTCCTGTGGCCAAATCTGGGTAGAACCGCACCTGCTGGTCCTGGTGTTTAATCTCTCCTTTTTTAGCTCGTGCAGCGTTGAAGATCTTCATCCTGTCTCTGTTGCTAAGAAACTTCATAATTAAGGTCCTCGGCGGTCCCTTATCTCTCCGTGGGCCAATACGATGTGCTTTTTCCAGAACCACTGCTGATTGCAACTCCTCGCTGCCCAGCACCTCCGGAATCCACTTTTCCAGAAAGGAACATACGTCCCGACCTTCTGATTCCTCTGGAAGACCCACCAGCCTCAAATTATTCTGTCTCGACCGAGATTCCAAATCCAAAATATTATCTTCCAGAGATTTATTTTTTTTTCCAAAGTGCGCACCTTTAATTGAAGACGGGTGACGTCATCTTCAGCACTAGCGAGACGGAGCTCCATCTGCGCCGTTCGTTCTACACAGTCACCCAATTCCTTTCTTATTCCTTCCAACGCTGTCATAATCCCATCAAATCTAGAGGAAAAGTCCGCTCTCATTGAACTCATGGCAGCCATCAGCGCATCTGCGCCATTCCCCGCAGATATCGCAGCGTTGCCAGCCTCCTCCGCCATATATGGAGTTTTGTTTACTGCGTCACAGACCTGAAAGTCCGTTAATTTGGACTGTTTCGGCGGCTCGCTTTTTCCTTTTCCTGGTTTTCCAGCCTTAGGCTTCGCCGACATATCTTCGCCCAAATGCTGGGATACGTTCTGTCCCAAATGAGAGAGTTATTTGCCGATTTTTTTTTTTCCAGGAGCAGAGCAGAGCGAGACACGTCCGTCCCACGTGGCAGCCATAACCGGAAGTCAGACCAATCTCTTTATTAAATGTAGATTATAAAATATACACAACAATTATATGTAAACGAATAAAGACATTCTTGACGGAATTGATAGAAGATGATCAAACTGGATTCATAGAGGGACGCCAAACACATGACAATATCAGGAGAACAATACATATAATTAACCAAATACATAAAGAAAAGAAAAGCGCAGTAATAATGAGTTTAGACGCAGAAAAAGCATTTGACAGGGTTAACTGGAAATTCCTATATAGTGTACTGGAGCGCTTTGGATTTAACGAAAAATCAGTACAATGCATAAGGACGCTATATCAAGAACCTGTGGCAAGAATCAAGATAAATGGTAGCTTAACAGACAAAGTAAATATACAAAGATCAACTAGGCAGGGATGCTGCTTATCGCCCACCTTGTTTGCTCTGTTCATAGAACCATTGGCTCAAGCGATACGACAAAATAAGAAATTAAAAGGTGTAACAATAAAGGGGGCGGAACACAAGATTGGGCTATTTGCAGACGATGTTATAGTTTACCTTGAACAACCAGATAAATCAATAATGGAAATGATGAACTTGATAGAAAATTTTGGAAAATTATCAGGATACAAGCTAAACATAACAAAAACACAAATACTGACATTCCACTATAACCCTCTAAACCAGATAACTGATAAGATCAAACTAAACTGGAAGCAAAAAGAAATAAAATACCTTGGAGTGAACATACCTAAAGACCTAAGCAAAATATATAAAGCAAACTATGATAGGTTGGAACAAGAAATAAAAAAAGATATTGATAGATGGTCAATCTTAAATATGGATCTGAATTCAAAAATTGAGACAGTCAAAATCAGCATACAACCTAGATTACTTTACCTCTTCCAGGCTATACCAACAGAGATTCCAGATGCCCAATTCTCAAAGTGGGACAGGATGATATCGAGATTTGTTTGGGGAGGTAAAAAACCAAGAGTGAAATATAAAACCCTCCAATTACCAAAAGAGAAAGGAGGCATGGGCCTACCGAGTCTAAAGGAATATTACTACTCAGCACAAATAAGATATATCATATGTTGGTGCGACGAGGGATATGAGGCAAAATGGAAAGAAATGGAAAAGGAAATTGAGGGACTCCCAGTACAAAGCATAATAGGGGATAAAGATGCATATAAGCAAATCAAACAAATAGACCCAATCACTAAATTTACTTTAGAACTGTGGTATAAAATAGTACAAAAATATAATATAAGGGAAGACATAAAACTATTGAAATGGGTAGCATTTGACAGTCAGTTTGAACCGGCAAAACAAGATAGGGGATACAAAAATCTGGTGAACAAGGGAATCACAGCATGGGGCAATATCGGAAAAAAAGATCTCGGGAGCTTTGTAAATATCAGGAGAAAATTTAAATTAGAAAGATCGGAATTTTTCAGATATCTGCAGATGAGAGATTACTATATGAAGAAGATTAGGCATAACCTCCAAACAGATGTGAACGAGATTATACAACTTATTTTAAGCTCATATGCAGGAAATAAAATAAGAATTATTTCAAAACTATATCAGAAACTTATGACAAACAATCATACAAGTAACTATATAAAGGAGAAATGGGAAAAAGAGCTAAATTTAAACATAACAGAAGAAAGCTGGCAGGAAATATGGAAAACACAACACACATCAACAAATTCAAGGGCATGGAGGGAATTTGGATGGAAAAACCTGATTCGCTTTTTCATTACACCACAGATTCAAGGAAAATATTCAAATACCCAATCTTTATGCTGGAGGGGATGTGGGGCTCAAAATGCAGACCACTCACATATGTTTTGGAAATGCTACAAAATATCATTTTGGAAATCTATGCATGTGACAATACAGAGGATATTAGGATATAATATACCAATGAACTGTAACCTGATGTACTTATGTGATCTTAAAAAAGACAGTGTTATACAGGCTGAGGACAGATATCTAGTTAAAATCTTGTTGATTGCATGTAAAAAAACTATCACAAAAAAATGGCGATCAGAAGTTCTTCCTGACCAAGAACAATGGACTGACATTGTTGAGGACATACGTATGATGGAAAAACTAACATATCGACGAAGAATGCAAGAAGGAATATGGGAGAAAAAATGGCGGAAATGGACACACTACAAAGTGCAACAACGAGGCAGAAATTGAAAGAATAACCAAAGACACTGAAAAAACCAGAAGAATTAAGAGATGGAAACTAAAAACTTGATGCTCCAACATTTGTCCCCCCCCCTTTTATTTTTTATTTTTATTTTGTTTATTTTTTTTTCTTTTTCCCTACCCTAACCCCTTTGTTTTTTAAATGTAGAATGTGATCTGAATGCATTATATATGATGAAAAATGAATAAAAATCTAAGTTACAAAAAATATATTTCCATGTATATAGGATTATGATCTGATATTTCTGCCCCTCCAATCCGACAATTTCTCACCCTGTGTCTGTCACCTTCATTCATAAGGAAGTAATCTATTCTAGAGTGTACTTTATGGACTGCTGAATAATGTGTATAGTCTTTTTTGAGTGGGTGCAGGTCCCTCCATATGTCTACCATACTGTAACGTCGGGGCCATTTTAAGGGAGCCAGGGATTTCCCAGCATGCTTTGCCAGTTTGAAACGTTACTGTGTGTGTGTTAAATGTGTTATTTCTGAGTTATACTGCTGTGTCATTATAACTGCATTATAATGACCCAGCAGTGTTTAGCAGGATTAGGGCAAGATGTATCATGTGTGTGTAACCATGATTCAAACAGGGGTCTGGGAGAATGACCTCCACTCCTGTCTGTGCTCAGAAGTAGGTTGGGGGTCGGGGTGTGTGAAAAATAAATCAGGTTGATCACAGTCATCTGCTCCATCGTCTTTGTGTGAACCCTGCAAACGTCACACTGGTGTCAGGAGTGGGATATGGAGCAAGATGAGGATCCAGGCGGAGGTGCAGCGGCCGGAGCGATTCATCGCTCAGCCGGCAACGGAGTGTAGAGCTGAGATGCCGGCCCCTGGAGAGCTTCGCCGCAATGGACGGAGCAGAGCAAACCAGCCCCGTTTCCCGCCCTTTTCAGGGCAGGACGGGCTGGCGATTCCAGAGCGATTAGGAGCGGCAATACGACCGGGAGATGACCGTCCCATCCATCCAGCAGCGGGCCAAGATTCCCCGCTACAACGGCGAGAACCTGTTGGATGACCGCCTGGCCCAGGTCGAGTTGGCTGACGCGCTGATCATCGGAGGAAACCACCATGCTGAGAGCGAGTGGAGGAGGAGCTACGGCAGATCACAGCAGCGCATGCACGAAGGAAACAGCCATGGCGACGCGAGGAAGGACGGCTTCCGCTGCACAGTGCCAGGGTACATGGCATGGTACTGCCCTGCACACAGCGCACGACAAACTGGCCCCTCGCCGACGTTAAATTAGAGCGAGGTGGCATGGACGGGGAAAAAGCCGCCTCCTGCAGATGCTTCCCCCGGCAGGTGACATCACAGAGGCCTTTGGAGCGCAGCAGCAGTGGAGCGAGCAGGACAGATCCGGTCTTTTCTCGGGATCGGCAGGGGCTGGACGCCTGGACGCGGGCCAGCGGCCGACTGGGAGGTCCTGGCAGCGGTGGGAGTCATGGGACTCCCGCTGCCAGAGGAGGAACTGTGCGTGTCCTACCGCCACCCGATGCTTTTCCTTTCGGTGACGTCACGGAGGCCCTCGGCGCAGGAGCGACGCAGCGGAGCGAGCAGGACGAAGATGCGGCCATTTCCCAGGCGCGGCAAGGGCTGGACGCATGGACGTGGGCCAGCGGCCGCTTGGGAGAACTGGCAGCGGTGGGAGTCGGCCGGAGCGGGCCTGGGACTCCCGCTGCCAGGGAAGGGACTGTGCGTGGTCCTACAGAGGCTGTCAGATGTGTCCATCTGCCCGCTGATGGCCAAACCGGAACCCTACCCCAACCAGATACTCTGACCGAGACTCAGATGGCCCGTGCATATCGCCCCGGCACCGGGCTGACTCGCGTTGGATTTCTGAAAGTGGACTTTGAATTTTCTGGGGACAGAAACCAGTCCAGGGGGGTGCAGTGTAACGTCGGGGCCATTTTAAGGGAGCCAGGGATTTCTCAGCATGCTTTGCCAGTTTGAAACGTTACTGTGTGTGTGTTAAATGTGTTATTTCTGAGTTATACTGCTGTGTCATTATAACTGCATTATAATGACCCAGCAGTGTTTAGCAGGATTAGGGCAAGATGTATCATGTGTGTGTAACCATGATTCAAACAGGGGTCTGGGGGAATGACCTCCACTCCTGTCTGTGCTCAGAAGTAGGTTGGGGGTCGGGGTGTGTGAAAAATAAATCAGGTTGATCACAGTCATCTGCTCCATTGTCTTTGTGTGAACCCTGCAAACGTCACAATACCCATTTCTGCCAGTGAGGTTCTTATGAACTTTGTTACATGTTTTTTTTGTCTTCTTAACACTTGTTGTGTCAACTTCATGATCCATGACAGCATTTAGGTCTCCTCCACAAATTAGGACTCCTTCACTGTGTGTTGCTATGAGATCAAACAGATGTTGAAAAAAAACCTTGTCACTTTCTGGTGGAGCATAGATGTTCACTAATGTGATCTGCATACCATCTATTCTTCCCTTTATTATTACATATCTGCCTTCTTTATCCTGGATTTCTTGTTCACATTCAAATTGTATTTTATTTGAAATTAGTATCATAACCCTCCTTTTAGTTCCTCCCTTAAATGAACTGTAGTAGGAGTTCTTATTGCCAAATCTCTTTAGTTTCTCATGTTCTGTCTTGTTCAAATGTGTCTCTTGCATAAATATAATTTCGGCTTTTTCCTTCTTGAATTTTCTTATTATTCTTTCCCTTTTAACAGGTGAGTTCAGACCACTCACGTTTAATGTCATTATCTTAACCCCTTGCACTCCGGTCAATTTCTCTAAAAACGCCAAAAATTAATGTGCCCAAATTAAATCAAAAGCTGTTCTTCAACCCTTTGCAGCATCTTCCTGGGGTTGGTCTCAATTAAAAGAAAACACTTTGAATTTTTTGGCAAAAAAAACATGATCTCTTTAAGTGCTCCGGCCACTGAGTTACAGTCATCTAAACATAGTGAACTTGAAGAAAATAAATTTGGCCTGGGTGTTTTTTTGGATACAAATGCTTTCAAATAACACACAGCTTGAGATCCGGGCTGGAAAATGCAACAGAAATGTAGAACCAAGTGTTATCCAGCTGAGGTCCAAATTTTGTAACAATACTACAAAAAATGAATATATTACACAGCTTTGTTCTCAGGTAGTTCCCAGGCGTTTTGGAACTGTGCCAAATTGTGCCAAATGGCACAGTTTGGAAAAACGTCTGTAACTTTTGAATGATTCAATGTAGAAGCTTCATTTTGGGCTCTAATGAAAGGTGACACTCAGGGCTGTGTCTGTGTGTGTATGTGTGGGGGGGTTTCCCCCCCCCCTCTCTACAGAGGACAGAGATCGGCCATCGCTACATGACGGATTACACTCGGATGTGGCGATGTGGCCACAGCAGCACTGTCACCGCGGCTCCCCCCCCCCCCCCGCTACAGAATCGTAGCGGCGGGGGGGGCGTTCACGGTCCGGAGGTGGCGGACGAACCGTGTAACGCGGCGCACGCACTTCGGACATCGTGCGCCACACAGTTGTAATTTACCGATCGGTCAAAAGTCATTTTTGATTACAATTTTCAGGGATAAAAAAATAATTTGGCTTATAACACCTTACCTCTTCACAGCCACATTGTCCTGGCGAACTTCTATTCCTCATTGTCAGACGAACGCGACGCTGGTCCGCTCGTGGTTCTGGTCTCGCGACCCGGTCAAAACATAATTCCATGATTGCGGTTTTGGCGAATGATTTACGACCTTCGTCGTCGGCCTCCGTCGGTCTATGATGACCATATAAGAGAATCCTAAACACTCTGCTGGAATTAAAAAAAAAAAAAAAAAGCACTGCCTGTGGCTGCTGAAGCAGTCTCTCTTCACCCAGCTTTAGACAAAACAGCTCAGCGAACTTCTGTGCTTCAATTGGCTCGCTGCGTTGGTAGGCGGGTCCTTCTTGCGAGGTTTTCAGTCATTGGTTCTTCAAGGTTTCAGAAACCCAATTCAAGGCTGTTATTAGTCGAATGAGTGGTCAATCAGATGAACTAATCTGTTCGCGGCTGTGTCTGCAGCTTTTATTTTCAGTGCGCGCTTGGACGCCATACACCACCTACATCACAATCTCCATCATGCGTCCTAGAGCGCATGAGGGCGCTCTCGTGTGCCCTCGTGCGCTCTAGGACGCAGAGACTTGCCCGCCCGTGGTACAACGGAGTGCAAGAGGTTAAGATTTTTAACCATATTCATGTTTTTCCATTTTTTTGACTTGTGCTCCTAACCCCTTTAACAACAAAACTAACACATACAGTATATGTACAAAAACACATTAAAGAGCCTCGACCTCCGTACTTTGGGCCTTTCTTCTGCCCCTTGGTCCCTGTTGGAGGGTGGAGGGAATGTCCTCACCGAGTGAAGGGCCCTCCCTAGACCTGTATTTACTATCCAAGTAATAGTCATTAGTCTAGAAATGTCCAACAAAAATCACTTAAACCTCTCCTAGCCATTTGTTTCTCTTTTACCTTGTCTTCTTGGCCTTCATTTCTTCTGTGCCCTTCTTAATCTTTGTTATAATCTAGGCTTTCCGTTGAAAGCCTTGCAGTTTTTCTTGGGCTCGGTGTGCCACATCCATCTCCTGCCCTCTGCCGCTCACTCACCTCCATTCCGGCTGTCTCGGTGCGCTCCGTGCCGCCGCTGCTCCAGCCGCTTCCTCGGGTACGCTCACCATAAAGCCTCGTTCCTTCATGTCCCGCGCTGCCTCTCTGGCCATGTTGTAGGTTTTCACGCTGTCCTCCCAATGAATTCTCATCTTCGTTAGCGGCGTTTGGAATCTAATTTTTTTCTCTTTCAGCATTTTTTTAATGTTGGCATATTTCTTTCGCTGCTGCACAATTTCTGTTGGGTAGTCATGGTCAAAGAATATCTGTTTGTCGCCAACTCGTATCTTTTTTTTCCATGCTTATGTCAGGATTCTTTCCTTTACGTCGTATTTTAAAAAGTTTACCACAACTGACCTGGGTGTAGAATTTGAGTTTGGGTTCTGTGCCAAGGCTCTGTGCGCTCGTTGGATCTGCAGGTCTGTTTCACTGGGCAGCTCAAGCTCTTTTTTTAAGAATTGATCTATGAATTTCGTCATCGAGTTGCCTTCAGTGCCCTCCGGAATTCCGAAGATGTGTATATTGCTCCGCCTGGACCTGCTCTCCAGGTCGGTTATTTTTTCCTGCATCCTCTGTGTCTGTGCCGTCAGGGTCTGCAGCAGCTCGCTTGCCTCGGTCTTCCATTCTTCCAACCCTGATATTCGAGCCTGTGCTTCTGCCATACATACCCGTTGATTGCGCAGCTCCTCCATGTTTTCTGCTAGCTTGCGGTCCATTTCTTTTCGGAGACCCATAATTTCCTCCTTCATCTCTTTTTTCAGCTCTTCCTTAAGAGCCGTTAAATCCTGTTGGAGTTGTCGCTTGAAGTCTTTTATGTCCTTACTTATATTGGCGAAGCCAGTGTTCATAACATCGAGGTTGGCGTCCTCCATTTTCTCTGTTGTAGTCACCTCGTTTTTTTGGGCCTTGTGTTCAGCGATTTCTCCAGTGTTGATGAAGAGGGATTCTTTAGTTTTACCCTGCTTTTGTCCGTGTGTCCGGCTTCTTCGTGTTTTCATCCCTTGGTTTATTGACCTATTTATGTCGAGTTGGCCATTTACCAAAGATTTTTAATCCGACTAGGGAGAGCTCTCTGTTTAAGCATTATGCCTCTCCGCCATCTTCCCGGAAGTCCATAGATTCTTCACTTTAAACATTATTACTGCAGTTTTAAAGTCAACCAGATCTTTCAACTTGAGAGCTTTTAATTTAAGAAAAAGTGGGTTTGTTGGTTCCCTGTAAGCAGCTTTGTTTATTATTCTAATAGCGCTCTTCTGAAGCATAAAGAATTTCCCCATACTTCAGTACAATATGTCATATATGGGAGTATTAATGAATGATACAAAGTCTATAGTGTGGGTTGATTCAGCAAATATTTCACTCGGTGTAGTATTGCGATTGATTTGGATATTTTACCTTTAATATAATTAATATGTGACTTCCAACACAGTTAATTAACAAGTATTACTCCAAGACATTTAATTTTGGATACCCTTTCAATCTCTACACAATTTACACTGCGTTTAGATACCGAGTTGTTGTGATGGTTGTTAAAAATTATAAATTTTGACTTCCGGTCTGGACGCCATGGTGATAGCAACTTAACGCTGAAGCTCCCAGACCCAATCCAAGGAAAACATCTTCAAAATCAGACTTAACGGATTTTTGGAAGAATGAAAATCAAAAGATAAAAACACCATGCCTAACCAAAAACAGAAGAAACTGACATTCCCCAGGCCAGGACGCGCAGCAGCCGCAGAATCTGAACTGGAGGACCTCCGTTCAGAAGACGAGGAGCTGAACCTAGCTAACAAGGAGGTTAGCTTGAAATCGCTATTTGATGAATTACGACGATTTCGGGCCGAATTTCATGAATTCAGAGAGGAATCAAAAAGGACGAACAGCAGAATGGACCAGGCCGAAAACCGAATCTTGGAAGCTGAAGAAAGAATAAAAGTGCTTGAAGATTCTATGCTGGATTTACACAAAAAACAGTCAAGGCTGGAGGCTAAGCTAACCGACCAAGAAGGAAGACAGAGACGAGACAACATCAGAATTCACGGTCTGAAAGAAGGAGCTGAAGATAGTTTCAACACAATGGCGGAATGCGTGGAATCCTTATTGAGAGAGAAGTTGGATATTCCACAAACCACCGATTTGAAGATAGAAAAGGCCCATCGAACATTAGCCGCAAAGCCAGCGGCAGATGCGTCCCCACGTTCGGTGGTGGTAAGATTCTCCAATTTCAAAATAAAACAAGAGGTTGTAAGACAGGCTTGGCAGAAAAAAGGATTTATGCATCAAGAGAGAAAAGTCTTTGTGGAGCACGATTACGCCCCGGAGGTTCTTAAAAAGCGACGGGAATATAACGACGCCAAAAAGGTTCTACGGGAACAGAATCTACGCTTTCAGATGCCATTTCCTGCGAAGTTAAGGGTCTTTTACGGTGAAGAGTCATGTCTCTATAATTCGGCGGAAGAAGCAACAATTGACATGGCGAGAAGAGGGCTCCCGGTATCGGTGTTTAAACCCGCAGCGGACCTGAGCGAGAGGATCAGGGCTCAAATGTGGTCCACTCAGAGACCTTCAAAATCCACGGGCCAGCAGCGGGAAACCCAGCCCCAGAACTACAAAGATAAGCTTTCCAGTTCCAGGAAGGAATAGCGACCTTTTTGTTTTTTTTTTCTTTTCAGTCATTCTGCACTTCCATCCCCCCTCCTACAAGGTAACAAACATTAAAGGAGATGCAGAATCAGCATGTGGTAAAACCTTTCATGGAGCAGTTATAGCATTAGAAACAAATGTCTTCTTAATTTAAAGGAAAAAAAAAATAAATAAAAATCTTGTTAAAATAGAAATGTAACAATGACCCACATGTTCTCCCCACACTAACAAATACTGTATTAGAGTGAATGTTTGCTGTGATGGGGGTGGGAGGGTGCACACAATCTCATAGGGTATAGGCATAAAAAAAAAAAAAAAATCATTACAAATTCGGATTGGGATCTGAAATTCACGTTAAAAATATGGGACAACTTACAGGGGTAAGAGAGGGCCCTCAACACGTAACAGAGTTTGAGGAATTTCCCTCAGAGCCTACACTCCATCAGGGCTCTTACAGGGTCTTTAAAGAGACCCCAGCTCAGGAAGTTTTTTTGACAGTTTTTTGTTTTAAAGTTTCGTACACTATGTTCTTAATGTTTTTTATGTTCTTAATGTTCTTTCAGTTTCTGAGTAGCAAAAAAGAGGGCCACCACACTGTTATACTAAATAAGAAAATACAATGGAGAAACAGGGTGTAACCAAAATAGCCTCATATAATGTAAAAGGGATCCTGAATCCAGTTAAAAGATCCAAGATTCTACGCAAAATGAAAAAAGACAAAGCAGAAATAATATTTTTACAAGAAACCCACCTAACAGACGTGGAGCACACTAAACTCAATAGACAAGGGTTTAAAATGATCTCTTCATCTTCATATAAGTCAGGGAGGAGGAGGGGAGTAGCGACATTGATATCAACCAAAATTACATTTGAAAAAAAATCAGAACACAAAGATAAAGAAGGGAGGTACAGTTTGGTAAGTGGGCAGCTAGAGGGAGAAGATATCACCCTGCTGAATGTATATGCACCACCAGGGGCTAAATGGAAATTTTATAAAAATGTATTCGACCTAATGATAACTAAAGCCCAAGGTTTAATGATATGTGGTGGAGACTTCAATCTAAGACTGAATCCATACTGGGATGCAACAGGTAATTCTTCACATCAAAATAACACTCAAAGTAGGAAAACTCGGATGCTATTAAAAGAAATGGGAATCTGTGACGTATGGAGGGAATTCAACCCCAGTGTAAAAGATTATACTTTTTATTCAATGCCACATTCATCTTACTCAAGGATTGATTACTTTTTTATGTTTAATAGAGACATTGGAAGAGTAAAAACATGTAAACTAGGACTGATGGATCTCTCTGACCACAGTCCGATCTATATGGACTTAAACATCCAAAAATACACAAATAATACATTTTCCTGGAGGTTGAATTGAAATGTCCTGAAAGGACCACTGAAAGATGAATTGGATTCAGATATTCTCAGATATTTGGAAGAAAACGATAATGGAGAAGTATCCCCTTTAATACTGTGGGATGCGTGCAAAGCTGTAATAAGGGGAAAAATTATTGCAAAACTGGCAACCCAAAAGAAACTGAGACAAGAAAAACTAATCACACTAGAGCCAGAACTCAAGAACCTAGAAAAAGAACACAAAGACAACACTCATTCTAATGGCTCGCTCAAGATTAAAGAAATTAAAAATCAAATAAATGAGATCTACACAATAGAAATCCAGAAGAAACTTACATTTCTGAAACAAAAACACTATGAAGCAGGCAGTAAATCGGCAAAATTACTAGCCTATAAATTGAGGAAACAACAAACAGAAAGAGCAATCTACAAAATCAGAGACCCAGTATCAAAGGAAATAAAATTCAGAATTCAGGATATTCTTAAAAGCTTCGAGAATTACTATAAGAACTTATAATCCCACAAAAAAACATAAAAACGCATCCGAGACATTCCTAAACACATTAAACCTTCCCCAACTTACGGAATCACAAAATAAAACACTACTGTCAGAAATACAACCTAAAGAATTAGAAAAAGCAATTATGAAACTTAAAGCTAACAAATCCCCAGGAGCAGATGGCTATACAGCAGAATGGTACAAAACCTTTAAACAGCAACTCCTCTCCTCCTGAAAACATTTAACTATGTCCTCCACACAGGGGAAATCCCCCCTCCTGGAGAGAAGGGGTCATTGCAGTTATACCTAAACCTGAAAAGGATAAACTAGAATGCTCCAACTACAGACCAATCAGTGTATTAAATCAGGACTATAAGCTTTTTACCATTATCCTTGCCAAAAGGTTAGAAAACATACTGACAGACTTAATTCACTTAGACCAAACAGGTTTTATAAGACAAAGACAGACACAAGACAACATTAGACGCACTTTACACATAATTCATCATATAAAAAAATATAACTTAAATGCAGTCATATTGGGATTAGATGCTGAAAAAGCATTCGATTTGGTTGACTGGTCTTTCCTATATAGAATCTTATCCAGTTTCAATTTTCATAACAACTTCATTAGAACTATACAGGCATTATATAAAAAACCAACAGCTAAAATAAGGATTAACGGTAATTTATCATCTTTTGAGCTGGAAAGAGGATGTCGTCAGGGCTGCCCCCTGTCTCCACTGCTCTTTGCAATCTTCATAGAACCTCTGAGCCAATGGATAAGACAAAATCAAGAAATTCAAGGTATTACACTTGGTCAGAAGGAACATAAAATAGCACTCTTTGCTGATGACATTTTAATATACCTAGGGCAGCTGGACACTTCTTTACCAGAACTAATCTCAGTTTTTTTCAGACTATGGAGATTTATCGGGGTACAAATTAAACATGCATAAAACCCAAGTTTTAACATTCAACTATGACCCAAATCATTATTCACTAAGTGAACTCAAAACTAACTGGGAGTTGGAATCTATGAAATATCTGGGGGTCAATATCCCGAAACAACTCAACAAAATTATAACACTAAACTATGATCCACTGGTGACAAAAATAACATCTGATCTAGCAAGATGGAATATGATACCATTCTTAGGCACTGCACAAAGAATTGAAGCAGTCAAAATGAATATACTTCCACGTCTTCTATACCTTTTCCAAACAATACCGGTAGAACCTCCCAAAAAAACATGGCAGGAGCTGGACAGAAGGATCTCAAGATTCATATGGCAGGGCAAGAGACCTAGAATCAGATATAGAACCTTACAGCTAAACAAAGACAAAGGTGGGCTCACGCTGCCAAATATCAGGGACTATTTTAAAGCTGCACAAATTAAAACTTTAATAGAGATATGTAACCCAGTCTACACTGCACAATGGAAGGAGATCGAATGCCAAATAACAAGTGACATCCCCCTACAGGGGATAATAGGGAACAATGCCTTACCTAAACTCTTGAATAACACTAACCCGTGGATAGAGACCCCGCTAAAAATTTGGTTTAAGATAGTCAGAGAGAATCAAGCTAAAGAGCCCTATCGACTTCTGCAATGGATTGCCTATGATCAAGACTTTACCCCCAGTAAAACAGACACCAGATTTAAAGAGTGGAAAGAGAAAGGGCTGATAAAATATTACGATTTTTTTAAGGGGCAAACTTTAAGAAGTTTTGAAGATTTGAAAAAACAAGGTCTAATAAATCAAGATCTTTACAGGTTCTTTCAGCTTAGACACCACATAAACAATATACAGTGGTACCTCTACTTACGGACATCTCTACATACGGAATTTTCAGGTTACGACACGCCTCAATGGGAAAATATTGCCTCTTGTTATGAAAGAAATTTCAGGATACGAAAGGAATTTCACTTTACAATTGGAAATATGAGAAAAGCTAAATAAACAGCAATGGAAAAGTACCTCATCCCTGCAGTGGAGAGAATTTGGATGGAAAAATTTGGTAAGATTTTTCAGAACACCTGCACAAAACAAATTTACCCATAAGGGGTTGAACTGTTGGCGCTTGTGTGGTGAAAAGACTGCAAATCATTTTCATGTGTTTTGGTCATGCCCAGTTATCCACCAATATTGGACCAATGTACAGACAATATTGGGGAAAATATTCAAAATAACAGTTCCCTTTTCTTTTGTAACTTTGTATTTGGGTTTACTACCGGACTCACTGGAAAGACGAGGAGATAAATACTTATTCAATGTTTTAATATTGGCAAGTAAAAAAGCCCTAACTAAAAAATGGATGCTGAAGGACTGTCCTACACCTGAAGATTGGATTAACGTGATTCAAGACATTTACTCGATGGAAAAGTTGACATTCGCACTGAGACAGGACATGGATGGGTTCATGAACTTTTGGCAACCCTGGATCGCATATGTGTCTTCCATTAGATCTAATCTTTGACAAATACCATTTCAATAATGGTCCCGCTCTTTGTTCCAATGATACTCAGATGCCCTTTTACTTTTAATTACTTAATTTTCTGTTTGTTTGTTTTTTGCTGTTCTGTTTGTTTGTTTGTTCGGTATTTCACTTTTTCTTTCACTTTAATAAAAAAAGGGTGTTGTAAAAAAAAAAAATTATAAATTTTGTCCTACTTAAATTGAGCGTTAATTTGTTTGAATCAAACCAGTTTAAGCTTTCCTAATTCCTTTTCAAGTGTATCCAAAAGTTGTTCCAAATTGCTTCCACTGCATAATAAATTAGTGTCATCTGCAAACAATATTAAATCCATTTTTTCTGAAACTTTACATATATCATTTATATACATATTGAATAACAATGACCCCAAAACTGAACCCTGTGGGACTCCGCAAGTAACTTTCAGTAACTGTGAGTTTTTGCTACCAACACATACATACTGATATCTGTTCTTTTTGTAACTTAGATTTTTATTCATTTTTCATCATATATAATGCATTCAGATCACATTCTACATTTAAAAAACAAAGGGGTTAGGGTAGGGAAAAATAAAAAAAAATAAACAAAATAAAAGTAAAAAATAAAAAAAAATAAAAAATAAAAGGGGGGGGGGGACAAATGTTGGAGCATCAAGTTTTTAGTTTCCATCTCTTAATTCTTCTGGTTTTTTCAGTGTCTTTGGTTATTCTTTCAATTTCTGCCTCGTTGTTGCACTTTGTAGTGTGTCCATTTCCGCCATTTTTTCTCCCATATTCCTTCTTGCATTCTTCGTCGATATGTTAGTTTTTCCATCATACGTATGTCCTCAACAATGTCAGTCCATTGTTCTTGGTCAGGAAGAACTTCTGATCGCCATTTTTTTGTGATAGTTTTTTTACATGCAATCAACAAGATTTTAACTAGATATCTGTCCTCAGCCTGTATAACACTGTCTTTTTTAAGATCACATAAGTACATCAGGTTACAGTTCATTGGTATATTATATCCTAATATCCTCTGTATTGTCACATGCATAGATTTCCAAAATGATGATATTTTGTAGCATTTCCAAAACATATGTGAGTGGTCTGCATTTTGAGCCCCACATCCCCTCCAGCATAAAGATTGGGTATTTGTATATTTTCCTTGAATCTGTGGTGTAATGAAAAAGCGAATCAGGTTTTTCCATCCAAATTCCCTCCATGCCCTTGAATTTGTTGATGTGTGTTGTGTTTTCCATATTTCCTGCCAGCTTTCTTCTGTTATGTTTAAATTGAGCTCTTTCTCCCATTTCTCCTTTATATAGTTACTTGTATGATTGTTTGTCATAAGTTTCTGATATAGTTTTGAAATAATTCTTATTTTTTTTCCTGCATATGAGCTTAAAATAAGTTGTATAATCTCGTTCACATCTGTTTGGAGGTTATGCCTAATCTTCTTCATATAGTAATCTCTCATCTGCAGATATCTGAAAAATTCCGATCTTTCTAATTTAAATTTTCTCCTGATATTTACAAAGCTCCCGAGATCTTTTTTTCCGATATTGCCCCATGCTGTGATTCCCTTGTTCACCAGATTTTTGTATCCCCTATCTTGTTTTGCCGGTTCAAACTGACTGTCAAATGCTACCCATTTCAATAGTTTTATGTCTTCCCTTATATTATATTTTTGTACTATTTTATACCACAGTTCTAAAGTAAATTTAGTGATTGGGTCTATTTGTTTGATTTGCTTATATGCATCTTTATCCCCTATTATGCTTTGTACTGGGAGTCCCTCAATTTCCTTTTCCATTTCTTTCCATTTTGCCTCATATCCCTCGTCGCACCAACATATGATATATCTTATTTGTGCTGAGTAGTAATATTCCTTTAGACTCGGTAGGCCCATGCCTCCTTTCTCTTTTGGTAATTGGAGGGTTTTATATTTCACTCTTGGTTTTTTACCTCCCCAAACAAATCTCGATATCATCCTGTCCCACTTTGAGAATTGGGCATCTGGAATCTCTGTTGGTATAGCCTGGAAGAGGTAAAGTAATCTAGGTTGTATGCTGATTTTGACTGTCTCAATTTTTGAATTCAGATCCATATTTAAGATTGACCATCTATCAATATCTTTTTTTATTTCTTGTTCCAACCTATCATAGTTTGCTTTATATATTTTGCTTAGGTCTTTAGGTATGTTCACTCCAAGGTATTTTATTTCTTTTTGCTTCCAGTTTAGTTTGATCTTATCAGTTATCTGGTTTAGAGGGTTATAGTGGAATGTCAGTATTTGTGTTTTTGTTATGTTTATCTTGTATCCTGATAATTTTCCAAAATTTTCTATCAAGTTCATCATTTCCATTATTGATTTATCTGGTTGTTCAAGGTAAACTATAATATCATCTGCAAATAGCCCAATCTTGTGTTCCGCCCCCTTTATTGTTACACCTTTTAATTTCTTATTTTGTCTTATCTCTTGAGCCAATGGTTCTATGAACAGAGCAAACAAGGTGGGCGATAAGCAGCATCCCTGCCTAGTTGATCTTTGTATATTTACTTTGTCTGTTAAGCTACCGTTTATCTTGATTCTTGCCACAGGTTCTTGATATAGTGTCTTTATGCATTGTACTGATTTTTCGTTAAATCCAAAGCGCTCCAGTACACTATATAGGAATTTCCAGTTAACCCTGTCAAATGCTTTTTCTGCGTCTAAACTCATTATTACTGCGCTTTTCTTTTCTTTATGTATTTGGTTAATTATATGTATTGTTCTCCTGATATTGTCATGTGTTTGGCGTCCCTCTATGAATCCAGTTTGATCATCTTCTATCAATTCCGTCAAGAATGTCTTTATTCGTTTACATATAATTGTTGTGTATATTTTATAATCTACATTTAATAAAGAGATTGGTCTATAGTTTCCGCATTGTTCTTTATCTTTCCCTGGTTTTAAAATAACTGAAATGATTGCTTCGTTCCATGTTGGAGGTATTTTGTTGTTGTTCAGCGTCCAATTAAATGACTTTAGGAGTTGTGGCATGAGTTCTTCTATAAACAGTTTATAAAACTCAGATGGGTATCCATCACTACCTGGTGATTTACCATTTTTAAGTGACTTAATCACATCTCTGATCTCTTGTGTTGTTATTTCTGCTGTTAGTTTTTCATTTTGTTGATTTCCTATTGATGGCAAGTCCAATGTGTCTAGAAATTTTTTGATATCTTTAGTATTTGTTTCTTCAGGTTGCGAGTATAGTTCTTGGTAGAAATTATGGAAAATTTCTTCGATGTTTTCTGGGTTAACTGTGGTTTTATTTGTGGTGGGGTCTTTAATCTTGTATACATTATTCATTGTTTGTTGTTTTCTTAACCGTTTTGCCAGCAGTTTTGTGGCTTTTGGCCCCGTTTCATAATATTTTTGCTTTAGATATCTATTTTTCCTTTCAATTTCATCCATTTGTGTTTCTTTTATCTTTGTTTTTTCTTCTTTAATTTCTTGATATATTTTTGGATCATTTGTGCTTTGATGTTTACGTTCTAATTCCCTTAGTCTCTCACATCTTTGTTCATACGCTTCCAGTTTAGTCTTATTTGCTTTTCCTGTTTCAACAATTAATTTACCCCTTAACACGGCTTTTAGTGCGTCCCATAGTATTGTTGGGTCCACTTCTTCATTGTCATTCTCTTGGATATATTCGTTTATGTTTATTTTTATTCTTTCTTTCATTTTCTCATCATTTAACAGTCCTACGTTAAGTTTCCATGTTGTTTGTCGTTTTCTATTGTTTAAATATATTTCCATGTATATAGGATTATGATCTGATATTTCTGCCCCTCCAATCCAACAATTTCTCACCCTGTGTCTGTCACCTTCATTCATAAGGAAGTAATCTATTCTAGAGTGTACTTTATGGGCTGCTGAATAATGTGTATAGTCTTTTCCGAGTGGGTGTAGGTCCCTCCATATGTCTACCATACCCATTTCTGCCAGTGAGGTTCTTATGAACTTTGTTACATGTTTTTTTGTCTTCTTAACACTTGTTGTGTCAACTTCATGATCCATGACAGCATTTAAGTCTCCTCCACAAATTAGGACTCCTTCACTGTGTGTTGCTATGAGATCAAACAGATGTTGAAAAAAACCCTTGTCACTTTCTGGTGGGGCATAGATGTTCACTAATGTGATCTGCATACCATCTATTCTTCCCTTTATTATTACATACCTGCCTTCTTTATCCTGGATTTCCTGTTCACTTTCAAATTGTATTTTGTTTGAGATTAGTATCATAACCCCCCTTTTTGCTCCTCCCTTAAATGAACTGTAGTAGGAGTTCTTATAGCCAAATCTCTTTAGTTTCACATGTTCTGCCTTGCTCAAATGTGTCTCTTGCATAAATATAATTTCAGCTTTTTCCTTCTTGAATTTTCTTATTATTCTTTCCCTTTTAACAGGTGAGTTCAGACCATTCACGTTTAGTGTCATTATCTTAAGATTTTTACCCATATTCATGTTTTTCCATTTTTTTAACTTGTGCTCCTAGCCCCTTTAACAACAAAAATAACACATATTTATATAAAAACACATTAAAAAAACTCGACCTCCATACTTTGGGCCTTTCTTCTGCCCACTGGTCCCTGTTGGTGGGTGGGGGGTTTGTCTTCACAGAGTGAAGGGCCCTCCCTAGACCTGTATTTACTATCAAAGTAATAGTCATAAGTCTAGAAATGTCCAACAAATATCACTTAAACCTCTCCTAGCCGTCTGTTTCTCTTTTACCTTGTCTTCTTGGCCTTCATTTCTTCTGTGCCTTTCTTAATCTTTGTTATGATCTAGGCTTTCAGTTGAAAGCCTTGTAGCTTGTCCTGGGCCCGCTGCTCTACGTCTCTCCCCCTTCTTCCGCCGTTCACTCGTCTCCACTCCGGCTGTCGTGGTGCGTTCAGGGCCGCCGCTGCTCCAGCCGTCTCCTTCGGCACGCTCACCTCAAGGCCCCGCTCCATCATATCCCGCGCTGCCTCTTCGGCCGTGTTGTAGGTTCTTGTGCCTTCCTCCCAATGAATCCTCATTTTCGTTAGCGGCGTTTGGAATCTAATTTTTTTCTCTTTCAGCGTTTTTTTAATATTGGCATATTTCTTCCGCTGCTGCACGATTTCTGTCGGGTAGTCATGGTCAAAAAATACCTGTTTGTCGCCGATTCGTATCTTTTTTTTCCATGCTTGCGTCAGGATTCTTTCCTTTATGTCATATTTCACAAAGTTTACCACAACTGACCTGGGTGGAGAGTTTGTTTTCGGGTTCTGTGCCGGTGTTCTGTGCGCCCGTTGAATCTGCAGATCCGTTTCTCCGGGTATTTCCAGTTCTTTTTTTAAGAACTGATCCATGAATTTTGTCATCGAGTTGCCTTCAATGCCCTCCGGAATTCCAAAGATGCGCATATTGCTTCGTCGGGATCTGCTCTCCAAGTCGTTTATTTTCTCCTGCATCCTCTGCGTTTGCGTCGTCAGGGTCTGTAGTTGTTCGTTTGCCTCGCTTTTCCAATCTTCTAGTTCCGAAATTCGGGTCTGCGCTTCTGTCATACACGCCCGCTGGGAGCGCAGCTCCTCCATGTTTTCCGTTAATTTACGCTCCATTTCTCTTCGGAGGTCCATGATTTCCTCCTTAATTTCTTTTTTCAGTTCCTCCTTAAGAGCCGCTAAATCCTGTTGTAGCTGTCGCTTGAATTCTCTCAACTCTTCACCCAAACTGGCGATGCCAGCGTTCATGTTGTCGAGTCTGGTGTCCTCCATTTTCACTGCTGTGGACATCTCGTTTTTTTGGGCTTTGCGTACAGCGGTTTTTCCTGCGTTGTTGGAGAGGAATTCTTCAATTTTACCCTGTTTTTGTCCTTGTGCCCGGTTCCTTCGTGTTTTCATCCCTTGGTTTATTGATTCTTTTATGTCGAGTTGGCCATTTACCGATGATTTTTAATCCGGCTAGGGAGAGCTCTTTGTTTAAGTGTTATGTCTCTCCGCCATCTTCCCGGAAGTCTGATATCTGTTCTTTAAGTAACTACATAACCAGGACAGTGCTACCTCCTTAATACCATAATTTTGTAGTTTTTTACCTCCGCCAAGGAGGTTATGTTTTCATCGGCGTTGGTTTGTCTGTTTGTTTGTTAGCAAGATAACTCAAAAAGTTATGGACGGATTTTAATGAAATTTTCAGAGATTGTCAGAAATGGGGTATCCTACAGATGATTACATTTTGGTGGTGATCCGGATCACCATCTGGATCCAGGAATTTTTTAAAGGATACTTTTTTTTTTTTTAATTTTAACATTGCAAGATAGGGCCATTTTCAATATTTTTTCAATATTTTTTTTGTGCATGTAACTCTGCCAAAAAATCGTCAGAACACTTGGAAAAAAAAATACAGGATGAAAAAAAATAAACACTGTATGGGGGCAACTGTGGCGCTTGGCGGAGGTCTGCGCTCTCCAAGTGCTTTTCTAGTTTAATAATAATTTATGATCCACTGTATCAAATGCTTTTATAAGATCCAGGAATACCCCAACTGAATACTCTTTATTTTCAATGGCAGTTGATATTTTTTCTGTAAATTCCATTAGAGCAAATGCAGTTGTCCTCTTGTGTCTGAACCCATATTACTGCTCACACAATAAATTATTCTTCAGTATGAAGTTGTCAATTCTCTCACAGACTATTTTTTTGAGTATCTTGGAAAATTGCAGCAATAGTGAAATAGGTCTATAGTTTGAAAATTCCCCTCTGTCACCCGTCTTGTATATCGGAATTACTTTGGCTATTTTCATTGCATTGGGAAATATACCTGTTTGGAGAGACAGGTTACAGATATACGTCAGTGGTTTCACTAAGCATTCAATGATACACATGTGGACAAAATTGTTGGTACCCCTCTGTTAATGAAAGAAAAACCCACAATGGTCACAGAAATAGCATGAATCTGACAGAAGTGGTAATAAATAAAAAATTCTATGAAAATTAACCAATGAAAATCAGACAATGCTTTTGAATTGTGGTTCAACAGAATTATTTTAAAAAACAGACTCGTGAAACAGGCCTGGACAAAAATGATGGTACCCTTAACTTAATATTTTGATGCACAACCTTTTGAGGCAATCACTGCAATCAAACAATTTCTGTAACTGTCAATGAGACTTCTGAACCTCTCAGCAGGTATTTTGACCCACTCCTCATGAGCAAACTGCTCCAGTTGTCCCAGGTTTGAAGGGTGCCTTCTCCAGACGGCATGTTTCAGCTCCTTCCACAGATGTTCAGTAGGATTTAGATCAGGGCTCATAGAAGGCCACTTTAGAATAGTCCAATGTTTCGCTCTTAGCCATTCTTGGGTGTTTTTAGCTGTGTGTTTTGGGTCATTATCCTGTTGCAAGACCCATGACCTGTGACTGAGACAAAGCTGTCTGACACTGGGCAGCACATTTCTCTCTAGAATACCTTGATAGTCTTGAGATTTCATTGTACCCTGCACAGATTCAAGACACCCTGTGCCAGATGCAGCAAAGCAGCCCCAGAACATAACAGAAGCTCCTCCATGTTTCACAGTAGTGACAGTGTTCTTTTCTTGGTATGCTTCACTTTTGCGTCTGTGAACATACAGCTGACGTGCCTTGCCAAAAAGTTCCAGTTTTGTCTCATCTGTCCATAGGACATTCTCCCAGAAGCTTTGTGGCTTGTCAACATGGAGTTTGGCAAATTCCAGTCGGGCTTTTTTATGATTTGTTTTCAACAGTGGTGTCCTCCTTGGTCGTCTCCCATCAAGTCCACTTTGGCTCAAACAACAACGGATGGTGTGATCTGACACTGATGTACCTTGACCTTGGAGTTCACCATGAATGTGTTTAGAGGTTGTTCTGGGCTCTTTTGTTACCATTCGTATTATCCGTCTCCTCCTGTGGCCACGTCCAGGGAGGTTGGCTATAGTCCTGTGGATCTTAAATTTCTGAATAATATGTGCAACTGTAGTCACAGGAACATCAAGCTGCTTGGAGATGGTCTTATAGCCTTTACCTTTAACCCCTTGCACGCTGGTCAATTTCCCTAAAAACGCCAAAAAATAACGTGCCCAAAGTAAATCAAAAGCTGTTCTTCAACCCTTTGCAGCATCTTCATGGGGTTGGTCTCATTTAAAAGAAAACACTTTGAATATTTTTGGCAAAACAGTCATACTCTCTCTCTCTAAGTGCTCCGGCCACTGAGTAACAGTCATCTAAACATAGTGAACTGAAAGAAAATAAATTTGGCCTGGGTGTTTTTTTGGATACAAATGCTTGCAAATAACACACAGCTTCAGATCCGAGCTGGAAAATGCAACAGAAATGTAGAACCAAGTGTTATCCAGCTGAGGTCCAAATTTTGTAACAATACCACAAAAAATGAATATATTACACAGCTTTGTTCTCAGGTTGTTCCCAGGTGTTTTTGAACTGTGCCAAATTGTGCCAAATGGCACAGTTTGGAAAAACGTCTGTAACTTGTGAATGATTCAATATAGAAGCTTCATCTTGTGCTCTAATGAAAGGTGACACTCAGGGCTGTATGTGTGTGTGTGGGGGGGGGGGGTTGTCCCCCCCCCCCTTCCCGCTACAGAGGACGGACATCGCCCGGTGCACGGGTTCGTGCGCTGCGGTCCGTCATGTGGCGATGACGCACAGTTATAATTCACCGATCGGTCAAAAGTCATTTTTGATTACAATTTTCAGGGATAAAGAATAATTTAGCTTATAACACTTACCTGTTCACAATAGCAGCGTAGCTGGCGAACTTCTCTTCCTCATTGTCAGACGAACATGAAGCTGGTCCGCTTGTTACGGACTCATGGGTCTGGTCTTGCGACCCGGTCAAACCATAATTCCATTATTGTGGTTTTGTGCTTCCATGATTGCGATTTTGGCAAACAATTTTTCAAAACAAATAAGAACAGTAGTTGGAAAAAAAGACTGGCGAACGCCTGTGTGTCACCCAGCCTTACACAAAACAGCTTTCGAACTTCTGTGCTTCAATTGGCTCGCTGTATTCGCAGCCGTTGGTAGGCGGGTCCTTCTTGCGAGGTTTTCAGTCATTGGTTCTTCAAGGTTTCAGAAACCCAATTCAAGGCTCTTATTAGTCGAATGAGAGGTCAATCACATCTAAACCAATCAAAACACTCCTTTGGCTTTCTGTTTGCGACTGTGTCTGTAGTGGAAGAACGGAAATGCAGGTGTTTTTTTTTTTTCAGTGCCTCCTAGGACGCACAGTGTGCGTACTAGGACGCCCTCGTGCGTCCTAGGACGCAGAGATGTGCCCGCCCGCGGTACACCGAAGTGCAACAAGTTAACATGCTTGTCTATAATTTTCTTTCTAATCTCCTGAGACAACTCTCTCCTTTGCTTCCTCTGGTCCATATTTAGTGTGGTACACACCATGTCAACAAACAGCACAGTGACTACTTGTCACCCTTTAAATAGGCCGACTGACTGATTACAAGTTTGCAGACACCTGTGATGTTAATTAGAGGACACATCTTGGTTGAACATGTCCCTATGGTCACATTATTTTTAATCTTTTCTAGGGGTACCATCATTTTTGTCCAGGCCTGTTTCATGAGTATGTTTTTTAAAGTAATTCTGTTGAACCACAATTCAAAAGCATTGTCTGATTTTCATTGGTTAATTTTCATAGAATTTTTATTTATTGCCTCTTTTGTCAGATTCAAGTTATTTCTGTGACCATTGTGGGTTTTTCTTTCATTAACAGAGGGGTACCAACAATTTTGTCCACGGCTGTAGTTTTGACTAAAAGCATGTCAATACCATCACAATCCGTAGATGTTTTACTTTTAAACAATTTAACAATTTCAATGACCTCTCTCTCGTCTGTGTTTTTTATGAAAATGGAGTCTTTTATAGTAATGTTTTTGCTTATTGTATCACCTGTAGATGCCGTAATGGGTATTTTTCAAGCCAAATTAGGACCAGTGTTGACAAAAAAATTATTAAATTCATCTGCAGGTGAGACTGCATTCACACTCTGAGTCGTTTTTTTTTTTTTTTTTGAAAGATTGGTTGGGTAGCTTATATTTCTGTTTTTATTTCCAAGAATATTGCTAAGTATTGTCCATGTATTTTTAATGTTACCTCTGTTTTTCTCCAGTTCTTTACTGTAATAGTCTCTTTTACTACATCTCATTATATATATTAACTTATTTTTGTATGTTTTATATCGCTGCTCTGCTTCTTTTGTCTTTTTCTTTAGAAAAGCTTTATATAATGAATTTTTCTTTTTACACGCTTCTTGTAATCCTTTGGTTAACAATGGCTTGTCGACAAATTTCTGTTTAAGCTGTTCCTTTACTAATGGACAATTTTTTTTCATAAAGAGTGGTTACAATGTTCATGAATGTGTCATAGGCTTCATTTACACCAACGGCTGGGAAGCCCCCTCCAACCAATGGCGCCACTCCTCCAGCGCCATCTTCACCACTAGGAGCTCTCTGTTGCCAATGTCATAATTACGTTCTGCAGGAGACAAGCGTCAGGAGAAGAACGCACAGGGGCGCACCTTGCCATCCGCTGGGGAACGCTAGGACAGAACGGCCTCGACCCCCGAATCCGAGGTCGGGGGTCGAGGCCGACCCCCGACCGGCCCCTAACCGCTCCACCAGGCACTGCAGAGCAGGGTCCACCTGGACCAGGATGGGGAGAGTCCGAAAACTGCTTCTTAAGGTCGGTGAAAGCTGCGGCCGCCTCCTCAGACCACCTGAAGGGCACCTTGGAGGAAGTCAGACAGGTCAGAGGGACAGCAGTGATGCTATAATTAAATTAAAATCAAATCACCCTTTATTGTCATTCAACCATACATGTACAGTAGAACGAAATTGTGCTTTTCCTATCTACAGTGCTAATCACACACACCCCATGTGTAGAATCAGAGGGCCGCTGCCATGCAAGGTGCCGCCAGAGATTTCCCTCCTCCATTCCATTATTGCTGAGCACCAAGCTGGACGGCAGAAAGTTCCGCTTTTATATGGTCTTCGTCATGACCTGGCCAGGATTTGAACCCCTGCCTCCCGGGTGTGGGGTGGATGCTCTACCAACTGAGCCACCACTCCAGCTATAATTTTTAATGACGCGGCGGTAGAAGTTAGTGAACTCCAAGAACTGCTGCAGTTGTTTTCTAGAGGAGGGAGTGGGCCAATCTACCACCGCTTTTACCTTACTGAGATCTGGGATGATCTCGTTGTGGGAGATGATAAAACCCAGGAAGGTCGTCTTAGATGCGTGGAATTCGCACTTCTCAGCTTTCACAAATAACTTATTCTCCAGGAGTCGCTGCAACACTTGCCTCACATGCACATGGTGTTCATCCAGGGACTGTGAAAAAATAAGGATGTCATCAAGGTAGACAAAGACAAAGACACCCAGAAAATCCCTCAGCACATCATTGATTAACCGCTGGAACACAGCGGGGGCATTGGTCAGCCTGAACGGCATGACCAAATACTCAAAGTGACCGCTGGGGGTCCGAAACCCCGTCTTCCACTCATCGCCTTCCCGGATGCGAACCAGATGGTAAGGCTTCTGCAGATCCAACTTAGTGAAACAGGAGGCCCCCTGGAGGGAATCAAATGCCAAGTTAACAAGAGGCAGGGTGTATTTATTCTTGATAGTGATGCTATTCAGTTCTCTGAAGTCAATACACGGCCTTAGCGAACCGTCCTTCTTTCCCACAAAAAACCCCCCCGCCCCCACCGCCGAGGATGACGGCCGTTTTATGCCGGAGGCCAATAATTCTTTAATGTAAGCCTCCATGGCTTGCCGCTCCGGAGGTGACAGGCTGTAGAGACGACTCGACGGTAGCAGGGCTCCGGCACGGAGGTTGATGGCACAATCATATGGGCAATGAGGGGGAAGGGAAAGGGCCTGGGTTTTAATGAACATGGTGCCAAGGTCGGGATACTCCGGGGGCACCTTGGACAGATCGGGGGAAGGGATGGTGAAAACAGTCAGAGGCAGTGATGGCGAGCAAGCAGCCAATTGAAGACAAGCGCTGAGACAGAACGAACTCCACGATAATATACTCCCAGAGCGCCAGTCAATGGAGGGATTGTGAAGCCGTAATCATGGATACCCAAGAATAACCGGGGAGGAGGAAACCGGCAACACAAAGAACTTCAGTTCCTCCCGGTGGTTCCCAGATGTAATGACGACCACTGGGAGGGTTTACTGGGATACAGTAACGAGGGGGGCTTTGGACAGAGCGATAAGTCTCAATGGAACCTTGAGCGATAGGCAGGGGAGACCCAACTGGGTTGCCAGTTCCCCAGAGATAAAGTTCTGCTCAGCCCCCGAATCTATCAGTGCATATGTCCCTATTTCAGTATGCTTGTAAATGAAACGAATAGGGAGACATAAACTAGATAGGGGATTAGTTAAAGGTGCATCCGTGAGTCCCCCTACTGCAACGCACGGACTCCCCCTTTTGGCTGCTCAGGACATGACACTACCTCGTGCTCCTCGCTCCCACAGTATAGACACAACCCCAACTCACGGTGGCGCTGTTTGTCCGCCGAAGAAAGCTTGGGTTGTCTAGCTGACGTGAGTTCCGGACCCTCCGGGGAATCTGAAGAAGGCAGGGCCAATAGAGAGGGCCGTGGGGAATGACAAGATTGGACACCCGAACGACCAGAGGACCTACGTTCCGCTGCCTGTTCCCTTAACCTGTTATCGAGGCTGATGGCCAAGGAGATTAATTCAGAAAGCCTACCCGGCTTCTCCAAGGAAGCCAACTCGTCCTGCAGGCTAGGGGTAAGACTCTTAATGAAAATACTGCACAGTGAAGCATCTTCCCACCCGACCTCTGTAGCAACTACCCGGAAGTTGACAACGTAATCTGCCACAGATTGAGTTCTCTGCCTAAGGTTAAGCAGCCGGGAGGTAAGCACACCATCACCATCAGAATGGTCAAATACTTCTTTGAACTCACTAACAAACTGTTCATAAGTCATGCTGGAATAATTACCTCCGCCAGGAGGTTATGTTTTTGTCGGGATTTGTCTGTCTGTTTGTTTGTCTGTTTGTTTGTCTGTCTGTTGGTTAGCAAGATAACTCAAAAAGTTTTGGACGGATTTCGATGAAACTTCGATGATGATGATACCTATTATTGTTGTAACTATGATGATGATGATGATGATGATGATACCTATTATTGTAACTATGATGATAATGCTCAGATGATAATGTGCAGACCTCCGCTTGGCGGGAACTAGTGCTTTTCTAGTTCAAAATAATTTGTTGTTGATAAGCTAACTGATCTACTCGGGTCTCGAGGTTGTTAACTTTGCGCGTCAGCACACTGTCAGCTGGGTCACTTTGGCGGAGTTGTATTGACATGGTTTGTTGACCCAGTGAGCAGACTCGGAGACCAAAGTAGAAACAATTATCTTTATTACCTCCGCCAAAGGGGGAGGTTATGTGATCATCGGCGTTGGTTTGTCTGTTTGTTTGTTTGTCTGTTTGTTTGTCTGTTAGCAAGATAACTCAAAAAGTTATGGACGACAACGCCTGAAAGTTTCATCGAAATCCGTCCAAAACTTTTTGAGTTATCTTGCTAACCAACAGACAGACAAACAAACAGACAGACAAACCCCGACAAAAACATAACCTCCTGGCGGAGGTAATTAAGGCACGGCGAACTGTGGTTTAAAAGTGGATTTTATTCATTGCCATCACGAGAACTCACTCCAACGCTGTGAGCGCGCACTGAAGCGAGCCCTCAGGCTCTTGTCAGCAGATAGGCAATGCGTGTAGTCAGATGAGCAGTCGTCAGAGAGAGAGTGAGCAAGCGATATTCAGTCACTTATATACCCAGCTACAGACAATACATGCACAGCAGTAAGCATGGACATTTGCATCACAGTACAGAGCAGGAAGGCATGAACATTTGCATTTGAGTCATACAAAACAATAGCAGGATTACTGGCCGGAATTCCTCTCCACCTATTGTTATCAGTCCAAACATCTCACTGTTCTGCTAATTGCTCCAGCTGAGCGCTCTGCTTGTCCATAGGCTGTGGGGGTGACCCACACACTCCCCCCCCAGAGGGCTCAGCAGGGGGCTGAGGCCTCGATCGTCCAGCTTTGGTGGCGAGCTGCGGTCAAAGTTCTGTTCCGGAGGAGGGGGAGGGAGGAGGGTAGGGATAGCAAGTGCCGGCCCGGGACAGCGAAGTTGTCCGGGCCGCGCAAAAATTGCATGTGGATCCACGATGTTGAGGGGCTGTCCCGTTGAACGTGACGGAGGTCCACAGCGGCTGTGCGAAGAAAAATTTGTCTCTGACTCCTCTCGCGGCTATGAAGAAAAACAGGAGCTTAAGCAGTGTGAGGGACTTGGCGTATTGGCTTTAGGTGCGCGCGCAGCCCCAAAGCCCTCGGGGACAGCTGACGGCTGAATTCCCATTGTGCGCCGTGGCTGAGGCCCGTACAAAATCCTGTGAGCGAGCTGCGTGTGTGCTTCAGGTGTATGAGCAGCCCTGAAGGTTCCGATGTGCAGCGGCGGAGGACGATGGCGGTCTGTGGAGCCGTTATTGTCCCGTGCGTGGTGCGCTGTCCTCGTAACCCCCCGGTGTGCGCACGGGGGTTCGGTGCGTGGGTGGTCCGCTGTTGAGAGGCGAGTCAGGGTCAGGGAGCTTGCTGGAGATCAGCGTCGTCGGCGCCAATGGTCCTCCCTGTCTTGGCTGTTGCTGTAGTTCGCTGGTGCTGGGTCATGGTGCGTTCTGGTCCAAGCGCTGCGTTCTCTGTCGTGCGCGCTTGTGTCGATGCAGAGGAGCGGTGAGAGGGAGTAGACGGTCTTTGTCCCTCGGGCTTGTGTCGATGCGGAGGAGCGGTGAGAGGGAGTAGACGTTCTGTGTCCCTCGGCCGGTACCAGCGTGGATGTCTAGAATCTCAGGCGAGGGTCACACCATGACGCTTTCTGCAGCCTTCCCGGTCGTGGGTGATCTACGGAGAGTTTGCCTGGTGGTGGCTCTGCGTCGAGTTCTCCCTGTAGCAGAAGGGAGGGCAGTCCATTTGCATCAGGCTGCTTCGTTCGCTTGTCGTCGGAGTCACCGCTGGGTGCTGCGTTCGTTCGTCGTCAGCGTGTTCTTTCATTCGGGGTCACCAGTGTGGCGATGGATGAATTAAGGCACAGCGAACTGTGGTTTAAAAGTGGATTTTATTCATCGCCATCACGAGAACTCACTCCAACGCTGTGAGCGCGCACTGAAGCGAGCCCTCAGGCTCTCGTCAGCAGATAGGCAATGCGTGTAGTCAGATGAGCAGTCGTCAGAGAGAGAGTGAGCAAGCGATATTTACCTCCGCCAGGAGGTTGTTGGAAATGGTACAAGGAAGAACTGATTAAATTTTGGGGATGATCCGGATCACCATCTGAATACAGGAATTTTTTAAAGGATTCTTTATTGTAACAATAATAGGTATCATGATCATCATCGTAACTACAATAATAGGTATCATCATCATCGTGATGATGATATGATGACTATGATGACTATGATGATAATGATGATGATACCTATTATTGTTACTACGATGATGATGATACCTATTACAGTGATCCCTCGCTACTTCGCGCCTCACCTTTCGCGCCCTCAGTGCATCGCGGATTTTTCAAAAATATTCATCAAAAATTCAAAATTGAGAAAAAATGGGCGGGCGCTAGCAGAAGGCAGGGAGACTACATTAGAACATCAGGTATCAACACGGAGAGCCCGCACAACTCAAAATCCACCTCTCTGTTCGCTGTTCTCGTGTTGGCTCGGCTCGGGAATCTCGCAAGCTGATTAGCCGAGACGTTTTACCCAGCTTCTCTCCCTGCCGAGCGCCCATACCCAGCGAAGGAAGACCGCATTCATTATTCTTTATCGCTTGTGTTGCTTAGTCTCGCCGCGTGGAACTTTTCGCTGTTCTCTTGTGCCTTTTTGTGCGAAATAGTCTTCCCGTCGAGCCACTATGCCGCCTCCTGCAGCTTCTCCAGCTCTATTGGAAGCTGCCCTCGATGATCCTGCGCCTCTAGCACCTGACGATGAGGCGTCACCTGAGGAGCAGTAAAGCTCTCATTAACCTGTGCAGTAAATCATCTTCATCTTGAGTTACGTATCTTGTTATAAGAATAAAAGAGTTCTAAAAACATATTTATGTACACTTTATTTACGTCTACGTATGTATGTACACTTACACACACACACACCTATCATATGAGAGAGAGAGTGAGAGAATGAACGTACGTATTATTTATGGGTGACGTCATTAGGGGTGACGCTACTTCGCGGTTTTTCACTTTTCGCGGTCGGTTCTGGAACCCATTAACTGCGATAAGTGAGGGATCACTGTATTGTTGTAACTATGATGATGATGATGATGATGATACCTATTATTGTAACTATGATGATAATGCTCAGATGATAATGCACAGACCTCCGCTTGGCGGAGGTCTGCGCCAAGCGGAGGAGCCAAGCGGAGGTCTGCGCATTATCATCTGAGCATTATCATCATAGTTACAATAATAGGTATCATCATCATCATTATCATCATAGTTACAATAATAGGTATCATCATCATCATAGTTACAACAATAATAGGTATCATCATCATCGTAGTAACAATAATAGGTATCATCATCACCGTAGTAACAATAATAGGTATCATCATCATCATCATCATCATCATCATCATCATAGTCATCATAATCATCATATCATCATCACGATGATGATGATACCTATTATTACCTCCGCCAGGAGGTTATGTTTTTGTTGGGGTTTCTCTGTCTGCTTGTTTGTCTGTTTGTCTGTCTGTTGGTTAGCAAGATAACTCAAAAAGTTTTGGACGGATTTTGATGAAACTTTCAGGCGTTGTTGGAAATGATACAAGGAAGAACTGATTAAATTTTGGGGATGATCCGCTTCGAGTGCTTTTCTAGTTGACTTATGCTCCCGCAATTGGACTGCCGTCAGCGCCTGCCTTATAAGGGCAAACGCTAACAAGCAGTAATGACAGACAGCTGACCAGCCTTGACAGGTGGAAGCCCCACCGAGCACCTTCACAATAAGAGCCCGGTGAGGCCAGAATACAACCGACAGCTGTCAAGGCCGGCAGTGAGCTATGCATGGCCCGAGCGTGGACAGGACCGGCGCTCGGGTCGTAACAGTACCCTCCCCTGAAGGCGGGCTTCCAGAACACCCATGGACCACCCTGCCCCCCCCCACCCCATCCAGGGTGGGCGGCTGGGGGAAGGTCCGGAGGGAGAGAGACCAAACCCAGAATCAATGCAAGACCCAGAAAAAACTAAACACAGGACAATGACAAGAAAACCCAAATACTCATCGACAAGAAATACCAAATCCACAGATTAAATTAAACACTCAACTAACGATTATAGAAAATTGCACAGGATATCACGGAGAAACAAAAAATAAAACAGAATTACTGGGTCAGAAAAACTCAATACAGGACAATGACAAAATACCGAATATTCAGATTAAATTAAATGCTCAACTAACTATGGCAACAGCACAGGACAGAAAGAGAAAATTAAATCCTTGCCCACATGTTTCACAAGAAAATGGTTTCTCACTGTTTTATTTATTTATATCTCACTTCATTATAAGTGCAATGGGCCCCAACCAGGGGTCTAGGGTTACACTTTAAATCACAAAGCTCTATATCCACCGGTTCCGGTTCCGCCGGACCGGTGGCGCCACACGAGTAGGCTGCCCGTTGCAACAGCCTTTTTTTAATCTTCCTTCTTCTTTCTACACCTTTCACTCTGTATATATATCACGGATGCACGGATTGCCCCGGGGGTCTCCCGGGTCGGCGGACGGAGCCACGGTTTGCAGCGGGAGACGTTACAGCGGGGAGGAGCTAGTGCTAGCTAGCACTTGGCCGCCGCCCGGTGCTAATGGGAAACTCGACATACCGGGAGCTGTAGCGAAAACGACACGGGTGCCGGGCTGGAGTTTAGGCGGCGTGCAAGAAATATAAGACAGAATAATAAAGAGCGATGGCAAGAACCAAGCAGACCGCCCGTAAAATCTACTGGAGGAAGAAGCCCCCCAGGAGACAGCTAGCCACCAGGGCTGCTCGAAGAGGCGCTCCGGCCACCGGCAGAGTGAAGAGGCCTCGCCGTCACAGGCCCGTGGCTCTGAGAGAGTTCCGTCGCTACCAGAAATCCGCGGAGCTGCTCATCCGTAAGCTGCCCGTCCAGCGCCTGGTGAGGGAGATCGCTCAGGACTTCAAGACCGTCCTGCGTTTCCTGAGCTTCGCCGTCATGGCTCTGCAGGAGACCAGCGAGGCCCACCTGATGGTCTCTTCTTCGCTAAGGGGGTCACCATCATGCCCAAAGACTTCCAGCTGGCCCGCCGCATCCGCGGAGAGAGAGCTTAGACTTTCTGCTGCACATTCACCAACCAACCATAATGCTCTGCACTGTGTCTATATATATACATTTATAGTAATATGGACATATGTTTACTAGATGTTGTTTTTTCTTGCCTTCTGATTGTTGCTCTGAGTGTTGCTATCCCTGTGCTGTTGCAATCCTGGAATTTCCCCATTGTGGGACTAATAAAGGCTTATCTTATCTTATCCGAGGGCTCTCTTCAAGATAGAGACTGTTCCTCTTATTACTGAGATCTGTATTTCACAGATGCTAGGACAGCCGGGTATCGCCTGTAGATATTTTTTCAGGTTTTTCTTCACCATCCCAGTTGCTCCCACCACCACAGGTATTATATCTGCTTCCTGCAGATTCCAGGTGCTCCTTAGGTCGTTTTTGAGGTCTTGATATTTTGTTATTTTTTCTCTTTCTGCTCTGTTGAGGCCGTAGTCGTTCGGTATGGTTACATCTATTATTTTGGCAGTTTTGTCCTTTTTGTTCAAGATAACTATGTCCGGTTTTATTGCTCCTCCTTCAATGTGTCTTCCAGTTGGGATTTCCTTGTCATAATAGATGGTGGTATCTCCATTGGTACTGACTGGCTCTGGATCGTGTTCCCATACTGGTCCTTTTACTTCTATTTTTAACTCTTTGCATATTTTCCAGTGTATGTAACAGCAGATCTTGTTGTGGCGAGCAGCGTAGTGTCCATCGGCCATAAGGACCTGGCAACCGGAGAGAAGATGGCTTGCACTCTCCACCGCTACATGACAGAAACGACATTTGTCACTCTGTGACAATCCTGCCATTTTTTAAAAACCATTGGTTAGAAGTCCCTGGTCTTGTGCTCCGACCACTAGTCTCTCCTCGTCGTACCCCAGATCTCTATTCCTGATCCAGCGCAATGTCTCTTCCCTATCAATATAATCCCTATTGAGTTCCTCCTGGAAACGTCCTGCTCGCTTATGTTGTTTCCATCTTTCTTTTCTTTCCTCCTGTGTCCTTTTGCTGTATTTTTCTCTCGTCTTTCTAGCTATTTTTGTTACTGGGTTTTGCTGACTGGCTTTCATGTTATCTAGTAAATCTCCTGCAAAGGTCTCGGCTTGTTTAGTTATGGATGTGTTGATACTCACCTGTGTGAATGCTCAAGTGACACTTCAAATAACTAAGTACAGGAAAACAGAACAATTGACTCATACTTAACTGGGCGCAAAACAAAATAGAGCAACTGCAAGACATGAAGGAATACAGAATATCAAGAAAAACAAAACCACACAATAACTGGATCAGGACAACACCAGAAAGTAACCACTACCCCCCCGACAGTTTATACCAACCGGTGGAGACCCGGTGCCATGGGAACAGTTCCGGCAGTCTCCCCGCGTCCAACGGCCGGCGGGTGGTCATGGGAGGCGGAACATGACCAGGCGGCTCACCACAGTCCAACGCCCAAGACGTCCGCTACTCTGGTGGCCGAACCAGGTCGCCCAACGAAACACATAACACGTCGGGTGGCCGACCCGGGGCGCCGAACCGGCGAAACAATCCCACAGGCGGCCGACCCGTATCCCTCAGCCACCAGTCCCGGGGAAAAACAGCCCATGGCGGCCTCCCTGATGAGGACAAAACTCGGGAGAGCCGGGGCGAGCGAACAGGAGCCCCCACGGCCCCCAGTGATGATGCACAGGGGCGGTGACTCAGAGGGGACAGATGACCTGGATGAGCCTGTAATCCGTTCGGCGGTGAAAGGTCTGCAGCTCCTCCCCAGTCCGCGGACCATGCTGGCGCGGCACCTCCGCTGGACCCCGATTAGGTCCCAGCTGCACCCACGTCGGGCCCCGATTGGGCCGGAACCGCACCTACGGTGGACCCCGATCGAGCCTCCGGTGCACCCACATTGGACCCCGATTGGGCCAGATCCGCACCCGCGGTGGACCCCGATTGGGCCTCTGATGCACCCACGTTGGACCCTGATTGGGCCACAGCAGCCTCCACGACAGACCCCGACTGGGTCGGTGCAGCTCCGCTGACGATCTCCACCCCCGAACCTGGGACCTCCAACCCAGTGACTCCGACCCGTTCCACGCCGGCGACACTGCAACAAGGCTCAGAAACAAGAAAACCGGGATCAGAATCACCGGTAGCAACAGAACCCAGCGAGACGAGCTCGGGCGCAGCAGACGGCTGCTCCTCACTCGCCTCCCCGAGAGGCAGGCAAAAATGCTCCAACACAGGGGACAGAGACAAAAGAGGGAGCACTTGCCTGCACTTGGGTTCTGTTGCCACCCAGGACTCCGACGATCCAGGTTCAGGGCGACGACTCTCGTCAGCAGGCTCGAACTCAGCTGCGTCGGGCTCCGCAGCTGGCAGGATGTCACTTGCAGCCTGAGGTTCCTCCCACGCTGCTGTCCACGCCGATGACCCGTATGGTGTGGGGGCAGGCGACCCTCGACCCACTGGCTCAGACCGCTCCGGTGAGGAGACCCAGGGACGCTTCTGCTCAGGCTCCGGGCCGCAGTCCGCTTTTCTCCTCAGTCCACGACGTGGCTGCAGGGCCGGATCCAGGCTTTCCAGCACTGCAGGCTCCCTCTTCATCCGACGACGTTGGCCTGGCGTCGCGGACCGCTCGACAGGGGGGGACACAGAGGCAGCGGGTTTAATCATTTTCTCTACAGCAGGTGGAGGAAGCTCGGGGGGCTGCAAACCCCGAACTCCACCCCCAGGAGTCAGACAAGGCGGGTTACAATTATGATGTAATAAATTAACACGCACTTGCCTTTCTCCCAGAGAAGAGATGGTTCCTGCTGTAGGGGACGTTGTTCCTCCTTCTCCCCGCTGGATGGCGACAGAGGGCCCCCTGGAAGGACGAGGTGGAGCCGCTCTCTGAAGTTTGCTGACGGGCTTCGCCGGCAGCGAGTCCAGCCGGGGATTCTGCTGTGGATTGCCTGGGCCGCGGCGCCGACGTCGTTATCGGCCCCCAGATGGCACAAACTCCTGGACCGGGTCAAGGGCAGGAGCGGGATCCCAGCACGGGGAGCGAGGATGCCTCCTCTGCTGCTTTCTGCTGTAGTCCTCCTCCACCATACTGAGTATCTCGCGCTGTGCGGCGATGTCAGCCCTCCTCGCACCGACTTCAGGGTGGTCAGCGTAGCGGGGAGAAAGATGATTCAGCACATCCTCAGCGCAGTCCAGGTACCAGCGTACCTCGCTGTCGTAGTCGAGGAGGGAAGCAGAGATGAGCGTTTCATCCACGTACTCAAGGACGTCTGCCAGCTCGTGGCTCGGACTCCGAGCGCGGCCCCTCCGCAATGGCATTCCCTCAGCACACCGTACCCAGACAGAAAAAGAACAAACGTCCAAAAAAGCAAAAACTCACAGTGAAAAAGGCGTCTCGGAGTGGCGTCTCCGTTTAGACATCTGGCGGGAGCATACTGTCATGTCTGGCCCTCACGAACCAGTATAAGACGCCACAAGTCACCAGTGAGTTTTGCAATGATGGTGATTTATTAACAAGACATAACACAAGACTATGATAGACTGTGACAAAGATACATTAAACACAGAGCATGGGACCGTAAGGCTAACCCCAGCCACTTACGATCTAAGACATGACATGACATGAGCAAGCAAAGCACGAGAATATACACGAACCTGACCAGACCAGAACGATGAATGTCTGACGATTGTTGACTTATGCTCCTGCAATTGGACTGCCATCAGCGCCTGCCTTATAAGGGCGAACGCTAATGAGCAGTAATGACAGACAGCTGACCGGCCTTGACAGGCGGAAGCCCCACCGAGCGCCTTCACAATAAGAGCCCGGTGAGGCCAGAATACAACCCACAGCTGTCAAGGCCGGCAGTGAGCTATGCGTGGCCCGAGCGTGGACAGGACCAGCGCTCGGGTCGTAACACTTGCAGGAAAATGGTTTATTTGAAGAGTTTCAATCTGGGTTCAGAATTCATCATAGTGCTGAAACAGCCTTAGTGAAGGTCACTAAGGACCTTCTTATCGCATCTGATAAAGGACTCGTTTCTGTACTTGTCCTTTTAGATCTAGTGCAGCCTTTGATACTATCCATCATGATATTCTACTTGATAGAGGAGACGAAGAGCTGGGCCTAGCTAACAAAAAGGTTAGCCTGAAATCGCTATATGATGAATTACGACGATTTCGGGCCGAATTTCACGAATTCAGAGAGGAACTAATAAGGACGAACAGCAGAATGGACCAGGCCGAAAACCGAATCTTGGAAGCTGAAGAAAGAGTAAAAGTGCTTGAAGATTCTATGCTGGATTTACACAGAAAACAGTCAAGGCTGGAGGCTAAGCTAGCCGACCAAGAAGGAAGACAGAGACGAGATAACATCAGAATTCACGGTCTGAAAGAAGGAGCTGAAGATGGTTTCAACACAGTGGCGGAATGCGTGGAATCCTTATTGAGAGAGAAGTTGGATATTCCACAAACCACCGATTTGAAAATAGAAAAGGCTCATCGTACATTAGCCGCAAAGCTAGCGGCAGAAGCACACCCGCGTTCAGTGTTGGTAAGATTCTCCGATTTCAAAATAAAACAAGAGGTTGTAAGATGGGCTTGGCAGAAAAAAGGATTTATGCATCAAGAGAGAAAAGTCTTCGTGGGGCACGATTACGCCCCTGAGGTTCTTAAAAAGCGACGGGAATATAACGACGCCAAAAAGGTTCTACGGGAAAAGAATCTACGCTTTCAGACGCCATTTCCGGCGAAGTTAAGGGTCTTTTACGGTGAAGAGTCATGTCTCTACAATTCAGCGGAAGAAGCAACAACTGACATGGCGAGAAGAGGACTCCCGGTAACGGTGTTTAAACCCGCAGCGAATCTGAGCGAGAAAATCAGAGCTCAAACGTGGTCCACTCAAAGACCTTCTAAATCCACGGGCCAGCAGCGGGAAACCCAGCCCCAGAGCTACAAAGATAAACTTTCCAGTTCCAGTAAGGAATAGCGACCTTTTTGTTTTTTTCTCTCTTTTCAGTCATTCTGCACTTCCATCCCCCCTCCTACAAGGTAACAAACATTAAAGGAGATGCAGAATCGAGCGACTTCCGGGAAGATGGCGGAGAGACATAACACTTAAACAAAGAGCTCTCCCTAGCCGGATTAAAAATCATCGGTAAATGGCCAACTCGACATAAACGAATCAATAAACTAAGGGATGAAAACACGAAGGAACCGGGCACAAGGACAAAAACAGGGTAAAATTGAAGAATTCCTCTCCAACAACGCAGGAAAAACCGCTGTACGCAAAGCCCAAAAAAACGAGATGTCCACAGCAGTGAAAATGGAGGACGCCAGACTCGACAACATGAACGCTGGCATCGCCAGTTTGGGTGAAGAGTTGAGAGAATTCAAGCGACAGCTACAACAGGATTTAGCGGCTCTTAAGGAGGAACTGAAAAAAGAAATTAAGGAGGAAATCATGGACCTCCGAAGAGAAATGGAGCGTAAATTAACGGAAAACATGGAGGAGCTGCGCTCCCAGCGGGCGTGTATGACAGAAGCGCAGACCCAAATTTCGGAACTAGAAGATTGGAAAAGCGAGGCAAACGAACAACTACAGACCCTGACGACGCAAACGCAGAGGATGCAGGAGAAAATAAACGACTTGGAGAGCAGATCCCGACGAAGCAATATGCGCATCTTTGGAATTCCGGAGGGCATTGAAGGCAACTCGATGACAAAATTCATGGATCAGTTCTTAAAAAAAGAACTGGAAATACCCGGAGAAACGGATCTGCAGATTCAACGGGCGCACAGAACACCGGCACAGAACCCGAAAACAAACTCTCCACCCAGGTCAGTTGTGGTAAACTTTGTGAAATATGACATAAAGGAAAGAATCCTGACGCAAGCATGGAAAAAAAAGATACGAATCGGCGACAAACAGGTATTTTTTGACCATGACTACCCGACAGAAATCGTGCAGCAGCGGAAGAAATATGCCAATATTAAAAAAACGCTGAAAGAGAAAAAAATTAGATTCCAAACGCCGCTAACGAAAATGAGGATTCATTGGGAGGAAGGCACAAGAACCTACAACACGGCCGAAGAGGCAGCGCGGGATATGATGGAGCGGGGCCTTGAGGTGAGCGTGCCGAAGGAGACGGCTGGAGCAGCGGCGGCCCTGAACGCACCACGACAGACGGAGTGGAGACGAGTGAACGGCGGAAGAAGGGGGAGAGACGTAGAGCAGCGGGCCCAGGACAAGCTACAAGGCTTTCAACTGAAAGCCTAGATCATAACAAAGATTAAGAAAGGCACAGAAGAAATGAAGGCCAAGAAGACAAGGTAAAAGAGAAACAGACGGCTAGGAGAGGTTTAAGTGATATTTGTTGGACATTTCTAGACTTATGACTATTACTTTGATAGTAATTAGAAGTCTAGGGAGGGCCCTTCACTCTGTGAAGACAAACCCCCCACCCACCAACAGGGACCAGTGGGCAGAAGAAAGGCCCAAAGTACGGAGGTCGAGTTTTTTTAATGTGTTTTTATATAAATATGTGTTATTTTTGTTGTTAAAGGGGCTAGGAGCACAAGTTAAAAAAATGGAAAAACATGAATATGGGTAAAAATCTTAAGATAATGACACTAAACGTGAATGGTCTGAACTCACCTGTTAAAAGGGAAAGAATAATAAGAAAATTCAAGAAGGAAAAAGCTGAAATTATATTTATGCAAGAGACACATTTGAGCAAGGCAGAACATGTGAAACTAAAGAGATTTGGCTATAAGAACTCCTACTACAGTTCATTTAAGGGAGGAGCAAAAAGGGGGGTTATGATACTAATCTCAAACAAAATACAATTTGAAAGTGAACAGGAAATCCAGGATAAAGAAGGCAGGTATGTAATAATAAAGGGAAGAATAGATGGTATGCAGATCACATTAGTGAACATCTATGCCCCACCAGAAAGTGACAAGGGTTTTTTTTCAACATCTGTTTGATCTCATAGCAACACACAGTGAAGGAGTCCTAATTTGTGGAGGAGACTTAAATGCTGTCATGGATCATGAAGTTGACACAACAAGTGTTAAGAAGACAAAAAAACATGTAACAAAGTTCATAAGAACCTCACTGGCAGAAATGGGTATGGTAGACATATGGAGGGACCTACACCCACTCGAAAAAGACTATACACATTATTCAGCAGCCCATAAAGTACACTCTAGAATAGATTACTTCCTTATGAATGAAGGTGACAGACACAGGGTGAGAAATTGTTGGATTGGAGGGGCAGAAATATCAGATCATAATCCTATATACATGGAAATATATTTAAACAATAGAAAACGACAAACAACATGGAAACTTAACATAGGACTGTTAAATGATGAGAAAATGAAAGAAAGAATAAAAATAAACATAAACGAATATATCCAAGAGAATGACAATGAAGAAGTGGACCCAACAATACTATAGGACGCACTAAAAGCCGTGTTAAGGGGTAAATTAATTGTTGAAACAGAAAAAGCAAATAAGACTAAGCTGGAAGCGTATGAACAAAGATGTGAGAGACTAAGGGAATTAGAACGTAAACATCAAAGCACAAATGATCCAAAAATATATCAAGAAATTAAAGAAGAAAAAACAAAGATAAAAGAAACACAAATGGATGAAATTGAAAGGAAAAATAGATATCTAAAGCAAAAATATTATGAAACGGGGCCAAAAGCCACAAAACTGCTGGCAAAACGGTTAAGAAAACAACAAACAATGAATAATGTATACAAGATTAAAGACCCCACCACAAATAAAACCACAGTTAACCCAGAAAACATCGAAGAAATTTTCCATAATTTCTACCAAGAACTATACTCGCAACCTGAAGAAACAAATACTAAAGATATCAAAAAATTTCTAGACACATTGGACTTGCCATCAATAGGAAATCAACAAAATGAAAAACTAACAGCAGAAATAACAACACAAGAGATCAGAGATGTGATTAAGTCACTTAAAAACGGTAAATCACCAGGTAGTGATGGATACCCATCTGAGTTTTATAAACTGTTTATAGAAGAACTCATGCCACAACTCCTAAAGTCATTTAATTGGACGCTGAACAACAACAAAATACCTCCAACATGGAACGAAGCAATCATTTCAGTTATTTTAAAACCAGGGAAAGATAAAGAACAATGCGGAAACTATAGACCAATCTCTTTATTAAATGTAGATTATAAAATATACACAACAATTATATGTAAACGAATAAAGACATTCTTGACGGAATTGATAGAAGATGATCAAACTGGATTCATAGAGGGACGCCAAACACATGACAATATCAGGAGAACAATACATATAATTAACCAAATACATAAAGAAAAGAAAAGCGCAGTAATAATGAGTTTAGACGCAGAAAAAGCATTTGACAGGGTTAACTGGAAATTCCTATATAGTGTACTGGAGCGCTTTGGATTTAACGAAAAATCAGTACAATGCATAAGGACGCTATATCAAGAACCTGTGGCAAGAATCAAGATAAACGGTAGCTTAACAGACAAAGTAAATATACAAAGATCAACTTGGCAGGGATGCTGCTTATCGCCCACCTTGTTTGCTCTGTTCATAGAACCATTGGCTCAAGCGATACGACAAAATAAGAAATTAAAAGGTGTAACAATAAAGGGGGCGGAACACAAGATTGGGCTATTTGCAGACGATATTATAGTTTACCTTGAACAACCAGATAAATCAATAATGGAAATGATGAACTTGATAGAAAATTTTGGAAAATTATCAGGATACAAGATAAACATAACAAAAACACAAGTACTGACATTCCACTATAACCCTCTAAACCAGATAACTGATAAGATCAAACTAAACTGGAAGCAAAAAGAAATAAAATACCTTGGAGTGAACATACCTAAAGACCTAAGCAAAATATATAAAGCAAACTATGATAGATTGGAACAAGAAATAAAAAAAGATATTGATAGATGGTCAATCTTAAATATGGATCTGAATTCAAAAATTGAGACAGTCAAAATCAGCATACAACCTAGATTACTTTACCTCTTCCAGGCTATACCAACAGAGATTCCAGATGCCCAATTCTCAAAGTGGGACAGGATGATATCGAGATTTGTTTGGGGAGGTAAAAAACCAAGAGTGAAATATAAAACCCTCCAATTACCAAAAGAGAAAGGAGGCATGGGCCTACCGAGTCTAAAGGAATATTACTACTCAGCACAAATAAGATATATCATATGTTGGTGCGACGAGGGATATGAGGCAAAATGGAAAGAAATGGAAAAGGAAATTGAGGGACTCCCAGTACAAAGCATAATAGGGGATAAAGATGCATATAAGCAAATCAAACAAATAGACCCAATCACTAAATTTACTTTAGAACTGTGGTATAAAATAGTACAAAAATATAATATAAGGGAAGACATAAAACTATTGAAATGGGTAGCATTTGACAGTCAGTTTGAACCGGCAAAACAAGATAGGGGATACAAAAATCTGGTGAACAAGGGAATCACAGCATGGGGCAATATCGGAAAAAAAGATCTCGGGAGCTTTGTAAATATCAGGAGAAAATTTAAATTAGAAAGATCGGAATTTTTCAGATATCTGCAGATGAGAGATTACTATATGAAGAAGATTAGGCATAACCTCCAAACAGATGTGAACGAGATTATACAACTTATTTTAAGCTCATATGCAGGAAATAAAATAAGAATTATTTCAAAACTATATCAGAAACTTATGACAAACAATCATACAAGTAACTATATAAAGGAGAAATGGGAGAAAGAGCTCAATTTAAACATAACAGAAGAAAGCTGGCAGGAAATATGGAAAACACAACACACATCAACAAATTCAAGGGCATGGAGGGAATTTGGATGGAAAAACCTGATTCGCTTTTTCATTACACCACAGATTCAAGGAAAATATACAAATACCCAATCTTTATGCTGGAGGGGATGTGGGGCTCAAAATGCAGACCACTCACATATGTTTTGGAAATGCTACAAAATATCATCATTTTGGAAATCTATGCATGTGACAATACAGAGGATATTAGGATATAATATACCAATGAACTGTAACCTGATGTACTTATGTGATCTTAAAAAAGACAGTGTTATACAGGCTGAGGACAGATATCTAGTTAAAATCTTGTTGATTGCATGTAAAAAAACTATCACAAAAAAATGGCGATCAGAAGTTCTTCCTGACCAAGAACAATGGACTGACATTGTTGAGGACATACGTATGATGGAAAAACTAACATATCGACGAAGAATGCAAGAAGGAATATGGGAGAAAAAATGGCGGAAATGGACACACTACAAAGTGCAACAACGAGGCAGAAATTGAAAGAATAACCAAAGACACTGAAAAAACCAGAAGAATTAAGAGATGGAAACTAAAAACTTGATGCTCCAACATTTGTCCCCCCCCCTTTTATTTTTTATTTTTTTTTATTTTTTATTTTTATTTTGTTTATTTTTTTTTTATTTTTCCCTACCCTAACCCCTTTGTTTTTTAAATGTAGAATGTGATCTGAATGCATTATATATGATGAAAAATGAATAAAAATCTAAGTTACAAAAAAAGGAGATGCAGAATCAGCATGTGGTAAAACCTTTCATTGAGCAGTTATAGCATTAGAAACAAATGTCTTCTTTTTTTTTCCACAATATCTTTATTGAACCTTTTTTTTTTTTTTTTTTTAACAAACATGATACAAACAATCAAACACTAACACTAAAGTACTACAAAAAAAAAAAAATGCACTAAAAACACCAACAACCACCAACAAAATCAAGTCTTCAACAATGCTCCTCTGTTTAGTCTAGACAATCCAATACATAAGTATACATATTATGTTCACCAGTTTGGAATTTACAAGGTCCACACACATCATTCACCTTCTTCTTCAAGAGTTATGTTTAAATTTTTTACATAATCAATAAAAGGTCTCCATATATTCTCAAACACAATTTCCTTTGATTTCAGTATATATGTTATTCTTTCTAATGGAAGGTTTGTTAACATCTGTCTTAACCACTGAGTCACATCTGGTCTATGAGTCTTTTTCCATAATAGTGCAATACATTTTTTGGCATTAAGCAAACTGAGGTCTATGAATGTTCTTTCACTTTTATTGAAATTATGCTTTTCTGGGTACAGACCCAACAAAACCAGTTTAGGATTCAATATGATTTGTTTTGAGATTATTTTTTCAATTGTTACCCTCACCTCTTCCCAAAACATTCTTATTAATCTACATTCCCATAAACAATGAAATAGGGTTCCTTTACTTTCCATGCATTTTGTGCATGTATCTGGTATATTTTTTTATATCTATTTAACTCCTCCGGTGTAACATACATCCGCATTAACCATTTGAAATGTATCAATTTAAGGCGTGCATTTATTGATTTGGTTTGAGCTTCTGTACAAGCCAATTCCCATTGTTCCTCTGAAATTTCAATTTGCAGATCTTCTTTCCAGTAGTTTAATCTTTTCAGTGAATTTTCACTTGAAGATAGTGTCAATGAGTTATAAAACTCTGAAATAATACCCTTTCTTTTACTATCTTTCATCATCATTTTTTCCAAGGATGAATAAATAGGTCGAGTGAGAGCTTTATTTTGATTTGATCGAATAAAGTTTCTAAGTTGAAGATATTTAAAAAAATGTGTTCTATTGAGATTAAATTTGATCCTCAGCTCTTCAAAAGACATTATGTTGTCTGCACATGGCAAATATAAATCCTGAATCTTTTGTATCCCTTTTAAATTCCATACTTTAAATACAGCGTCCGCTCTCCCTGGTTTAAAATATTGATTACCCCATATTGGACTAAATTGTGACAATAACTGTGGTTCTTTTAAATAGTTTTTAGCTTCACACCATATTTTGATCATATGCTTTACAAATGGATTTTTAACTTGTTTTTGTAATTTTTTTGCCGAATCTGAGTATATGAATATGGGAAGAGGTAAAGGTAAATTGTATGATTCCATTTCAGTCCAGTGAGGGAGATCATTTGATGAAAAATAATATGTCATAGACCTCAGTTGTGCCGACCAATAATACAACATAAAATTTGGACATTTCAGACCTCCACGATCAAATGGTAAATATAATAAAGACAGACGTAATCTAGCCCTCCTGTTGTTCCATATAAATTCCACTAACTTTTTTTTTATTCTTGAGAATAGATCTAAAGGTGGTGATAAGGGAATGTATTGAAATAAATAAAGTATTTTAGGTAAAATATTACTTTTAAGTATATTGATTCTCCCGATCATCGACATTGGTAGTGACATCCATCTCTGAGTTAACTCACTGATATCTGACATTAAGGCTTCATAGTTGACACTGGCGACTGATTCTAGCTTAGGCACAATTTGGATTCCTAAATATTTAAACTGATTTACAACATTGAATTGATTTACCTCAGGGGCTGGGTAATTTCTCTGGGTCTCATTTAGCATTAATATTGAAGATTTAGTTTTATTTATTTTATATCCTGATATTTCCCCAAAATTCTTTATTAAATTCAACAAGGTTGGAATTGATTTTTTTAGATTCGACATAAACAAAATTATATCATCGGCGTACAGGGAGATTTTATGTTCTGTTGGTCCAACTTTAATTCCATATATTTGTGAATGTAAACGTATCGCTATCGCTAAAGGTTCAATTGCCATAGTAAACAGTAAAGGTGAGAGTGGACAGCCTTGTCGACATCCTCTATTGATTTTTATTGGTTTTGAAATATTGTTATTTGTTAGGATTTCTGCTGTAGCATTATTGTATATTATTTGAACCCATTTTATGAAATTATTTCCAAGTCCAAACCTTTGTAGGACTTCAAAAAGAAAGGGCCATTCAACTCTATCAAAGGCCTTTTCGGCGTCCAATGATAGGAGAGCTGTATCCGGTGCTTCTTTATTAAAATAGATAATATTAAATAGTCTTCTTACATTATGGAAGCCTTGTCTACCCTTTATAAAGCCATTCTGATCTCGATTAATAATATTTGGTAAAATTTCTTGTATTCGTCTTGCTAAAATTTTACAGATTATCTTAAGGTCGGCGTTTAATAGGCTTATTGGTCTCATATTTTCACATTTATTAGAGGGCTTACCTGGTTTTGGCAGCAGTATAATTAAGGCATTATTTATGTATGATGGTAAATTATTATTTTGAAATGCTTCTAAAACCATTTCCAAAAAAGGTTTTATTAATTTATTCTTAAATTTTTTATAAAGGTCAACTGGAAGACCATCTGGTCCTGCACTTTTTCCTGATTTCATATTATCAATGGCTAGCCCAACTTCTTCTTGACTAATTTTAGACTCCAATATCTCCCTGTTTTCATTTGGAATACACGGTATAGATAGTTCGTTCAAAAACCCATTTAGTTTTGTTAAATCAGGTTCATTTTTGGTATCATATAATTTTTCATAGTAATCTCTAAAGGCTCTATTAATTTCTAAAGGATCTATAACTACCTGTCCCTTACTTATAATACTGGTAATTGGTGTTTTAATTTCCAATTGTTTAATCTGCCATGCTAATAATTTTCCTGATTTTTCACCTTGTTCATAAAAAGATTGTTTCAATCTTAGAAGACTCGAGGCAGCTCTATTCGCTTC